>CM077461.1:8393617-8894736 GCA_039654765.1 Mylopharyngodon piceus | reverse complement strand
ATTGGCTTGTCGGACAAAGCAACAGTAACTAAGGGGGGCGGGTCTTTGCGAAGGGTCAATTGAGAGTTGACCCTCAATTAATCATGTGATTTTATATATATATATATATATTTATATGTGTGTGTGTGTGTGTGTAAATCACAAAAAATTGTAACATGACAAACAATCTTTTTTTTGGCTGACCACAATCTAAACAAAAAATCTGAAGCTAGTTTGTTGATTTATAATAATTTAGTCTGCATGAACTCATGCCCCATCCATCCTCACACTCAAATCATCCGGCTTTGACATTTTATACTCAACATATTGATCCTGCTCTAGATTAGTCTACACAGCGTGTAGAATAAATTAAGGCATGGGCGGCACTAGATTCAAGCATCGAGACCAACCAGAGAGCGAGAGCATAAACGACTGCAGGTGATAGATCACCCTCACAACAGCAACATCACAGCAGTTGTATTGGGACCCTGCATGAGCTCAAACACCACGGGGCAAGCTGTAATCAACCTAAAATATCATAAATCACCCTAGCCGACTATACATTGTACATTTGTACATTATACATTTACACCAGTATTGCATATTATGTATAAAAAACATTTTCATTATTAATAGTGTTTACTCAAATGCAAACACTTTTTAACAATAAATGTCCCCTTCCATTTCTGATAATATATTTCTTTCCCTAGGAAAGCAGTTTAACTTGGGGAAAAAAATGGCTTCAATGTGGCTTATCCAATCAGATTTCAGAGCCAGAACTATCAGTTTCATGATTGTTGTTTAAACATTAGCAGCAAACAGTTTATATCCAGACTTTAAGAGTGTTTATTATAATATAATCAGATGACTTCATGTCTGGAAAATCCCCAAACGTTACTTACACATCTTGGAATTCCTCTAAAGACTTCTGTGGTGTGAAGACATTTAATAAGCTGATGATCTGGAGGAGAAAAGAAGAACTTTAGTAAATCATGAAATTATACAATGATACTCCATTTGATTAATTATTAAAGGAATAGTTCAACAAAAATTAAAAATGTATTAATATATAATAAAATTTATTTATTTATTTATGTTCCACAGGATAAATAACAGCACACATGTGAGTAACCAAATGCTCCATTGGATTAATTATTAGGAATTATTAGGAATTAGTTCACAAAAAAGTAAAATACAGTCTACAGTCCTATAATTGTATGACAACTTTTGAATATATATATAAACTACTTATTTATTTAGTTCCACAAGTTAAATAACAGCACACAGGTTTTGAATGACACAAAGGTGAGTAAATAATGGCAGCACTGTCATTTATCTCTGAACTATTCCTTTTACTACTTATTTAGAATAACATGTAAGTAAACTTTGCCCAGTTATTTTTTCTCGAAAAGAGGTTGAGAGATTAATAAAAGGACTGTTCAACAGTCAATAAAAGTTGAGGATGATAGAAAACGCACATTTGTATTTCTGTCACGTCCCAGCTGTCCTTTATAACCTGAGTCTCAGAAAGAGAGACGGAGAGGGAGAGAGATAGAGAGAGAGAGAGAGAGAGAGAGAGAGAGAGAGAGAGAGAGCGAGGGGGGAGGACAGGAGATCTGGCAGCAGCATTGTGAACTCTTCAGTTGCCAAAAAAGTGTTTCCTCTGTCTCTTAACACTATCACTCCCTTTCTCTCTTACTTTGTTATTCATCATCCAATGCCACCAAACTCTCTCTCTCTGTCTCTCTCTCTCTCTCTCTCTCTCTCTCTCTCTCTCTATCGGCCTGAGGTTCGTGTGCTGTATCAGGTACTGCCTGTACATTAATGCTCAATATGGCAGGGAGCAGGAAAGTCCCACCTTTCAGTTTAACAAACAAATCATCTGTTTATTTACTCTAGAAAATGCAAGCACATTAAACAGGCCTGAAAAAATACAGTTTTTTAGTTACAAAAGGGAAATTCTCCAGGGTCATTATTCACTAATAACAAACACCCTGAGATTTTTGAATTGAGTTTAATGGAGGGATTAGCTTTCTGAGCCCACTTTTTGTCTCACAGGAAACAGTTTTTAGCAACATTTGCCATCCAATGGGACAACGAGTGAGAGATATTGAGCTCTGGCACTCACATTTTTGTGATTGACACATTTCATAAGCACCAGCTCCCTGTATGCTCTCTTGGCGTGAGTCTGATTCTGAAAGGGTCTGCTGAGTTTCTTAATGGCCACATTTCTGTCCAGGACGGCGTCATATCCAGCACTGCCAGAGAAAGAGAGAGAAAAAGCAACATTAATGTGTGCAAAACAATAGGTGAGTCCCAATTTGCGTACTTACGCAGACACTACATGGTGTGCATAGGATCATAGCGTATACTTTAAGTGCATAGTGAGGTCATTTGGGATGCAACTAATGAGTTATTGAAAATAATGAAATTCATTTAAATGTTTAATCCATTCAGAGTGGAATTCAACACAAATTATCATCTAACCATTGGCCTAAAAGCAATATTAAAGATGCAAGCTAAATTTGAATTTGTATCATCTAAAATTATGAAGGGTATAAAATAAACTAGATTTGCATTTTCACAAAGAAATAGTTAACGTTTTAGGTAATGTAAGTTTTGGTTCTGTGGAAATGAAATGGTCAGCACACGTCTTGTTTTCAGTTTGAATAGATGTAATGCCAATCACAATTCAGTATGCAAATAAATGCAAGAATGAAGACCAATCACAAAGCAGTGAGCAAATATCACAATGACATCACCAGTGTCAGTTATATTTTGTATGTACAGTACACTGAACATTATATTCATGTGACCCCTTAAATGCATGAATGTTTCACCAATCGTTACATATTCGAGTCTTTAGTGACCCGGATGTATATCTAACACGGACAGCTCTCTATCTGCAGCAGTAGTATCGAACTCTACGAAAAAACATGAAAACCTGACGTGTGTGTGTGTGTGTGTGTGTGGCTTCAATTCTAAAGCACTGCAGAAAACAAGGTGACCAATGGTGATATATATATATATATATATATATATGCAGTAGTAGAACCATTGTTAAAAAGCACTATATTTTTTACGACTAGACGACTAGGTACAGGGAGTGCTAGCAGAGGCCATCATGTTCTGAAAGCTGAGGTTTACGACTAAATGCTTCAACCCACAAGGCTGCACTGAAAAAGTCTGCTCTTTAACCATGTTGACATGCGCTGGTAAAGGTTAAAATGCCATTGCTAAAAAAAAGACATAAAAATAAAGACCAATATGATTCACATAGGACCAGGAAATGCAGCAGTGATTGAAAAATGATTTCCTCCTGTGGCACTTCATGAGTCTGCCATGTTCTACAGTCAAAACTGACATTCAATGATTTAATCCCACATAAAAACATATTAAAAAGCCTTGTGGGTGAATAAAATGTGTGATGTGGACTCTTTTCAAGATGGTCCTCACTGCACGAGATCCAGGCAGCAAGGTTAGATCCAGATCCAACTCCTTGCTCTTTACATATCCCTAAACCTACCCATCTCCACCCCCTGGATCTGGATCCTGGATCTCATGTTCTGCAGTGAGGAGCTACTGCTCTTTTCGGCTTTCAATGCAACCTTTTTTAAAACCTCCACTACAACCCAACAGTCAAAGCTGCATGTTTACACCTGAATATTAATTCAAGAACGCACAGGCCCATATGGATCTTTGATTCACCTATGGATTATTTGAGTGGACAGTCAGAGCTGTGGGGTTTGTTATACAGCAGATGGTCAAAGCAGAAGGGGGTGAGGTACACCAAAACAGGTTTTCTAGGAGGGGTGAGGAGAAACCCTACAGTACATACACACCAGGGTTATAGTTGACCATAACTAAAACCATAAAAACACATGCAGACATGCACACACATTATACAGTTATTTTTTTTAGTCCACTAAACAATGTTTAGAAAGATATTCTCTGAGAGCATGAAAGTTTCTAAAGCATTTTTTGGAAGCGAGAACTGATGTGTCCATGGTAACGGCAGTTTCAGAGATTTTTTTGGCTAATGGCGGCCATAGATACCCATTTGTGTCAAAGATGATGTCATGGCTGTCTCTCTAGGTGGTTAATGCATTGCAGTATTGCTCTTCGAGAGCCCTGCCTACAGGCAGCTGTCACAAACCAGACACCATTTTAACTGCTTTAACAGCACATTTTAAGCTACAGCATAGGAAACAGTTCATACAAATAAAAAGACCTGACATATAACCACCGGCACTATATCACACTAGTGAAATCCAAAGGAATAGTTTGTCTAAAAATATTCTGTTATCATTTATTACACATTTTCCAAAAGAAATATATTCTTTCTTCTAAGGAATAGAAAAAAATGTTTTGTCAAAACCGAGTTACAAAACTGCCATGTAACGAAAATGATAATCGTTAATTCATATTGATAAGCTCCAGAAAAAAGTCACAAAACAACTTAAGTTCATACAACATGTCTTCAAAACCATATAATATATTTGTATGAAAAACAGACTGTGACGGCAGGAAACAGGCAGTTTCAAACTGTGTTTATGAGACTGTCTTCAGATCACTGCAGTTTTAAGGAGAAAATACTCTGCATTGGTGTTGACTGATGAATTTGCACATGGTTTGTCTTAAAGCATATTGAAAACACCACAAAGACATATAAATAACATTAAAAACTTGATATTCACCACAGGGGGTCTTTAAAACTTTCAGCATTTTTGGAACACTAAAAATCATCTTTTTTTTATTAAATACATTAAAGACCATATTTAATCACTATAATAATAGCACAAAACATCTCACGCCCCAAACCCAACACTGAAGAACTCTATGTGGAGAAGAAGTGGAAACAATGACTAAGTCACTGACAGCCATAGTCGAGTTTTGTGACAGCCTGGTGAAATTAAACACAGCCTAGTGTAATTAACTTGACACTAAGTTCATCACAGTGTTCAGCCCCTCTGCCAGCTGCTCAAGAGTTCCCTCAGAATTGTCCAATCAACTTGTTTGTGCTCTCATTATTTTCCTTTCTTAAATGACATAGTCTTTGTGCCTAAGATTGTTCTTGTCATATATGCAAGACATGTAAATAAAGGCGTTTTGATATGGGGGTGTATAATAATCAGAAATTAGTACTACCGTAGTGCTCACTGCATACTAGTATTAAAGGTGCAATATGTAATTTTTCGCCACTAGAGGTCGCTTATTTAAAACAAAGACGTAGCCTGATGACTCCTTGATTTCGTAGTAAAGATTAATTAACATTATTGTAGTATGAAGCAAGGCGATTGCTAATGAGAGACGAGCCCTACGCAAGACTCGAGAGCAGCGAAACTTTTATTATGCCGCAGACGACCGCTTCTGCTTCTTCCGGTCATGAGTATGTGGGGTAACGCAGTGCTGTTTTATCATATTAGATACATTTGTGTTTTGAAAGTTGTTATAATGCTACTCTGTGCGTTCACTCGGTGGCTACTATGAGACACTTGTCGCACAATGCAGTAAGCTAGATCGATATTAGGCATGGTAAAACATGGTACTCGCTGTAAATCAAGAAAACGAGATATAAACAATAAGACTAACTGTGTTGAGCTATATAACATGATTAGTTTTCTGTCGATGAATGTATCCAAACAGTTGCTCCCTTGTCTAACAAATGGTTTCTACAAAATAAAACAGGAAACTGAGGGTAACGCAGGTATGATGTCATTAATAGGCGACGCACGGACACGGTCTGTGTCCTGTTTAAAATTGCTTATTTCTCTGGATTCAAACATTCTTGGAAACATCTTGGATAATGTAAGTACACAAGTCAACAAAATATATGACATTGTTCTAGTGGTTTTGGGACATTTTAATCCAAAAATCTTACATATTGTGCCTTTTTTTGCAGTAATTAGTTTATCCACAAGGTGGCAACCATGCTCTGGGGGCGTCAATTCACAAGGTAGTCGAAGAAAAACTTCATAAACAGAACAGACCGGAACGCATGCAAGCTACAGCGACAATGGAGGCTACATAGATGACAGGTTGTGCGAAATCACCCTCATTTCTACAACTCTAGTATGAAAAATACAGATATATTTAAATGGGTTGTAACTTATGGCGAGAGATTGCTCAAAGCTGCGCATGTACCAACACCTGTGTATACGTACAAGTCAAGTGAAGTATACTTTGCATACTTAGTATACTATACCCAGGGCTTTATACATAGCATGTACTCTACTGTTCAAAAATTTGGAGTCGGTATGATTTTTAAAATTCTATTATGCTCACCATGGCTGCATTTGTTTGATCAAAAATACAGTATAAAGTGTTATTTGAATTTAAAATAACTGTTTTTAATTTTTAATATATTTTAAAATGTAATTTATTCCTGTAATTGCAAAGCTGAATTTTCTCCAGTCTTCAGTGCCACATGATCCTTCAGAAATCATTCTGATATGCTGATTTGCTGCTCAAAGAAACATTCTGATTATTATCAACATTGAAAACAGTTGTGCTGCTTCATATTTTTGTGTGAACCATGACACATTTTTTTCCAGAATTCTTTGATGAATAGAAAGTTGATATAGAAATCTTTTGACATTATAAATATCTTACTGACCCCAAGCTTTTGGGTAGTACATGCATAAAAATAGTATGCGATATGCAACAATACTGTAAATGTTCAAAAAATGGTAGTATGGCATTGCAAACCCTCACTTTGAGGACACACATCACAGCTACCATCAGTAAAACACATAAATGTGGAAATAGCATATTGCTTTCTTCCACTATTTGGGCCCAAAAATCCCCAAAGAGTCTGACAGCATCTTTTTGATTCTTGAGAAATTGCCTTGGTATTGCATAATGGATTATGTAATTCAAAACAGAGTGATTTGTTGCATTTGTTCATAATGTTGTTGTGCATGCTTGTTTGTTTTTCTAGATGTACTAGTATGTACTTATACATTTTCTTTCTTGGCACACACCTTTTTACCCAAAATGCAATAAAGAAGAGAGTTCTGCAAGACACAGAATCTCATTTACTGTATTGGGGTGTGTGTGTGTATGTGTGTATGTGATATGATAAATTATTAGCGACTGAACCTTTAGCAGCAGCACGATGCCAGATGCTCATGGCTCTGAGTATTAACTCTGAGAAAGCAGCACTGCGTCATTTAAATATTCAGCATGTAGCTTTCCTACATGGACTGTGAATGATATGATGGATCCGTTTAATAACTCCGCAGATCCAGCTAGCTAAACTATGCCATGAAAATGTTCATGAAAATGTTGTGATAACCTAACCAACATACTTAATAATTTGATAAATGTTTGGTTTGTTTAATGAAAATAAATATATACACTTAGTTTTTGAAAGAAGTCTCTTATGCTCACCAAGACATTTATTTATTTACATGCATTTATTTGACCAAAAATACAGTAAAAAGAGAAATATTGTAAAATATTAACTTTTTTCTTTTTTTATACATTTTCTAATATATTTATTCAAGTGATGGCAAAGCTGAATTTTCAGTATCATTATTCCAGTCTTCAGTATCACATGATCCTTCAGAAATCATTCTAATATGCTGATTTGCTGCTCGGTTATGAGCAAAATCTGTTTTCAACATTGATAATAAGAAATTTGAGCACCAGATCAGCATATTAGAATGAAAATTCAGCTTTATCATCAAAAAATGTATTAAAAATAGTTATTTTAAATTGTAATAATATTTCACAATATTACTGTTTTTACTGTATTTTTGATCATATCAGTGAAGCCTTGGTGAGCAGAAGAGACTTTCAAAAACATAAAAAAATGTATTATTCCAAAATATTCCAATAATATTCCAAACTTTTGGTCAGTAGTGTATTTTTTGCAGAAATGTTGCAAACGTTATCAAACTTTTGTCAGCACTAAAATGATTTTGTCACATTCATTATTCATATTCAAGTTTACCAATAATAGAAAATAAATATTAATATAAGTAATTATATTCTGAATTCAAATTGTCACACTGAAAAAAATTCAAAGTTGTAAATAAAGTAGTGCTGTCAAACGATTAATCACTATTAATTATTATGTGTGTGTACTGTGTATATTTATTATGTATATATAAATACACACACATACATGTATTTAAGAAAAAATGTATACATGTATATTTAGATATAATTTATATTATATATAAATATTTTTTATATAAATATAATATATTTTTGTTCAATATATACATGCATGTGTGTGTTTTTATATATACATAATAAATATACACAGTACACACACATATATTATGTAAACAAACTTTTATTTTGGATGCAATTAATCGTGATTAATCATTTGACAGCACTAAAATAAAGCGTATAAAATAAAGAGTACATTTTACAAGAAACTACTATTTTAGTCTTTCTACTTCAAAATTTCATGTTTAATTCAATGTGTGTCAAAAAGTACCAACTTCGATACCAAGTCGGAACTGAAATTTTAAAAACGTGATGCTTTGAGCGCTGTTGAGCGGATTGGTAAACACCTCTGATTGGCCATCGTGTTCACACACTCATCAGATATGTCTAGGATTGGCTTCAATGATCAACGCTTCAAAAACTTGTTGTAAATAGTCATCAATGACGCTCTTCACCGAGTGTTTACATAGATACACACGGAAGCATTTGAAAGCAGGCGTCTATCAGTGGACCAGTCCGTTGATGGACGCCTACTTTCAAACCCGCTCCCACTTTCAAAACTCTTTCAAATTCAAACACTTCCGTGTGTTGATCATTGTAGCCAATCACAGACATATCTGTTGAGTGAGTGAACACAAAGGCCAATCAGAGGTGTTTATGAATCCGCTCAACAGCGCTCAAAGCGTCACATTTTTAAAATTTCAGTACCAACTTGGTATCGAAGTCAGTACCTTTGACAACACTAGACTCTATAATTATTTGTGAAATTTACTAGCAATTCCTGAGTGAAAATTGTTTCTATAACAATTTTAAGAAGACTTGCATTCACAGTGGAAATGATAAATCATCCCAATTTACTTACAGTAATTGTATGTAAACTGGCTGTCATGGTAAATTGCCAGATTTGCACAGATTTGCTATTCAAATAAGACAACTGAAACTTTGTTTGCACGTAAAAATAGAACAGCAAACTAACTTCACACTTTTAACATTTTTAAAACATTGTACAGCAATGTAACCTAACCACAACCAGTTTCATCAGGGCCTGTGGAAGACATGTGACTTTGCACAGTCCTCTTAAACTGTCCTTCTTTTGCCTCTCTCACTCTCTCTCCGGAGAATGATGTGGCGTTTGCTAGGCTAATACAGCTGCCATGCTACATCATGTGACTGCTGCTGAGGAGTGGAAGTTAAATTAGATCAGGGTTGTCCGTCCAGCAGGCACGATTACTGCAGCAAGCAAACCAGCCAGAACACATCAACAACGTCATTAACAGTCCAGTCCTGCCTCTCTGCCTTCTCCGCAACATTTTGCTGCCACTGAAATTGAGACGCAAGGAAAGAGGAATGGGGGAGGGAAAAAGCCACCATCATCGAGATTACCCATAGTCCACGACTCATGATACTTTTGCACTTTCATTGCAAAAATCATAAAGTTTGGATTTTGGGAAGCGCAATAAACGGATGGGTTCTTTTCTGAACTCGGATCCAAATTAGCTGCTGTCTACTGGGAACTGCAATTCATCACACACCCTGCCAAGAAACTCCCAAATAATAAATTCAAAGCCTCAACCAGCAAGATGTTTGAGAATCATTATGATATCCATAAGGACATATTTCATGTTAAAAACACAAAGTGATGCATCATGGGTACTCACCACACTATTCCCTGAGCCCCAGAACCAATGGGCTTTAGATTTTGGTACCGTTTGAGAACTGTGAAGGTGGAATCTCCTACTTCCACACTGTAGAACTGGTTGTCCACTTTGCTTTTGCTCATGTTGTAATGCTGGGCAATGTACGAAACATCAACTTGTTTGCCAAACCCCTGTGTGGAGAAAAAGATGGATGTATGAACTGAGAGCATCATATAACTTGTTTAGATAGTTGATAAGCCGCTCCAAAGCACTCGAAGGCTGTTATTAAAAAAGCACATTCATAAAGTCATAAAAACCTGGGCAAATGATTCTATGATTCACCTCAATAGTGATATAAACAGTGTGAAGAGGTATGGATAAAACTGTTTGTATTCTCTTCATCAGCACAGGATATGAAAACCCATTTAACACTGTAAAACCACAAATGAGTTTGTTTAATTGATTTGCAGATAAATAAATTATTGCAATGGGCAGACACTGATATTTAGGTCAAACCTATGGAAGCTTGTTTCCGCCACTAAATAAAAAAGGTAACTGTGACTTTTTATCTCACAATTGTGACTTTTTTTCTTGCAATTGCGAGATTTAAACAATTGTGAGTTATAAAGTCAGAATCGTGTGATATAAAGTCAGAATTGCCTGTTATAAAGTCAGAATTGTGGGATATAAAGTTGCAATTCTGACTTCTTTCTCGCAATTGCGAGTTATCACACAATTCTGACTTTATAATTAGCAATTCTGAGAATTCTTTTTCTCAGAATTGTGAGATATAAAGTCAGAATTGCATGATATAAACTCACAATTGTGTCTTATAAAGTCAGAATTTTCACAATTGGACATTATAACACGCAACTGCGAGTTTATATCTCACAATTCTGACTATAACTCGCAATTCTGAATTTATATCTTGCAATTCTGACAATAACTCACAATTCTGACTTTATAACTCGCAATTTTGACTTTATATCACAATTCTGACTTTATCACACAATTCTGACTTTATATCTCGCAATTCTGACAATAACTCGCAATTCTGACTTTATATCAAGCAATTCTGACTTTATAACACAATTCTGACTTTATATCACACAATTCTGACTATCACACAATTCTAACTTTATATCACACTATTCTGACTTTATATCAAGCAATTCTGACTATAACTCGCAATTCTGACTTTATATCACACAATTCTGACTATATCACGCAATTCTGACTTTATATCACACAATTCTGACTTTATAACTCACAATTCTGACTTTATATCATGCAATTCTGACTTTATAACTCACAATTCTGACTTTATATCACGCAATTCTGACTTTATAACTCACAATTCTGACTTTATATCTAGCGATTCTGACTTTATAACTCACAATTCTGATTTTATATCACAGTTTTGACTTTATATCACACAATTCTGACTTTATATCACACAATTCTGACTTTATAACTCACAATTCTGACTTTATATCACGCAATTCTGACTTTATAACTCACAATTCTGACTTTATATCATGCAATTCTGACTTTATAACTCACAATTCTGACTTTATATCATGCAATTCTGACTTTATAACTCACAATTCTGACTTTATATCACACAATTCTGACTTTATAACTCACAATTCTGACTTTATATCATGCAATTCTGACTTTATAACTCACAATTCTGACTTTATATCACACAATTCTGACTTTATATCACACAATTCTGACTTTATATCTCACAATTCTGACTTTATAACATGCAATTCTGACTTTATAACTCACAATTCTGACTTTATATCACACAATTCTTTTATATCTCACAATTCTGACTTTATAACATGCAATTCTGACTTTATATCACACAATTCTGACTTTATATCACACAATTCTGACTTTATAACTCACAATTCTGACTTTATATCATGCAATTCCGACTTTATAACTCACAATTCTGACTTTATATCACACAATTCCGACTTTATATCACACAATTCTGACTTTATATCTCACAATTCTGACTTTATCACACAATTCTGACTTTATATCACACAATTATAACTTTATATCAAGCAATTCTGACTTTATATCACACAGTTCTGACTTTATATCACGCAATTCTGACTTTATATCATGTAATTCTGACAATAACTCACAATTCTGACTTTATAACTCGCAAATCTGACTATATCAGGCAATTCTGACTATAACTCGCAATTCTGACTTCATATCACACAATTCTGACTTAATATCACGCAATTCTGACTATAACTCGCAATTCTGACTTTATATCACAATTCTGACTATAACTCGCAATTCTGACTTTATATCACACAATTCTGACTTTATGTCACACAATTCTGACTTTATATCAAGCAATTCTGACTATAACTCGCAATTCTGACTTTATATCTCACAATTCTGACTTTATATCAAGCAATTCTGACTTTATATCAAGCAATTCTGACTTTATATCACGCAATTCTGACTTTATAACTCACAATTCTGACTTTATATCACACAATTCCGACTTTATCACACAATTCTGACTTTATATCACACAATTATAACTTTATATCAAGCAATTCTGACTTTATATCACACAGTTCTGACTTTATATCACGCAATTCTAACTTTATATCATGTAATTCTGACAATAACTCACAATTCTGACTTTATAACTCGCAATTCTGACTATATCAGGCAATTCTGACTATAACTCGCAATTCTGACTTTATATCACACAATTCTGACTTTATAACTCGCAATTCTGACTTTATATCACACAATTCTGACTTAATATCAAGCAATTCTGACTATAACTCGCAATTCTGACTTTATATCACAATTCTGACTATAACTTGCAATTCTGACTTTATATCACACAAGTCTGACTTTATATCACACAATTCTGACTTTATAACTCGCAATTCTGACTTTATATCACACAATTCTGACTTTATGTCACACAATTCTGACTTTACATCAAGCAATTCTGACTATAACTCGCAATTCTGACTTTATATCTCACAATTCTGACTTTATATCTCACAATTCTGACTTTATATCACGCAATTCTGACTTTATATCAAGCAATTCTGACTTTATATCACGCAATTCTGACTTTATATAAAGCAATTCTGACTTTATATCACGCAATTCTGACTTTATAACTCACAATTCTGACTTTATATCACGCAATTCTGACTTTATAACTCACAATTCTGACTTTATATCTCACAATTCTGACTTTATAACTCGCAATTGTGAATTTATATCTCGCAATTCTGAGAAAAACAGTCAGAATCGTGTGATATAAACTCACAACTGCGAGAAAAAAAGTCAGAATTGTGGGATAAAAAGTTGCAATTACCTTTTTTATTTTTTAATATCATGGCAGAAACAAGCTACCATGCAAACTACACATTAAGCAACTAAATTAAAATAATTTAATGAAATGAGGTGTCACAAATGAGTGAAGACAAATATTACAACTATTATAAGCAATTTGAGAAGAAGCCACAGAAAGAATTTATATCTACTAACCAGAATATCAATAAGAGTATCAAACATGGAAACCTAACAAATTGTAATTGTGAAGTAGTTTAAAATAAGATGTAATGTCTCATTTTGAGATACAAAGTAACATTTTAAACGTGATAAATTAAGTCACTCTTTCTCACTGTTTCACAATGTGGCTTTGTCTCATAGCTGCAACTTTATATCATCCAACTGCATCTTAATTTCATGTAATTATGTTGCAATCGTGAGATAAAAATTAAAGTTGCAGGGGATATGAAATTATGTATATTCCCAGCTAACAGGAAATCTTCTCAGAAGTTTTGCTAACGTTCTAGAAAAGGTTCTCTTAAAGTTATGAACAAACGTTCTTCCAGTAACATTAATAGAATGTTTGTTATCTGGGGGGTTTTTTGGTAATGTTTTCAAAACTTTAGCACAGAAATGTTATTTACCTTGTTTAGACATTTTAGTTGGATGTTTGTCTAACATTTTTTAAAGAACATTCAAAAGTAACATTCCCAAAATGTTTGCAGAATGATCAAATGGAATGTTGGAACGATTGTATAACCAAGTGGAAAATGGAACGATTGTATAACCAGGGAAGAAAACGTTTTTAAAACATTTTAAAAACTGGACGTTTTGAATGTTCAGAGAACATTCAGAAATAACGTTCTAATAACCTAATACGAACATTAGCAAAATGTTCAAGAGAACATATTTTTTGTTAGCTGGGTACAAGCACATAACATCCAAACATCTTGGTTTCACTATAGAGAGAGCATCTTATCTGTGCTTGGCTGAAGATCTCAGATATCAGACTATATTAAATCCAACTATCAAGGTTATCAGGGGTCTCTTTGTTCTGGAGTTCATGCCAGCGACGGCACAAGGGCCAGCTGTGTAATCGATTGTACTAACTGTCACATAGTGAATATATTTCGGGTATATCAAGGGAGGAAGCTGTCCACATAATTTCACAAGCTAAAATGGTAATTAGTGAGAGAGAGCGAGTGAGAGTAATATATATATATTTATAAGTGTGTGTGTATGTGCTTCATAAAGTCTATCTTTATCATGGGAGTCACCCCTTACTGCAGTGCCCCCCTATTAAACTGACTAGGCTAATTTAAGCTAATGAGCTAAGATTTGCGGTAATTGCTGCCCTTTATTGAAAAAAGGGATAGAGCACATAGAATGGTTTGGTTTCATTATTGTGGTGAAATCAGTTCTGTTCCAAAACCTAGTAAGCAACCTAGAAGGCATTTTAAGGCAAAAACATTAAGAAGCATAAGAAATTCATAGCATACAGAAATATTGGTAAAATACTACATTTTTAGCATTTAACATTTAATGAATATATAAATCAAGCATGTGATTTATATATTTATAGTCAAACCAAAAATCATTCAGACACTAGATATAATTCTTTTATATTTTTTTACTAGTGGGTGCAGGACACTATAGTTCATTTATGTAAGTGAGGATAGCAAAATAAAGTAAACTGTGACATATTATACCCAAAAATTCTTCATACAGTGGACTACCAGTAAAATTGATAAAAACAAATTGGAACCAAAAATTATTCAGACACTTTGACCTGACCAGTGTTATCTGACATAATTAAGATTAATTTTTTTTCTGACACAGTTTAGCTCTGAGATCTTGTCATATTTTATTACCATTTTTTTAAACTATAGTGAATAAACTGTATTAATGAATGACATGTTCAAGATGTCTGAATAAATTTTGGTTTGACTGTATATATTAAATTATTATTATTAAAAATATATTTTATTAAATTATTATAGAAATATCTTACTATTGCAATAATACATACTATTGTACTGTTAAATTAAAAAAATCGAGTATTTAATAATAATAATAATAATAAATTACATTATAATACAATATATGTAATAATAATAAAGTATTAATAGAATTATTATTATTATTAACAACAATTATTATCATTATCATTTTATATTTATTTTATTTAACAGAACAACAAAAAAATAACAATACTAACATTTATGGTTGCCTTCATTTATTTGGCTTTCAAACATTAAACCATTGAGCATTTATTTTGGCGGAAAACCGCATGGACTTTAACACTTCTTTTTGTTGACAAAGAAAGATTTATTACGAATTTGGGAAGATGGTTGGCGGACGTGGCATTCCCGAAAGCAAATTATAAGCGATTTAAACACACAGCACTTGCAGAGTAGAATTTACTGTGAATCTGAAAATCTGTGAATCTGAAAATGACTGCTGAAACATGCAGCGCGTCAGACTGTATATTTATATAATTAAATCACAACCGTTGTGATTTGATGATCGCACTAAGCCATATCACATTCTCACAACCATGCATTGTCAAAATTTATTAAAAAAAATTTATGGGGAAACTGGCGAGTAACACTGCTTCAACGCCAAATTTTTTATCCCCATTTGGCGCTTAGAACCCTGGCTAACATGCTAAGGGTTTCCCGCAGATGGCGCCACAGGCTCGCACAGCGCTGTCAGAAGCAATCCGTGCATGTAATAAATGTATAGTTAATGTAACATTGTCAGTTTATTTAACAATTGTTTAAGGCCATTTGGCGATTTCAATCATCATAGGGTAACCAGCCAACCCTGAACCAAAGCCAAAACAAAACATTTTTTTCAGGTGGGTCATACTTTTAAGGTCGGAAAATGCAGAAATTAATTTCTGCTTTTTAGAGAATTGTGTTGTTAGCTTAGCGACATGCTAGCATCAAAATCTACTGGAATCAGGTCTCCCGTGCCCCATATAGGCAGTAACCAGGTTCTGGAACAGAGCTGATACACTTTTAGGGATAGGAAACACACTTGGTTCAGGAGTCAGCTGTCATTTAGTCATTTAGCAGAAACATTTATTTAAAGTGACCTACAGTACACTTACTACAGTGACGGTCCCTGTGGAGGACACAGAGGTTAAGTGTCTTGCTCAAGGCCATAGTGTTGATTCAGGGATCAATACTTCTGGGATTTGAACCTACAACCTTCTGGTTAACAGAGAAAGTCTTTGTCCACTAGTCAACTCCGCCTACTGCCCTCTTGACCTGTAATCTGTATGTCTCACCGAAGGTTTTTCTGACAGGGCTTGAGGATAATTTAAGGCCCAAACGAAAGAATGAAGGACAAGAAACCCAAGGAACATATGAGGTGATTTATTGAATGTTTTGCTGTGCTACTGTGATTACTGTACTTCTGGGAATAGATACTTTACTTTATATTTATGTTAAGCAGAAGGAAGTTTCATTATGTAACACCATCATTAACAGGAAATTATACAGTATTGTGATATACGAATGTAATCTGATATTGAATCATTGCGTTTCTTGCCACTGTGTTATTTAATATGATTTGTTACAATATAGTATCATGCAACAAAAAAAAACAAAAACTTGAGTTTCTTGACTCAAGTCAGTCAATCTAGAGCCCTAAATTTAAGGGAGATATACATCTGTAAATTGAATTTAAAATGATAGTTCACTCAAAAAGTTAAAATTTATTCACCATTTATTCACCCTCATTTCATTCCAAACCTATTTTTGTCTATACAAGGACAGTTAACGGGGTGCAAAACAACAAAAAATAAAGAAATTAGAGAAAAATTCACTTCTTTTTGTGCTCCATAGAAGACAGAAAGACATATGGGTTTGGAACAACATAAGTTTGAATAAATGTTTTCATTTTTGGCTAAACTATCACTTTAAAGTCAACATGGAAAAGCATTTGCAACCCATTTTATTTCCACAATGTGATATATTTCAGAGTGAAACAATATTGTGATAAAAAAAAGTCACTTTCCCGGAAAAAAGAAAGTCATATTGTTTTGCAACAACACAAGGGTGAGTAATTGATTTGGAATTTCTTTTTTCCCTTTAAGTGCTTTTAATTTGAATGATGTATCTGTATGACTGCATTGATTTTAGAAAACACTTCCATGCATATTTAAAGTGTATTAAGATGCTCTTAATGCATTTTGGGAAACCCGACTCTGAATGGCTTGGAATGCTGCGAGGAATTGATCCTGTGTAAGCTGTACATCTTCCTTAAGGGCCCAGACATGCTGTCACCAGTATTTGTTTTAGACAATGACACATCCATTAGAATGACAGGCAGAATGGAAGTGAATGAATACTCTACCTTTTAATTTACCTGTATGGAACACACACCTGACAAAAGGCAATCTTCACATCCAGGACTGGAGCACTGCAGTTATATAAGAAACGTCTGTTCATAAATACCTGAAACACAGGAATACAACAAGAAGGAAAAGATCAAAAACTGAATGAATAGATAAATGGGAGGAATTATCCCTCTCTAGACTGATATTGAGGTGGTAAGATATTTGCTTTGTTCCGTAATGCTCATTTCATCTCCAAATGTCCTCATTTCTCAAGATGTTTTTTTTTTTTTTTTCTTCAGATAATGATATGTGCTTTGTTCCGTAATGCTCATTTCATCTCCAAATGTCCTCATTTCTCAAGATGTTTTTTTTTTTTTCTTCAGATAATGATATGTGCTAAAAGAGAGAGAGAGCTGAGATGATAAACACTTTTTTTTTTCTTTTTCTCACATCTACCATCTTTATTCTGTCTCAAAGCCCCTGCCCTGTGGATATAACGGCTCTCGCCACACTGAGGATCTATGCATTAGCTCAGCGTATGTGTCTGAGGAGAACAGGCTTTCCAAGAATAGTCAGTGTCATCCAGGAGTCAAAGACAGTATGCTAATTTGGTTTGCTTATTTCTTCGAGGATAAGCTTTTGTTAAGCGCTGTGCACCCTGTCTTTTAAAGATACCAAAGCCCTGTGGATAAGCGTTAAATATTCATTAGTGTTTTTCCAGACTTGGTTTTGTTTTTCTTTTTTTTTTATTCCTGGTTATTATTACTGATTTCACTTGGTATGAATGTTAAAAAAAAACATTATAATATTGATATTAATATAAAAATATCAATATTTTGATATACCAATAAAATATATATATATATATATATATATATATATATATGCATTACGTTTTCAGATTGTAAACCCGAATAAGTTGGCAAAACTCAAAAAATTTGAGGCAATCAGTTACCTTAAAATTTTTAAGTTAAGAAATTCAAAGTTTAAGTAAGCGAACTGGCAGATTTTTATTTTGTACTCATATATTTTAATTGTTCTTAACTTGAAATGTTTGAGTACACTAATTCATACACTTCACTTGAAATTATCATATTACCCTTAATATAAACATTTTCTATTAGTGTAAAATTAGCTAGCTATAACAAGCTAATTCAGAAAATGCTAATTTATTAACATGTTAACAAATAGCATGGTATAACATCTGCTAAATGAGAATGCTAAAATATTTAACATTCTTGCTCTCAAACCAAGCCACATGCGCCACTTGTCACCATGATGGTAACTCTCCAAAAACCCACATTAACAGAAACTCTTCTAAATTAGCATAACAAAGCATTAATCACTACTAAATCCCACTTAACATTAATCTTGCACACAAAAAACATTATATAACACTTAATTTTAGCATTAACTCTCCCTTTGGAGTGCTATGGGCAAAGCATGCTGGGAAATAGAAATCCCAGCCCAGTTTCAGTTAAACTTAAGTTCGTCTAAATTAAAAGAAATAGGTTCATAAAACTCAAAACAATGAAACAGTTCAGTTTACTTATAATATATCAGTTCTGTGAACTTGAAAGAAAAAGAAAGTGCTAAATACTCATAAAAGTTGATTTGACTGAACTAATTTGTTTAATTTAAGCTTGTCCTACTCAAACCAATTAATTATTTTGAGCGCTTTTATCCACAGTGTGCAGATATTTCCGTATTACGCAAGTATGAAGCTCTGATTGGGGGATTATGTCTCTTGATATCAGGCAACCCCACTTATGTTCCTCTGCAGGCCAGATTAAACCTTGTTCTAGCCTATATATTATATTATATTCATTAATTTCAGCACATTTCCACTCCGTTTTAAATACTGTTCTAGTATTCAAATTAAGCCCAATCCACTGCTCTACACATGCTGTGGAATCGATACAGAAGCAGCTGTATAGATACTCGAATCTCATCAATATACAGGCTACTCTTCTTAGTAATTAGTACCAGCCATTAAAATTCAAATAACAACAAACGTATAATATCTAAAATATCATCAATGGTTGTGCCTGCGACACATTCATAGATGATGGTTAGGATGTGTCAGTGAAGCCCAGCACTTGAGGTATGCTCTTGCTGGTTTTGAGTGGCAGCTTACAGCTGTGTGTGTAAATGGCATGAGGACTGCCTACAGCGCATGTGTGTTTGCCAAATGACTGACAATAACAGCACTGCTTTCATTTCCTTTGAAACACACAGACCTGCACTGCTGCTCCTGCGGTCTGCTCTGAGACAAAGAGCATGATGGGATATGGTGCAGTTTCATCATGATAACCTTAATATTATTGATTAAAACGAGTCAATGTGATGGAAAGTATGATCCAGAGGGAAGAGAGAGGGAGACATCTTAGAGAGAGAGAGAGAGATCTTAAATAACTCCTCGTTCAGTAATTTGCGGGTGCTGCTCCTTAATTACTATTTTTCTTCATTATTTGCTGTCTGGAGTTGGTCTAATAACAGTTCAGATGTGTAAACTTCTGATCAATACAGAAAGCTTCTCATAAAAACAAGCATCCAGCATCAAATGAGTGTTTATTCTGCTGCTGTACCGCAAATAATGCAACTGAAACTGTCTTTCACAGATTTAAAAATGACAGCAAAGATTTAAATCAAAGTAACATGCTTTTTTTTATATATTTCAATACATCCTTGGAGTAAAAACATTTTATATATTGATACAGCACTCACAAATCATGAATCTCACAATTATTGAGTCGTGTCCTTATTTGTTTGGTATCTCCTCCTTTATACCGAAAGCGATCGATTCAAACATTCCGACAGTCAGTTACCATGGCGGCAAACCAATACTTTTATAGAAAACAAATGAACTGTTTCAAAACCGATTTAGTAAAATAGCATTCGGCTCAGGAGACACACAGCCGTCAGGGAGAACATCACTGAACAGATTTCAATGAGGCACACAGATTTTTATCACTCACAGTATGGTAATGAGATACAAACTCTTGAGACATTGAGAAGTTACTGTAAGCAACTTTAAACACCACTAACAGCACCAAACAGATCAGATAAATAAATAATCTGCCACTGTTCAGAAAACAAATAGCCCTGCTCTCAAACTCTTTTTTTTGTTGGCTAACATTTTAAAGAGAACCTATTATGCTTTTTTACATTTTCAACTTTTGTTTAAGCATAAAAAGGTCTGCAAAGTTACAAAGCTCAAAGTCACTCCAAAGGGAGTTATTCTCTATATTAGAGTGCACTGTTTCTGAACTCCCTGAAACACATCCATTGTAGTCTTGAGTTTCTTCTGGGAACAAACACGTCACAATATTCCTCATTTAATTCCCGCCCAAGGCATACGCAAAATAAAGGGGTGGGGCCTGATTGAGTTAGTAGTGTGTTGAAGCTTGCGGTTATGATAATGGGTGTGACATTTCCCAAATATGCTTGAAGATGTTGACCAATCACAACACACTGGTCCAGCAACCAATCAGAGCACATTGTGCTTTTCGGAAAGAGGGGCTTCATAGAGACTAAACAGAAGCTGTATCCGAAATCGCCCCCTATACCCTCATTCACTATTTCCTACATTGGTCCACTAATATAGTTCACTTGAGGGAGTTAATGAAAACAAGTGAATGCGCCGGAAAGGGTTGTCACTTTTGCATAGTTTGTGCTTGCTGTTTAATAATTATTTGATACTTAGCAAACTGGTAGTTCCAGTAGATGAAAGGATTTATCTTGAACTCTGTCATGTATAAACCTTAATTAAACAATTTAATAATCAGTTAAAAATTAATTTATTCCTGTATGATATTACGCTGTAGCCACATTGGACCAGTGGTTTGGAAAATGGATGGATGATACAGCTGCGGGCGCCATCTTCTGGTCAAATGCGGGAATTCATTCGGCACAACCGTCACAGTGCATTATGGGTATTCTCTAGCCATTGAGTGTACATCGGTTGCACTCGATAAGTCCACTATACTTTCGGATACCACTACAAGTGGCTGTCCCCTTAAATAGTGCCCTATTTAAGAGTATAGGGGGCGATTTTGGACACAGCCATAGCATTACTGACAGCCTGGACAGAGCTGTCATGTTTTTTTTTTTTACATTCAAGCATGAAAACCTGTTCTAGTAGACCCCCAAAACAAAATTAAGACTCCAAAAATTTTACTTCAGCAGGTTTAAAGTCACATTTTACTCAATTTAATTCTGTGAACTGACATATTTCTGAGTGAAACAGGATGTTCAGTGAGAATAGATATAGGGTAGGGATTATTTTATCCATTGGAAATCGACTGGATTGTAAAAAGTGAATGCTACATACCAATATGGATGGAGAAAAATATACGAAAAAAAGAAAGAGATACAAGATGAGAGAGAGGGAAAGGCCAATCTTTGCTTCTCAACACCTTCGGCTGAAAGGTTCTGTTTACTGCAGCACCAGCTATGAATGCTAAAATAAAATCACACCACATCAACACTCTCACCAAAGGAACAAAAACAGAAAACAACGAGGATGTGTTTGTGATTTTTAATGAACAAAATATGAACAAAAAAATAGCTTTTTACATTTTCTGAAGAAAATGGAAGTGGTGCTAGCACATGCTAATCATGCTGCCATGATACTATGGGGTTTTTAGCAGATTCCTGTGCGGTTGCTAGTGTGTTCTGGGTTGTTGCTTAAGGGCATTGCAAAGGTGTGGATTACTAGCCCAAAAGATCTCTCGCATATTCTGTTCCCTATATCTGTCACCCTTTTTTCAATAATAACAGTGATGCTAGACTTAGAAAACACCACTAATGAATGGGTGGTATTTTATAGGAAAAATGGACTGTTATAGAAATAATAGAAAAGCAATCCATCCAAATTTCATTATTCTCAAAACTCCTATCTTATGAGGAGTTTGGTGTGGTATCAAATCAAGACTACTGGTTTTAAAGTCTCCATAGTAACATCCAGTCTTTCACATGATCCTCTTAAATTAGACATTATCGATTGCTTAGATAAGCTGGGATAAACGTATACGCACTCTAGAGCTGCTCTTCAATAAATATTTGACAGCACAGTTGAGCTGCACAGAAATATTATCTATTAAGAGGAGGATTTGGCAAGGTCAGGCCTGATGAATGAGACCGAGAACTGATGAAGAACCTTGATAAGAAAGTGATGAATTACTGAGTGCAAATATGACATTAACAGACAACAGGACGCAAGCAGAGAGCAGGAACTATGCCTTCCCAAGGGTCCAAAAAGGGCGCAGCTATGGTGATAAAACTGATGCCTGGAGATTAGAAATAGAGCTTGATGAATGCACAAAAAGTCTTCCTGTTGTGGATCAAGCATCCAACCTCTGAATAATACAGAACAGAACGGGTGAGTTTAATAAAGCTGAATTGTGGGTAAGTCCTCGTGGTATTGACAGACCTATTGGTGTGGCTAGGGTGCACAAGATATTTAATAAGTCAATCTTCAAGCCAGAGTGATGTGAAGGTGGATGGTATGATTCACCATATTGTATTATTTTATTATTTTATATCACAGTTACTGCACATATACACTACCATCCAAAAGTTTGTGACTTTTTTAAAGATATTAATACTTTAAAAAATTTCATTAAATTGACCAAATTTCATTAAATTGACAGTAAAGACTTTTATATTGTTACAAAAGATTTCTATTTCAAATAAATGCTGTTCTTTTGAACTTTCTATTCATTAAAGAATCCTGAAATTGTTTTTCTTTTTTATCATGGTTTCCAAATAATTATAATTATAAGAAATTATTGTATTTATTATATTATTAAATCAGCATATTAGAATGATTTCTGAGGGATCATGTGACACTGAAGTCTAGAGTAATGATGCTGAAAATTCAGGAATAAATGACATTTTAAAAATATATTGTAATAATATTACAAATTTTCTATACTTTTGATCAAATAAAAGCATCATTGACTTCTTTCAAAACATTTAAAATCTTACCAAACCCAAATTATTGAATGGTAATGTACATGTATTTTTTTTGTTTTTTTTTTTACATAAAAATTAAACCTCAAAATCTACATCTCATTTGAATTTTTTTTTTTTTTTTTTTTTTTTTTAGTTGAAGGACACAGAAAGAAAGAAATATCCACAACAACAACAACAAAAAATGAGTCAGCTTCACATTATGAAGCACTCAAGTTAAAAACATGTCTCAGAACAGTACTATATTATAAATATGTCTCAAATATACACTGGTATAAATGGTAAAGCAGAATCTCTACCAGATGACACATTGCTACCACTGAATTGTATATACGTCATACTGCCAGGCCTAGTGGGTGTGTGTGTGTGTGTGCTGCTATTATGCCGAAATCTGTCGTTCACACAGGTGGTGCGCACCAGAGGCTAATTTTGTAAAGTGTTTGGACTGCGTGTGAAACCTTCAGTACACGGCAGCCATATTGAGATGAACAGACAGGTGATTTCAGAGCTACAATGAATCATCACCCCTGAGACCCGACAGATGGAAAGTGTACATCACCGAAACTCCATCCCTCTTTCCTCCTCTTTGTCTCTCTCTTCAACTCAGTTTCTTGAATGGAGAACATTGATTAATTAGTCTATTGTGTCTGGAGCTTTCAGGTCAATTAACACTGATGATCTGTCAGAGGAATCTATGCTAAAGTGATCCTGCTAATGTGGCGCAGAGCGCTAATGCTAGCATGTCCACAGTTATGCTGTGCTACATCCATCCATTAGCTTTGGAGAGGCTAAACAATGCAATGCAATGCTAGGTGTACAATTATCAACAAAGAGGATAACCCTGCTAAAAAAAATACAGCTAAATCCAGTCTAAGCTGGCTGGTCTTAGATGGTTTAAGCTGGTCAAGCTGGTCTCTCAGCCTGGCTAAGCTTGTGTTCAGCTGACAAAACCCCCCCAGCCTATGCTGGTTGGCTGGGTTTAGCTGGTCAGGCTGAGAGACCAGTTGACCAACCAGCTAAACCCAGCCAACCAGCATCTTTATTAATTTGGGAACTTGATACATTTTATTTGTTCTTGTGCAAGTGTGGCAGCAACAAACCTCAAGGGGGTGATAGAGTTAACTTCAAATGTCATAAACCATGTGAGTGTGGTAGATATCTATAAACATGTTGACAGTTTAACATCTCATTTTAACTAACCAACTAAACAAGATTCTCTTCAAACTGTTGCACTGCTATGGCAGTAGTTGACCTAAAAGAGAAAACAGGCCATAAAAAAAGGTTTATGCTATGCTAACAAAATGCTTGCATAGCTAGCTACAAACTATCTACATCCACATACTTGTTTTAAATCTATCAACCCTCCAGTACAAGAAAAATGGTTCCACTTTCATTCGATAAAGATATATACAACAACACAAAAGGCTTCAAACTTAAATGAAAATAGACCTTAGTCAGGTTAGACGCCATTTTGAATTTAACACGGATGAAAGCGAGGCTGTGAGGGATAGACTTCTTTACAATGGTGCATACTGAATAAAGGTCCTAGACCACGTCATTTTCATAACTCACAACTTTCAAAACTATTTTATGGAGGTTTTTGTGTACTGATTTTTTTTTGGACAACGTTTAGTCGGCTGGACAATTGGTATGTTGCTAAAGGGATAGTTCACCCAAAAATGGTAATCAAACAGTTGACGGTAGCCATTGACTTCCATAGTAGGAAAAAAATACTATGGAAGTCAATGGCTACCGTCAACTGTCTGGTTACCAACATTCTTCAAAATATCTTCTTTTGTGTTCAACAGAAGAAAGAAACTTGTACAGGTTTGAAACAACATGAGGGTGAGTAAATAATGACAGAATTTTAATTTTTGGGTGAACTATCCCTTTAAACAACAGTACAAACACTATACTTCTATCCTTCACAGCCTTGTTTTCCCTGTCAAAAAATAAAGAACTAAGGTCTAAGGTCTATTAGAAATGTTACCTTGGCATAATAAATAATAAATAACTTGTACTAAAATTACTAAAACTGAAATAAAAATAAATGAAAGCTAAATATAAATATAAAAAAAAATAATAAAAATGACAAAAGCCCACAAAAAAAATTAAAATGAAAACTAAAAATATAAAATAAAAGGTATTCAAAATATTAATGAATACTATAATAGTATATAAATAATACTAAAATAACGTGCTGGCAACCAAGCCCTGAACAGCATGACAGCATTGTGAGACCCTGAGAACCAGATGTGCTATATTAATTACCATCATACACCTCAACCGTGCTTGATTTGTTACAGCCACCTTCAAATCGCTAGTGTTCCCCAGTATATTAACGATTCTGTTAAGATATGCGCATAACCTTCATTAATTTGCAAAGAGAGGTGACAAAGACAGGACGTAAAATAATGCATGAAATTGAAGCTGGATATGATAATTACGAGGAGGAAAAACAGACACTCAACCTCTCCCCTTTAATGCCAGATACATCTTTTCTGGCTTATGTCTGGGATTTTAATATTATTCAATCACTCTATCTGTCAATCATCAGAGGTTTGGCAGGAATATGTTGTCAGGGAAAAGCTAAATTCTCCTGAAATTAAGAGATAGACAGAAAAGATGAAATATTGCTCATATAAGGAGATAAAACAAGGGAGCAGATGGAGAAGAGAATTTTTGGCAGGGGGAATGGCAAGGATAATTACGGATGACCTTTAATTATAGAGATTTCTGTTTTAATAATATTTATTTCAGCCAGGGATTACATTTTTTACTTCACTTTAAAGGTAAATTAATGACTCCAAAATGTAAAATCTTCAAAATATGAATTAAAGATAATTGTAACCATAATTATGTTTAAATTAATAATCCCAGATCCATCTAATGAAACTAGATTTTATATTTAATAAACAAAATTTGAGTGATGCTTTCCTGTATAAAGCTCAGCTTTTCACACCTTAAACTCATACAAGATAGATATATTTTTAAAATATGTATTTATATCCTATTATAGTATTTATTAATATTTTGAATTAACCTTTATTAGCTTTTAGTTATCACTGCAGTGCATACAATCACATAATTTCCAGTTATTATTGCAAATTAGAAACCTAGCAATTTTCTAATAAAGACAAAACATTTGATGAATAATATTTTTTAAAAATCTAGAAAATATAATATTAAAAATGTCAAATGTTAAAAAAAAATACAATATATCTTTTTATATAAAATGTTGGCAGGTTAAGTAAAAACCCGAATGACTGGCCTGACCTGTATCTGACTTGCCTCTGAAAATACATCCAGCTTAGAAAAAACATTCAACAGGAAATGATCTCAGACACACAGGGGTCAAGAGGTCCCTGTTGACTATCAAATTTGTGTTTTGCTCACCTCAATACCAAAGGATAATCTCCAGACTTATTATCTCAAGAATGTACAATGACAGCCAAAACCAGAGTGATGCATAAAATCCCTACGGGTGTATGAAAAATACAAACAATCAAATTACAGACTTACAGAGCCTCAAAATCCAATTTTAACCAATGACAAGACAATAAGAACGTGCACAAATCTGAATCCAGTTCAGGGTCCTGTAACATGAAAACAACTGAACAGCAGGATGGTTTCTGTTCTATATCACGTGTTTATGTTTTTATGTGATTTTGAGATGCTGTCAATGGCAGTGCGGCTGATTTACTCGGAGGAAGTAGCAGGACATAAAACATTTCTGCTCACCGGGAGCCAATCTGGGCCCTGTCGGCGGGGCTGGGGGCCGTCTTAGCTGACACCACTAGCAGGTATCTTGCGTGTGGGCGGCAGATACCGTAGAACAGAATCAGCTTGAAAAAGAAGACAGATGTCCTTGCTGCTGCCTGTGCTGTTAATGTTTCAGAGCATGCTATAGGGGTGCCATATTGTCACACAGACACAATGAAGTCCTGTCTGATAGGAATCTAATATATTACCATCTGTTTATTAGGGCTGGGACAATACATCGAATCTCGATTCGCGATACGAAGAATCTGGAGCGATTCTGATATTTTCCGATGTATCGCGATTCTCTCTCGAATCGATTCTGAGCTTAGTTTTTAAACAGCAGATGGCACTACATGCTTTAGAAACACTCGTACACTGCCTGCTTCCAGTTCCTTTACACACACCACTTAAACCTAAAATAATCATTCATAAAGTTCGAAAAGGTTGAAGCAAATTACAAATCTCGCATCATAAAAGCATTCTGAGCCGACAATGCAAGTATATTTAACCACTTACATGACTCAGCCGAACACACGATCGCTGTCCAGCAGTCTTCTTCGTGAGCGTTTGAGAGTGTGTGGTTAAAAACTAGCCTAGAGCGCCATCTGCTGTTAAAACTAAGCTCAGAATCGATTGGAGAGGGAAAATATCAGGAACGATCCAGATTCATTGTATCGATCGAGAATCGATGTATCGTCCCAGCCCTACTGTTTATGTGTACGCAACTTTAATAATCGCTTTTTGAGGCATGCTATTTCACTTCTAAGTGAACAATTTTCACCTGGCGGACTATAAGGGTACGTTTACATGACAACAATGTACTAAAAATGGAAATGGTTTTCCTTCGCGCTTTTTGCGTACAGATGACAACTTTGTCAAAACGATCCCCGTTCAAACGGATCTGCGAATACACTAAAAACACTGTATTACTGTAATATGCTGCCAGGCCAGTAGTTGGCGATGTCACTTTGTAAAGAAAAACTACGTGCCTATAGACTGAACATGTAATACTCATGCACAAATTCGCGTTTTTGTAAGACTATAACGTACGGAGCCCCACGCATGACATGCAGGGAAAAAAAGTAAATTGTGCGCACGACTTACTAATTTGTTCCCTCGATTTACTAAACCGTGCGCACAATTTACTATTCCATTCCCTCTATTTGCTAAATCGTGCACATGATTTTAGCCTACTATTTTTGTTTCCTTCATGTCATGTGTGGGGCTCCGTAATAACGGTATCATTTTCAAAAACTTGCACTTTGAAACACGTTTTTAAAAGTTTACGTTTTCAGGCCCCCAAATGAATGGCCAAAACGCATAAAAAGTTTTACATTTTTAGTAGAAAATGGTGTTGTGTAAACACCCCTTTAAACGGAATACAGTAAATCCCATTGACGTACATTAAGGGATGGATCATGTCCAATATCCATGAAAACTTGAGGGTAGGCTGGAAAGCATCCACCTAGTAACCACCCAGAACACCCTAGCAACTACATAGCAAAAGTCCAATGTTGTTATTGTTAACTAAAACTATTAAAACTATAATTAAATGAAACAAAATTGAAATAATATAAAATATAAATATAGACCTTAGTCATGTTAGATGCCATATTGAATTTAACACGAATAAAAACGAGGCTGTAAGGGACAGACTTACAGTCTTTACAACTACATGCATGGGATAAAGGTCGTAGATCACATCATTTTCTCACAACTTTCATAACTATTTTAGGAAGATTTTGATGAAACGGAAACAATCGGTATGTTGTTAAACGATAGTATGGTCTATTGAACACTATATGTATTTCTATCCCTCTCAACCTCGTTTTCATTTCTGTCAAAAAACAAATATGACTAAGGTCTATTAGATGAAAAACTGAAACATAAATAAACTTAAATAATTATTAGATGAATTTTAAATGAATTTTTAAGTTGAGGTACTAAAATTACTAAAACTGAAATAAAAATACATTTAATTTAAATAGCAATAAAAAAACTAATACAATTTGTCACATAAAATTACTAAAAGTACAATTTAAATGAAAATTGAAAACATTTGAAAAAAAGAAGCTAAGATTTACATTGGCAAAAAACTATTAAAAAAATGTACTTTGAACAAAGTTGTATTTACTTAAGCTGAATTATTTGTCTAGGTAGCATTAATGATGACAAATGAAGGTGAAAAGTCCAGAAAAGAGCAAATCTGAAAGTGTGACAAACTGGGGAATTAAGAAAATCCCTGCAGGCAAAATCTCAGTCAACATTCTCCATAAGAAGCAGTTCAAAGAAGGTCTTATCTAGTATATCATCCTCTAAAAGAGACCAAAGCTTTGGTATCAGATGAGCATTTCAGACAAAACTGACTGGAATCATAGATGGATGGAGTAAAAACTTATTCTAGTTCACCAGAGCAGTGCTGTGGGCCACAAGGGAGAAATAAACTTCTGTAATGTGACAAATTTTATGTGAAACAGAACATTAGTGGGAAATAACATAGGACAGGACTTAATAAAATATGATATTACTAGCTAATATTATTTTTCCTGCCTATACTGCTGCGGTTACATCAGTAGAAAAGAAAGTTAATTTCAGAGGCAGAGAAACGTATTACATTTTTATATTGAAAACATTTTTTTTTTGAATAACGTGCACTGATAAATCATGCACAATAAAAGACCAGCGCCATTTATTAATAAGTAAATAAGGTACATTTTCATTTTACATTGTCTATTAAGGATAACTTACATAAATTATGCCTTATAATGTCATTTTTATTTGACTCTCATTTGCGCTTGTTCAGAGGTAAAAGTCAAGCTGTGAGTGAGTCAAAACTGTTGACTGTTGATTGCTGACAGTTTCATTTAACACCTCGGCTTTTCTGACTTAATGGGACATAGTTTCAACCTTCTTCTGGATTATTCAGCAATTCTGCAGTCAAACTTTCATTTTTACACACTCCACACAAACACACACACACAAGCATACATTTCTCCTACATTCATTTTCCCCCAAACATGCTGACAAAGTTAAAAACACACATTGCTGGCTGCCAATAGGGAAGAAAAAAATGAGTATTATTTAAATTATTGCTCCTTTACAGCAATAAGATTAAATGGAGAGCAAATGGACACTTTTGGATAAGTCTCTTACTTCTTATACTTTTCTTCTGAGGAAAGACACCAACATTCTCAGTTTCATAAGACATCTCAACAATGTCTCAAACTGTGCTTGCATTCACCAAGATACCACAATCAAAACCCATGTTCTCAATATAAACTCAAACATTTCACATTTCATCCAAGAATATTTGAGCTGTACTATTCACATTAAAGTTGTACCTCTATACTTGCAGGCTTACTGTATGTCAATTGTCTTATTTGTGTCTACCAACAGGTTGAAGGTCCAAATTGCAGTTTCAATGCAGCTTCAAAGGGCTCTACATGATCCCAGATGAGGAATAAGGGTCTTATCTAGTGAAACGATCATCATTTTCTAAAAAAATAAAAACTATATACTTTTTATCCACAAATGCTCGTCTTGCACTGCTCTGCGATGCACTACGCATTACGTAATCACGCTGGAAAGGTCACGTGTGACGTATATGGAGAAAAATCCTGCAATGTTTTCCTCAAAAACTTTAAATTCTTTTCGACTGAAGAAAGAAAGACATAAACATCTTGGATGACATGGGGGTGAGTAAATTATCAGGAAATTTTAATTCTGAAGTGAACTAATCCTTTAATAACTCTTATTAACATCAAGCATGTCCCAAATTCAAGATCGCCTTCTAAGAGAGGCAGCTTACTGTGTGCGCACTTTGGCAGTGTGCTGGTCAGCACGAGCACCGCAGTGAATTCCTTTTCAGGATATATTGCGCTTATACGTATCTATATTTAACATCAAGCACTTCCACTCTTTATATTCTCATTCAAGTGTCAATAGTGCTATATATTTACATACCACGATTTACACGTCATACCACCCAGCCCAACTCTCACAGAATCCTTTCAGCTGATCATAGAAGACACCAAAAAAATGTAAGACACTTCAAATCCCTCAAACCTTCATAGGAGTCTGAGCTCTCGCTGGGAAGAGCTGTAATGTGCTTTGTTTACTGTTAAATCAATGGCAGACATCACTCACTAATTACAGAGCACTTGAATATTTTGCAGTTGGCTGCACAAATGCATTGCTGGAGTCCAGGCACATAATTGACTAGAGCAGTAAATCAGCACAAAGGGTTGTGAGATGCCAGAATGTGACTCTCTCTCTCTCTTTCCATTTTGTCTCCCTGGTCTTAAATTGCCTTGCTCTCTCAGTTTGGGCCTTTATCTTTTTGTCAGTACTTGCATGTGTGTGTGTGTGTGTGTGTGTGTGCGTTTTTGTGACATATCAGGACACAAATTTGTATAATGACATGGGTATGACATAGGTACTACAAGGAGAGGGTGACATTACCCCATGTCCTCATTTTTCAAAAGGCTTATAAATCATACAGAATGAGTTTTTTTGAGAAAGTAAAAATGTGCACAGTTTTCTGTGATGGGTAGGTTTAGGGGTAGGGGTAGTGTAGGGCGATAGAAAATACGGTTTGTACAGTATAAAAACCATTACGCCTATGGAATGTCCCCACAATTCACAAAAACAAACCTGTGTGTGTGTGTGTGTGTGTGTGTGTGTGTTTGAATGTGGCCCTTGTATTCCCTATAAACTTTGAGTTTCTTAACTTAAAAAAAATCTGATTCAATTTTTTTGAGTTCTGACAACTTATTGGGGTTTACAGTGAAGTAAATAACTCATTTGATTTGCAAGAATAATAAAAGTTAAAATAAAAATAACTCAAAATAGAAATTTACTAAATCAATTATGTTAATTGCTATTAAAATGTAGGACTCAGTACTTCAAGTTAGGAGCAATTAACATGCATGAGTACTACAAACTCAAAACTTGATAGTTCTGCTTACTTAAAATTGGGAACATCATAACTCAAAAAATTTGATGTTACTGATTACCTCAATTTTTTTGAGTTAGCCCAACAAGGGTTTACAGTGTATGTTGTGGGGACCAAATGTACCCATAAATATAGTAATACCAGTGATTTCTGACCTTGTGGGGACATTTTTTTTTTGGTCCCCATGAGAAAATAGCTTAAAAATCATACAGAATGATGTAAAAATGTAGAAAAATGTTTTCTTTAATGTAGGTTTAGGGGTATGGTTAGGGTTAGGGGATAGAATATACAGTTTGTACAGTATAAAAATCATTATGTCTATGGAAAGTCCCCATAAAACATGGAAACCCCACATGTGTGTGACATCAGACTAATCCCACTCTAGTTCACTGTTAACTCTGCAGGGTCCTGGATGGCTTAAAGATATGAATAATTCATATCTCCCCTCACTCACAGTCTGTTCGTTACTCAACTGAATGTTCTTACTATTCCATTTTTCTTCCTCTCATACTGCATTGTACTGCATACAGCAGCCATTACTCCAGTTTTCAGTGTCACATGATCCTTCAGAAATCATTCTGATATGTTGATTTGGTGCTCATTAAACATTTCTTATTATTAACAGTTGTGCTGCTTACTATTTTTGTGGAAACAGTGATAAATTTTTTCAGGATTCTTTGATGAATAGAAAGTTCTAAAGAACAGCATTTATTAGATATAGAAATTGTTTTTAATATTCTTTACAGTCACTGTTGATCAATTTAAAGTGTGAATAAGGCCTAGTTCACACTTACACGGGTATTTTTATAACAGCGTTTTTCCTCCATTTTAATAGAAAATTGTGTCCACATGAAAACGCAAAAACACGCATTCCAAACCAACAGGTGGCGATAGAACCCTAACCGTAAAGTCATGTTGGCCAATCTGAAGCCTGGAAAAAAAGGTTATTACGGGTTCCGGTTCCGACGTCACAAGCCAAAATCTCTGGTTTCACCGTCTACACAACAACACTGCAACCGGAGTTTCTAAAAATCTTCACCCTGGCAGGAGTTTTCAAAAAAGTTTGGTTTCAGTGACCGGATACCGTGTGGACAAATGGCCAAACCACATAGAAAAAGCTGCGGTTTTGAAAAGACCCGTGTTCGTGTGGACAGGGCCTAAAACTATTTATTTGATAAAAAAAAAAAAAAAAAAAAATGAAGGAATACAACAAGTGATCATCTTTGAGTCATTGAATCATTTACTTAACAGGTTCTTTTTAAACACTGATTCATTCATCTTTATGAGCGGGTTTTTAGATCATTCACTCTAAAGATTTATTCAGTAATACATTATATTTAGTTTAGTACTGAAAAGTATTTAGAAAAATATAAATAAAATTAAAATGGCCATTTAGCCAATATTTGTGTGTGCTATGTATTCTATATAGTCATAATATCGCATTTTTAGATTCGCAACATCAAATGCCACTTGTGGGGTTCACATAAGGGGCACTATTTGTACAATAATGTATTTGCTGCAAGTTATTTCAGTAAGGTTGCAGATGCCTATGGAGGCTACAGGCAGCAAAGCAGGAGATATTTAAAAAATCAAGGATGGTCTGTGAAAAACATTTTATAAAACATTATTCTAAAGGATCTAAATGTTTTTTTCTGCCTGTCTACAGTGTCTAATAGAAACAACATCTGACTGCTGACCTGGCTGTAAATATACCACCAGCTGGATAACATCAATATTGTATGGCAGTTTCCAAATATGGATCCAAATCCATGCCAACCAGCAACATTGACTGATGAAAGTGAGAGGTAAAATCCAGGACTATGTCTCCATTCCAACTCTCCCATTAGATTGCATCTCGTGCTGTGCAAAATCCCTGCAAAAAATAATCTACAGGCTCGATCTGGATTAGAACTAGGATTTTTTTTTTTGAGTTTGGGTTTTAACGTTAATCTGACAACACGTCTTTGTGTGTGGTTGATCATTAGACCGCCGGTGTGATCAGATTATAATAATCGATTTAATGAAGCAAATTTCTTTGAAAGGAACAGCAGCTAGTGACTGTGTGTTATGTAATTTATCTCCATTTTGGAGCTCGGGTGATGCAGATTGATAAGGGAATAATGTGATCATTCTATCAGGTTAAAATCTTTAAGCTATTCTGACCAGCAATAACGTACAAGCCCTTTTAGATTAATGTCCCATGGATGAAAATAAACAATGTGGGATGGACAGCACACTGGCTACCTCTGTCATATCCCAGGCCATCTTTATCTAGGAAGGAGAAATAAATAAATATATTTATATATTATATAAGTGAATGGGAGAGAAAGACAAAGGAGCTTTTAATGTTATTGAACTGAGTGTGTCCATAGATACTGGGCGGCTGAATTAATCTTCATGCCACAGAGAAGAACGGAGCATGCTCAGTTGCTCACTAGGTCAGGAACAGGAAAATCTCTCCCGCTTTCATCCTGTGGGTCATTTTCATTCACTTCAGAGAAATGCAATGTAAGTTAACAGAACAAAAGGAAAGCAAAATTGCTTTAATGTACTTTTTCTATAATATATCAGGATTTGTGCACATCACAATGTGTTTTATATAAGATAAAATAGACTGAAACCCAGAAACAAATGGAGATCCAGTTACTCGATTATTTATAAAGCACTTGGAGAGACAAAGTAGCTTTTGAGTTTAAGTGCTTGATTCTTTCATTAACCAACAGTCAACTTCCTTTCAGTTCTTTTCCTGTGACTTGATGACTGCTGCCTTCACGAAGCTACTTTTTGAGACAGCATGCTAACTGAAATGGAACCACAAGTGGCTGATATTGATGCTCTCATATAGGCAAAAACTCAAAATAAATCAAGACAAAATATAAAAATAGTAAAAAATGTTAGATAAAGTCTCATATTTGATTCCAATCAAATGTGTTATTTTCATTTTATTTATATACTATTATATTATTTATTAATATTTTAAATTAGATTTTGTTTATATTAATATATATATTAATGTACTCATATTTTGAATCAGTCATTTAAGTTTTAGTAATTTTATTATGTCACTTTTATCATTTTTTATGGTTGTTTTTTTAATTCCTATTTGAATCTACTACTTGAATCAGTAGTTTACATTTTAGTAATTTTGTTATGTGCTTGTCACTTTTATTAATTTTTTTGTTTTTTATTTCTATTTTTTATTTTAGTTTTAGTAATTTTAGTACTACAGTTTAAACGTATTTCTTTCAGTTAGTTCAACGCAACATTTCTAATTTTAAGTTTTTTAAATTTATAATTTACTATTTATATTTTATTTTAGGTTTATTTCAATTTCTAAAAACAATTTTTAATATTTTTAGTTTTAGTTAACAAAAACAACACTGATTCCAATAGTTTGATGCTAGTGTATGTTAAACAACATGATACTCTAATAAAAATGAAAATATTGTTTAAAGTAGTTCATTTTTATTAGTTTTGCGAAATTTATTGATATTTTCAGTACTGATGGATGACTATATTATGAAAGCTTGTTTCCGCCATGAAATACAAAATAAAAACGGTAATTGTGACTTTTTATATCACAATTCTGACGTTTTTTTTTTTCTCAGTTACGTGATATAAAGTCAGAATTGCGAGTTATAAAGTCAGAAATTTTGTGATATAAAGTCAGAATTGTGAGTTATAAAATCAGAGTTGCGTAATATAATGTCAGAATTGCGTGATATAATGTCAGAATTGTGAGTTATAAAGTCAGAATTGCGTGATATAAAATCAGAATTGTGAGTTATAAAGTCCAATTGTGAGGGAAAAAAGACTGACCTTTTTTCTCAGAATTGTGAGTTTATATCTCACAGTTCTGACTTTATATCACGCAATTCTTACGCAACTGCAACTGAAAAAAGTCAGAGTTCTGACTTTATAACAAGCAATTCTGACTTTATAACTAGCAATTGTGAGTTTATATCTTGCAAACTCACAATTGTGAGAAAAAAAGTCAGAATTGTGAGATAAAAAGTCGCAATTACCTTTTTTAATTTTTTTATTTAGTGGCAGAAAACAAGCTTCCATGCTATATTAATGCATTTCTTTCTACTCCGCCATTTTGTTTTTCCCTTGTCGCAGGGCATTCTGGGATCGCCTTCTTACATGATTATGCCAAAATGAGAAAGCAACATAAATTATTGCATTAACTTATACCATTGACTTATTGCCTATGACGCCTTAAAAGGTAGTCTGTAGGGAGCTCACTAACAGCTAATATGTTAGAAACCACAAAACTCTCGAGTGACACATCAACCTTTTTGACAGATCTATACCTTCCTTCATTGGGTGGGCGGAGTAAATAACAAACACCGCCTACAAACAGTCAGTCATGATGTCTCTCTTATTCTCAGCATTCATCATGTACCCAAACTCTCTGCAGTGACTCAACGAGTTTCTTAGCAACTGCCGAAACACTCAAGATGTCAATAGAAATGTTCTCCACCACTATGACTATGATTCTTATTATCTTGTCAGCTGTTTGACTTGCTGTACCACCTTCATCCTAAAAACAATAGAAGAAAACAGGCTGAACGACTGAGCTCACAATGGCAGATGCCTTGAGTGTCCAAAGCAAATGTCACTCACTGTTCTGTTAATATCAAATCCTCTTTTCTGTGGCAGCAGCATGGTCTCTCACTGGACTCAGCCAATCACAGTGCAGCATCCCTGAGGGGTAGAGCCCACACAGCTAATCAGGAGTGTCCGTCATGAGGGCATAGCGTCTGTCTGTCTATTTGTCTATCTATCTATCCATCCATCCATCCATCCATATTTTTTTTTTAGGAAAAAATATACACTACAGTTCAAAAGTTCTGTGTTAATGAGATTTTTAAAGGGACCTATAATGCCCCTTTCACAAGATGTAATATAAGTCTCTGGTGGCCCCAGAATGTGTCTGTGAAGTTTCAGCTTAAAATACCCCACAGATCATTTATTATAGCTTGTCAAATTTGCCCCTATTGGGGTGTGAGCAAAAACACGCCATTTTTGTGTGTGTCCCTTTAAATGCAAATGAGCTGCTGCTCCCCGCCCCCTTTCCAGAAAAGGGAGGAGCTTTAACAGCTCGCGCTACGGTTGCTCAACAACAACAAAGCTGGAGAATCTCACGCAGCCAAACTGACGATTGTCAGTAACGGTGTCAGGAAGAAATTACATGTTAAAATATATTCAAATAGAAAATTTTACAATATTACCATTTTTACTGTATTCATGGTGATAAATATTTTATATCGATCTGAAAAATGTTTTTAAACAATATATCACATTGATTGGTTTCTCAACGACTTATAGGCGTATGACAGTCATATCAAGCTGTCTGTGTGTGTGTATTTACAGCTCTTGCTGTGTGTGTGTGTGTGTGTGTGTGTGTGCTTTTAGTTTCTTCTTTTCTGCTGTGCACCGGAGGCAAACCTTAAGTCGGCTTACAAGCATCACATAAATATGCCAGTAATTCCACATTGGTCCCATATTTCTCATCATTCCTTCCTCTCTCTTTCTCCTCCCTCTCTCGTGTTCTCTCTCTCTCTCTCTCTGTCCACGGTGCTGTGGGGAACCTGAAATCCTGTCAAGTGAGCTCCGCAGCAGCAGATGCATTCAACCAAACACTAAAGAAAGACATACAACCGAACCTCACAGGCTCACAGCTCAGAGCGGAGTAGAAGTGGATGGCTTGCAGTTACTTCAGTAAAATATTTGGAAAGACAACAGTAAATTTTCGACACCTGAGAGCTTAAATCAGCCTCTATAACCAGCTGATCATTTAGAAAGATAGTCAAACTAAGTGAAAAACATTTTTAAAAAGGCTAAACTCTCTCCTTCCTTAGTTTCAGGAAGACAAAATGTGTGTGTGTAATTAAACACACATGTAGTAGATTGAAGAGTGGAAGGAAAGCAGTCACCAGGACAGGGGGTTATCCCGGGGGAAATGACATTTGTCCAAACACTTGTTTGGATGACTATTTAGAAGAACACAAACAAAGCGCAGCGATAATAACATCTCATTAGTGTGCCGAGGCAATTAAAGTTGTCTCTTGCATAACACGGTCTGCCTCTATAGGGCAAAGCAAAAACATCTAAATTATTCACATTCCTGCAGTCTGATTAACAGATGCGGCCATTGAACTCATTTCAAAATACAGAGTAGGGCTGTGCAATTAATCGTATTTTCGATTTCAATTTCGATTTTGGCTTCCAACGATTATGAAAACAAGATAATCGAGGTAAAACGATTACTGTACCGCTGCCGCATTCCGTTCAGCACACTTTCCTTTCCTTCACAGTGGTGCGCTTTTACTCCTCCCTAACCCAAACTTAACATCCAAATCAGCCGAATAATAGAGGGATGTAAAATGCAGTCTACTGTTGCTAAACTTCGGGACGTGTTTGATATTAAACATAAACAGTGCTATTAAAAGTGCATTAAGCCGCGAAACGGACTCCGTTCTCTAGGCGGCCACCTGTGCGCGCGCTCCGAGACAGTGCGGAACGCGCATAAGCAAAGGGCTTCAGATACGCGCTTAAACAGTCAAATAGCCAACACAAATATATCGAAATGCTATTTTGGTAAGTATCCTCGTAAATGCAGTCGGTTATGTCTTAAGTGTACACTGAGAAAGTGCGCATGTATTGCTGCCTTCAGGTCCTTCATCGGAAATTTGATAATTACCACTTCTGAAGTCGTGATTATGAGCTCATCGCATTCATGTTGCGAAATGAAAGGGTGTTCATGTGCAATTTTTACCTAGGAAACTCGTATTTACCGTAATTCCGAGACCTTGTGAAGGCAGCATTACGGTAGGCTTATATTGGGTCCGTGCAGCTCTTAAAGGGACAGCAGCCAACATTAATGATTGCTAAAGTCATTGTTAATCCAATAAGAAAAGACAAAGATAAAATCACTCACTGCTCTTGAATGAAGTCTTAAATAAGAATTAGTCTATATTTAATGTATACAGCAGTTATTTTACATTTGATTACTTATCTAAATGCCACTGTTAGTACATCTTTCTGAAAAACCTAAAGCACTGTTTATTTCATTTGTATTTTTGTTCTGTTGTATTTTTTGTCTGCTTTGTTTATAATTAGTTTCTTTCTTCTTATTTAATTGTTGACTGTTTATTGTCTTCTGTAGCTGTTTTGAGGACTTTTTACTTACATTAACCTAGTATTAGTTTTTGCTGAAGTATTGATAATTGTGAAATTTCACTGACATTTAAAATTACTCATATCATGAAATAAGACTTTGATCATATCACCCACCAATAATCGTGTTAAATAATCATGATTTCAATATTGACCAAAATAATCGTGATTATGATTTTTGCCATAATCGAGCAGCCCTAATACAGAGAGGAAAAAACTCAAAGGCTGAAAGAATGATAGTAGTTTAGATGGTTTATCTATCTATCTATCATCTGCCTGTCTACCCAAGCATCCATCCATCCATCCATCCATCCAATAAAGCAACCAACCATCCATCCAATAAAACAATAAAACATCCATCCATCCACCTCCCTATCTATCTATCTATCTATCTATCTATCTATCTATCTATCTATCTATCTATCTATCCATCCAATAAAACATCCATCCATCCATCTACCTTCTTATCCATCAATATTATACAGTGAGGTTTCAGGGTAACATGCTGAGTCTTCGGTTTTTCCCAGGCAGTAAACACACTTGTTCATTCATTCCTTTCTCCTCCCTGATCAGCATGAGACCAAATCATACCGGACAGCAGGGGCCAACCCACTCCTTAAGCCCTGACCCCTCCACTTCTCAAGTGCCAGTTTTTTTTTTTGTTTTTTTTCTTCCCATTTTCCCTGAACTAAAGTTCGGTGCTTCCTAATATTCCTCTCTTTTCCTCTCATGCTTCCTGTCTCCAAACCACAGCAAATCCCAATACACCGATCCAAAGAACCTTTAATGTAACATCAAGGACTTTTAAAATCTCTTAAGATCCATACAGCTAACTCAGGAACCCCAATACAGTGGAATGATTCTTGATGAGAAGAACCTTTCAAAACGCTTGGTTGAAAGGTTGAGGGTTCACAAACAGCTCTTCTGTACTGTCACTGAACATTTTGAACAGCTATGAGTCATTTCTGTTTGAATGTGAAACAAATATGGCGTCTACAGTAAACAAATTCAACATGGTTCAGATACTTGGAACCGAGTGAACTAGAAACTTCCATATCTCCATATCTTTGTTAAACATACAGATATATAAAGTCTTTAAAAGTGATATTCCTTCATTTTGAATGTGCCATACCTGAACAACAATAATCACATCATTACATTTGATAAAACTCTGACAGATACACTATATAGTAATACAAAAATAGCAAGTGCAGATGTTCAGGTGGTTTGACATCCCACAATTCCAGTCCACATTAATACTATCAGATAAATCCTTTGCTGACAGCTGCAGTTACATTCCCAGCTTTAATCAGAACTCTCTCTGAACTGAGATGAGCATGATGACTTACACTTTCCCTCTTGTGTGTTGGAAAATGAAATTGAATACACTCACTCACACACATACACACACAAACACCTATAGTCATGAATAAGCGTAGCACACACCTAATAAAACCAATTAAGTAGAAATCTATTTATGTAACAGATATGAATTCATGACATTTACTCCCAATGCCTCTAGAGATTAATTTCTCTGACAAAACAATGGGTCAGAGACATTAATCAACGTTCATTTGACACTGTATAGTCAAGATGCTTAAACATCACTGAATCTACATTTTATGTGCTTGACAGACGATTTTATCCGCAGCAACTTACACTGGATTTAAGATATACATTTAATCAGGGAATCAAACCCACGACCTTGGCATGGCTAGTGCCATGCTCTACTATTTGAGCTTTAAGATGCTATTATCTCCAATAGTAATGATGTTTTGATGTACTGTATTTAAAGGAATAGTTCACTCAATTCTCTTAAATCTTCATTCTTGTTCACAATCTGGCACATCACAATCTCTTGACTTAAAGGGGTGGTTGATTATGATTTCACTTTTTTAACTTTAGTTAGTGTGTAATGTTGCTGTTTGAGCATAAACAACATCTGCAAAGTTAAGATATTTTCTTTTAAAGATATTGCTGTTTAGGGACTACAACAAACGACTATTAGGGACTACAACAAGCATCTTCCCGGGTTAGTGACATCACTAACCTTGAAATTTACATAAACCCTGCCCCCGGAAACAAGCAACAAAGGAGGTGAGGCCATGTTGGGTGCTTTAGAGAAGAGGAAGAGTTGTTGTAGTAGAGTGTTGTTACCAATGCTGTCATTTTACCCCGGACTGCTTCACAAACGAGGGTCAATTCAACGCTGAATTTGCACAAAAGATTAACATGACGGCACATGCTAGTTGATGAGTTGAATCAGCTCCACAGCAACTACATAAATTTATCCACTAACCATTCAGAAACGTCCAGATGCATTCTAAAAGTTGTAACTTCTTCCTGAGTCTCTCCTTCAGTGTCCGACTCCGGTTTGAACAATGTAAGGCTGAACACCATTACTGACAATCGTAATTTTGGCAGTGTGAGATTCTCCAGCTTTGTTGTTGTTGAGCAACCGAAGCGCAAGCTGTTAAAGCTCCACCCTCTTTTGTCTGGAAAGGGGGCCGGAAGCAACAGCTCATTTGCATTTAAAGGGACACACACAAAAACAGCGTGTTTTTACTCATACCCAAATAGGGGCAAATTTGACAAACTATAATAAATGATCTGTGGGGTATTCTGAGCTGAAACTTCACAGACACATTCTGGGGACACCAGAGATTTATATTACACAGTAAAAACCCCAGAGTTAAATCAACTCTGCTCAGAGTACATTTGGTCCCTCTCTGAATAGTGTTAAAATAACACTGAAGCAGAGTTAAAGTTAATGAGATAATTAAGCTATTAATTAAGTGATGATTAAACATTAATGATGAACACCTGCTGTTAACAAGCAGAATTACTGAAGAAAAGAGAAACACAAGAACTACAACTGACTTCAGCCAAAACCATTTAATTGAAATCAACTGAAGATAAAAGTCATTAAATCTCACTAGATCTGATTAAAAGATCTGATTCACTTATTACTAACCAGATTGACGTTATTTCTGTCACAAGTCTAAAGAAGTTCTTATTGAGAATTAACAGAGGTTTAGATGTTGCTGTTTTATTGGTTAAAAATGTATGCCACCATCGTAGTGGTCAGGGTTTGTTTTAGTTGGGCTCTTGACCCTTTTATGTTTTTAAAATAATTTGTGTTTGAGCAATTGCAATAGTGTTTCATAACAAACACTTGTACATTACTGAATCAAAAGACTAAAGGAGCAGATCAGCTTGAATTTCCTGCTTGAGAGCCATTTTGAATTAGCATCACAAAGAGGTATCTTTCTCTTTGGTTACTTGACAGCTATTACAAAATTGCAAAAATAAAATTCCATTAAACAAATGCCACCATAATGCTTCTGTGCTAAAAAATGAACAACTATTATTGCTCAGGCTTATACATGAAAACATAGCATACAATCCTCAATGGTGGTGATAATAATTATTCATACTGCAGTGCATGATGGGAGTTTTGTCCTATGGTGATACCCAGCATGCATTGCAGCATGAAGCATTTTTTTTTTATCACCATTGTTGAGATTCATATGCTGATTCTTGATGTCTCTGTGTGTCTAAGTAATGCTGTAGTTCAACTTCTTATGCACTGCATGGTTTTAAAATTACTCAATATATCTGTTTACTGCAGCACTCTCTTTTCAAAATGTATAAACGACAAAACATATGATCAGTTGCTTTGGATGCAATCAGGCAATCTCACAATGACTACATCATATAAAAGCAGCTAATATCTGCTCACTGTGAAGCACTGACTTCACTGCTTTCCAACAACATATGAATTGTTGGAGAGAAAAAACTAACATAGAAAATCAAGGGTCAAGAGCCCAACTTAAGCAAACGCTGATCTCCTTGATGGTGGCGTCTTTTTTCTTTTCTTTTTTCTTTTCTTTTCTTTTCTTTTCTTTTCTTTTCTTTTCTTGACCAATAAACCTCTGTTGATTCTCAATTCTGTAGATATGAGAAAATAAAGTCAATTTGGTTAGTAATATGTGAAGCTGGTAATGCTGTTTGTGGAGTTGTTTAATCAGATCTACAGGAGTTGTAGTTCTTGTGTTTCTCTTTTCTTCAGTGATTCTGCTTGTTAACAGCAGGTGTTTATCATTATTGCTCAATCATCACTTAATTAATTGCTTAATTATTTCATTAACTTTAACTCTGCTTCAGTGTTATTTTAACACTATTTAGAGAGGGACCAAATGTTCTCTGAGCAGAGTTGATTTAACTCTGGAGATTTTGCTGTGTATATCTTGTAAAAGGGGCATTATAGATCCCTTTTAATTTCCATGCTGTTCCCCACACAAAGATATTATGTGGCTTCAGAAGACTTCAATTTGACTACTTTATGGTGTTTTATACTTTTGGATCTTTAAAGAGTGAATGTCTGATCGCACTAGCAATAGCAAGTCATGGGTTCAATTCCCAGGGAATTTATAAACTGATGGAATCTATACCATGATGAATGCATTGTCAGTTGAATTTGAATCAATGCCCACTATTGCCATTTGTAAGGAACAGATTGGACATTAAGCAAAATATCTCCATTTGCATTCTGCCAAAGGAATAAAATCTGGAATCTTGGAATCACTGTAGATCACAAACTAAGTCACAAGCATTACATTATGACATATTTAATCTATCCAAATAGCACAAATGCACAAAAAAGGCATCACTAGGACAAAATCACTATAAAATAATAACAAACAGTAATCTATGACAGCAGCCTAGAGAAGTCAATCAGCTCTAGAAGTGTGTTGATGCAGTGCTACTGGATTTACAACTACCGAGAGACAATCAGTTATATAAGATAAAATGCTAATGAACAACTGAAAGTAATTATATATACAAACAGCAAGTCAATAACTGCACCATCTGTCAATTCAAGAGCTTTCATCAAACGCGAAGGCGACGTACCAGAGGATTGTAGATTAACAGTGCTCATAGTGTATAATATGGACATAAATTTATGTCTATTTGGCATAGAAGTTGATACCAATACTGATATTACTTAAAGCAACATCTGCCAATACAGATGCAGATAGTTTGGACGTTGTTTTTTCTGCTATCTTGTTTCAAAAAAAAAGAGCTCATTTCTAATTAAAATATTTTTTAAATAAATATAAAAAACTATTTATCCTCTAAAATATTTTCCCACATACATTTAGCAAACTAAGTCATGATTAACTTTCCCTTTGAAGTGAAACAGGGAGGTCAAACATTAAAGTGGAAAGCTATTGATAAAGTCATAGAGTTTTTCTTGCTGTGGGCTACTGTGTTCAGCAATCTCAGAATCAATCCCAGCAGCCTTTGTGGTATGTATCTTAAAACCATCGGCTTGTACAGGAAACATTCTCCTTGGGGCTGAAATTTCACCGAATACCACAGTTCTGACGATAAACTTTATTTTACGGTGTACAGAAAATCAAATGTGGTGCTAAACCTCTTTACGGTACACGGGAAGCTTGTGGGAGTACAGACTAAAAAATCTGAAATTCTGTTCTATGCTACAGATCGTGTGGGTTGGTTATTGTTGAACAAGATCTGCTTTTACAGCATATATAATAAAAGAGAGCGACTGATATTCAGAAAGCGAGTGCTAGTCACTCAGAACAGGAGCAGGTGGAGATCTGTCTAAAGCCACGCCCCTCCTCTCGCATAATTACGAGTATAATGAGCATCCTGTCACTCCACACCCACAAATGACATCATCCATTATACGCCTGGACACATGCCTACAATAAGTCCCAATTCAGAGTTCTGAGCCTTTAAAACAACTGAAAAATCTAAAATTTAAGCATGATAATGAAAATATCACTACCACTACACTGCGACTTCTCACAATTGAGTTATAAACTTGCAATTCTGACTTTTTTAATCAGAATTCTGAGTTTACATCTAGCAAATCTGACTTTGTTTTCTCAGAATTATGCATGTTCATGCGGTCAGTTCAGGTGTCTAAAATTTCTGGGGGGAAAATTGAGAGAAAATGATAGAAATGCGAGATGTAAACTCAGAATTTGGAGGAAAAAAAGTCAGAATTGTGGGATGTAAACTTTTTTATACTTTTAGCTGAAATAAGCTTCCATAGTCCTATTTACTTTCATTAGCCTATATAAAAAATCCAAGTCATACTGGTTCAAAACAACATGAGGTGACTAAATGATGCCAGAATTGCCCATTTAAGCCTTTTTGATTGAGTGATTTATAAATTTGCTAGTACTCGCTCTAAAATGGCAGCCTTGCATGAGGAAGAAAGACATTTGACTTATTAATAATCCCTCTTACAAAATTAATGACCTTAAAAAAACAGGTATCCTTGAAAATGTGCCATGGCATAAGCCAAGAAATTCACTGAAGGTTTCAAACATTGACATTAAAAAGTGTTAATAACAGCAGATTGGTAATGCTTGATACCATTCCAATAACATTGATACCATTGTTTTCCCTGGTTAGCACTGACATCATCTACAAACTCATTACAAATGGCTATGGCCTGTAACACAGAATTTAGTTGCATAATGTAGGCCTGCGATAGAAACATTACAACATTGAGATGGCTTAACCGGGGTCAACTAATCCTAACCACAATCAACCAGAGACAGAACAAGCTATTGGCTCCAAAACATAAAATATATAGTGGGGCTGTTCTTTGACTGTACAGCAGAGACTAAAATTATGATTTTGCAATCCTGCAGAGCTTGTACATGACATTTAGAAACGTGCAATTTTCATTTTAGACCTCGAAACTTGATGACCACAGCATAATACTGTATATTGTTATATTAACTGCAATTATCAGGTAATACAAAACGCTACTTTTGCTGTCCAATAGACGTGGCACAAGAAATCAAGATTCATAGAGGTTACTGATCCAACATGAATGCAAACAAACAATAGCTAAATATGCATACAAACAACCAAGAAAGCCAATAAATATTGATGGAAATAACAAGTTTAACCCTGTCTATTGCAGTGGACTACATAACTGGATAGGTCAAGCATCTATTTACAATAAACTATTCAGGTAAAAGAGTCCTTGAAAAAACAGAGACAATTCCCTAGGAGCGTGGTCAGTTTGCGGAGAAGGATTGTTTGCTGAACCATCCAAGCCAGCTTCTCAAGGCTGAGTACTTCACTAATTCATTCCCAAAATCACTCTATTGATGTCAGCATACCTGGATAATATGAGAATACAGGTGATCACGATAACCTCTGACAGAAAAACCGTGAGCAGAGTCTAACCAGGGCACCCAATGGTATATGATTTAACAATATACAGACACAATAGAACAGCCTAATTAGCCATATGGGGTCTTTTGGCGGGCTACGGTTGATTGGTTCATGGGCGTCCCTTTATTATTATGCACTGTGCCTTGCCAAGCCCTGCAGTAATTGGCCCATTTTAACAGAGTACTGATGTTTAAAAGCCACATTGTGCCACTGCTTTCCTGTAAAAAATTGCCTAAAATGCCTAAAAAAGCATACTTAAAGTATATCGCATGCTGTTCTTGAATCATTTGGAGTATATGCATGGTTTTGGTCTCTTTTGAAAGGTATGTGTACCGCGGGTGGTACAGTGGAACGCTAACAGGTTAAAAGGATTATATGTAAGAATTTTCATGTATTAATTGCTTTTTGTATTGCCAACATGTGAACAACTTGTAATAAAACTTAAAAAAAAAGACCTTCCCCAACTTCCTAGTTTGTCTATGAAAGCATGTAGACTGATTTATATGTGAAGGACTCCAAAGGATTCGCCGGTTATGCGCACTTTCGAGAGACGCATAAAAGGAATGCTTATACAATGTTCGGGATAATGCCAAAAGAGCCATTCTGTACTGTAACGTCAATGTGTCAAGGGATTAATTCAACCTATGGTCTCACATAGTCAGATCTATATAGTCTATAGTATCAAATATACTTTAAAATCAAGTCAGTGAGAGCTGGTGCAAACATACTGTATCCACATCATATGATCAGATGCTTTCTTAACTGCTGCTTTCTCACCGCTGTTATTTTTGTTGTGTGTTTTGTTATTGAGAGGATAGCGCACAGCACATATTTACATATTCATTTAAACGTCGCTCTAAGCAGCGTGGATGGAGCCTGGATGTTCACAGCAAGGTATTTCAAACTGTTTACTTCTAAACGAAGAATGAAAAAGAATCAGGGCCTTGAATCACGTTCAGTCTCTTGTAGGTTACGTGTGCACGAGTGCGAGCAAGAGCAATAAGTTGCTGGCTGCAGTTCACTTAACGGCCACCGGTGTCGCTAAAAACAAGGGTTTCTGAATTCTACATATAACCCCTTAAAGTGTCGAGAAACATTTCAGCACACGTTGGATCACAAAAAAAAAGGTAGAACATAGAAAGCCTGAGTGGCGAAGGGCGACGACAAAATTCTTTGTTTTATTTTTCTTTAAAGGAATTAAGGGTCTCACAAATGCACTGCAGTTCACAGTTAAATGCAACAAAATGCACAAAAATATTATATTCCATTTTTTAAGCTCACAATACACTACACAAATACCTTCAGGTCATGTAAGTTAATACATAAATAAAGGCAGAGCCATTTGTATTCTGCGTTGAAAATATATATGAATGCGCTTTTGCATTTTTAATCACTTTTATTCAATGAAGTCTTATGAAAAATGTGATGTTGACGTGACGTTTATTTCAAACTGGAAACCAAAAATAGCCCTAAAAATTATGTGCAAAAAAACATCAAGTGTTTCATGACATTTTAATTGTTATTGAATCATGTTTAGATTCAACCATGGGTTGGAATAAACAAGTAAATAAAAGCACAGCAAGCTAAATTATCAATTTGTGCATCCTAATTTTAAAATGTTTTATTTCCCTATTTTTAAGGTGGTTTCACACATTTGATTCCTCCTGTTTAGTAGCATACCTACATGAAAAAACATCAACCAAGTGCATTTCCCATATGCCCCATCTCAGACTCCAAGATGAACTCACATATGCTTTGATAACAGTTTCAAAATATCAATTGCAAAAAAATAGTCTCAAAATATGCAATTTAAATTCTTCAACGGCAATAATTTGACCAAATATAGCCAATTTAAGTAGAATAGAGCATTATATTAGAATTAAACAGCCTATACATAAGACTTATATTAACCTGCATTTGCATATACATGTCATTATTCTGACTCCAGATTCTATCAATCCATATTCTAACAAAGGCCTGCCGTCACTGCAAACAGGACGTATGATGCAGGACTGCGAGTGATGCAGGAAAAACATGGATGGATCTGGTAAACACCGGAGAAATCCTGCCGTTAACGAGTCTGATCGTTCTCGCGCGCACCGCCAATCGTGACTGATCATTTATTTTCCTTTGCCACAAAGGCATCGACTTCATTAACCTTCATAGCGATCAATATTCATCACCCCACCCTTCAGGTTCCCGCATCAACAACATCTCCCACCGACCTACCATTCCGTGCCAGCTGCCCGTCCGACGTTCCCGGTCCGGTGACAGTCCAGTTCTGTTCAGTTCAAAACATGCCGGTAGGCGACGGTTTTAAAGACCACTGTGAGGACGAATCAAACAGATATAAAGAAATAAATGTAGTTGAAATAAAAAGAAGGATAAAGCCTGAGTTTGCGATGCTGAATCACTGCGCGCTCACCATTGTGCTGCAGGATGCTGCCTGTACCATTATGGATCCTACCAGCGTAGGGATGGGATGGGAAGGGGAGGGGGTGCGGGAGACGGGTTGCCGTAGCAACCGGAGGGAGCACACGATGACGTCAAAGCCCAGAGCGGTCTCATAGGAGTGAGGAGATGGAGAGGAGCGGCGCTCTGATTCTCGCATCTGTAGATTGGTGGGCCTTTGCGCACATGACCGCCGACTGCGTGTTTGGAGGCGGGCAGAGAAAAAGCAGCCAGCATCACAGAGCTTTCGGTTCATTTGAAACAATCGGTTCGTTCGAACGACTCTTTCCGGTGAATCAGTTCAAAGGAATCGATTCGTCGATTCTTTCGAATCATTCATCAAAAAATGACCCCACGCACGATATTAGGATATTATTCCTGATATTAACCTAATACTAGACACTAGGCAACACGAACTAATTAATAGCCTAGTAATAAAACGACATGGAAAGTCCCCCTGTAGTCAATAAGTATCCCTTAAAACTCATCTTTGATCACCAAAATGACATATTTAAATGTTTTTCAGGTGAAAAAATTTCCTTCATGCCTTAAAATAGCTTGAATGTAACTCTAAACCCTTTCATCTATGAATATGATAATTAGCCCCGCCTCCACTCACTCGCACGAGCTCAGAGATCCACTCGGTCAACTTTTACTGAGGTAAACGCTGCACAATGGTATCGCTTTTTACAACGTTGACACATAACGGTAATTAATTTGATTAGCATTTTGCTTGGCTATGTTATCAAACAGCTAACAATGTGTTGCTAATGTTATACGACTCATAGTTAATGATATGCTAAAGCCTGCCCGCACGTTGACGTGATTGGTTACAAGGTAGTTTGTGACGTAAGAAACACCAGCGATTTCAAACCATGTTTTTTAAAACTGTCTTTTGTATCACTGCCGTTTTAAAGAGAAAAAACTCAGCAATGGTGTTGACTTCTGAATTTTGCACATGGTTCATCTTGAAACATGTTAAAACACCACATTTAAACAATATTAAAAACTTGATTTTCACCACAGGGGGACTTTAAGATTTTTTTAACAGTGTTAAAAAACAGTAAATTTATATGTAGGCCTTGTTTAATTTGAAAATTTATGAGTTTATGCCAATTAATTTTCCAACATGCTCAAATAAATTAAATGTTAAATGTTGCGCAATTTATTATTTCAACACGTTTCTTCTCCAAACACTTAGAAAATAAAGCATATTATTTTATGTGATATTTTAATATCACAATTCTGTGGGAAAAGAGTCAGAATTGCAGGATATAAACTCGCAATTCTGAGGAAAATATATCTCACAATTCTGTTTTTCCTTCTAAGAATTGTGAGATATTAACTCAGATTTGCGAGAAAAAAGTCAGAATTGTGAGATATAAACTCAAAATTAACTTTTTTATTCTTTTATTTCGTGGCTTCCACGTTACTGCAGAACTGTCATTTTCTGCCACAAGGTAGGCTCCGCCCACAAAAAAAGGTCATAGGTCTATTGAACTTGCAATATTACAGCTCAACTGTCTCACATTTTGTGACAGAACAAGCAAAGTTCTTCCAGCGTCTGGACATCTGTAAATATTGACAAAGCCTACATTTGTGCCTTTTAGAAGACAAATACCTCACAATGACCGTGCCAGAGTGAAGTGGTCCACTTTGGAAATCAAGAGCACTCGAGTAAATCTTTACGTAATATCATTATGGAAATTATCGACTTACTCTGCAGACATTGCCGATGCTGTGCAGGGAAATTTATGAGCCTGTTCACATAATCAATCCACATAAACACAACTGTGTTTAACATTTAATCTCCTATTGTTGAATTTCCATCTTCCAGATGCAGTATTTGCTTCATACATTAAGAGAGCTCTGTTACACTCTGCAGAGTGCCACATAAAAAGGCTTTCAGTGTTATCGAGGAGAATCAGATACATATTTCATGATTTTTGGAGAACATGGTTCCATTTTGATGGCGGTGAAGATCTTAATATAACAAACTGGAATTCATATTCAAGAATGATTGAATATGATTTGTTATAAACAACACTTTAAAAATTACCAGTCCTCCTGTGCAAAGAGAAATGACTGTTTATAATGACACTAAAATTCCACTAGGGGGCGTGTCTTGCATTATAAACGCAAAAGCAAAACAAAACGCTTAGTGGAAGGAAGCCATTAAAGCTGAATTACTTCCTGACAAACTTAGAATTGACCTCTGGCTATTGAAAGCCAGCTTTCGAGTGCTGAGTGATGCTGATAAGATAATCTCTGACTTTTATATTTCTCTGTTTATGTTTATGGGGGTAACTTTCTCTAAATAACTTATAAAAATATGCATGTTATTAGTCAGTTGCATTTATTTAGGCTGACCATCGAAACAAAGTGTTACCTTGAATTATTTTTATGTTTTTGAAAGAAGATTCTGCTCATCAAGGGTGCATTTGTGTCACATGATCCTTCAGAAATCAATAGGCTTGCTCGAGATGCATCGGCGTTACGCAGACCGATCGGCGTATGACATCAAAGTACCGCGAGAGCGATTGGATACTCCTCCTTATATGCTAATTTGGTGCTAAAAAAATATTTTATTATTATTATTATTATTATCACTGTTGAAAATGGTAAACTAAACATACTGAATCTAAGAGAGTCAGTAGCTTATGTTTGATCTGCAAGCCACTGCATCTGGACTTTAACCCTGGAGTTCAGCTTCTTATGTAAAGTATATGTATACAGTACAAATCAGATGTATGAGATCAGATGGATTAAAGCCTATTCAGCTTCTGCCTTTAACTGGGCCTTTAGGGAGCAAAAGAACAACATTTAGTTGTTATAGTACAACTTTAGAGTCAAAAACAATACAGTAATGTTGAAAACTCGAATCTCTTTGGGACATGCTGTTTTACTCAGGGCCCACAGAGGTGTAGCAAAAGTGCATGAGGAAGCATATTTGCAAAACCAGGGCATGCAATTACCAAACCCACCAATCTAGCCTGTCTTCCCCTCCTCCCCTTTTCCTTTCCGGCATCCCCACAGAGGTTTTAATGGCCTGGTCGGGAGCCAGGAGAGCTCTGTGCTGCTTTGCCCTGTAGGTATAAACCTCCAAAGCCCTGGATAGAGAAAGCCTGCCGTTAAGTTGTGGTGGAACATTTTCAGACATCATAAACAAATAAAATCCAAACAGACAAGGAATATCCCATTCTCTAAAAGTTAAAGGCCTACAAAAAATAACGAGGAAAGCTGATAATTTGTGAAAAAAAGGAGACTTGTTCTGAAAGTGTTTCTTTGGGGGATTCCGAAAAGATTCTTCTATAGAGAAGTCATGAACTAAACAGTTCCAAGATTAATCACAGTATCAAATTTGAATTTTCAAGCAAGAAAGCATAACAACAATAAGTTTGACCTACTCCTTCTCTATAAATACATAAAAAAAGATTACAGTAAAAGACTGTAAAAATGCTACGGTAAAAACCTGTTAATTGGTTAAAAGCTAGTTTCCTTAAAGGTGCAATAGATGATTCTCTACAGAAACATTTTTTGTTATGCTGGCTATCACTATGTTAAGCGGTCTAAATGTATTTTTATATCGTCTGTGGAAGGTGTAGGACCATAAAATGTTCATGATCAATCATTACATTCGGTCCGAATGAAATGAAAGCATGTGTTCCCTGTCAGTCAACGTGTGTTTGCATACCACTGCGCAGCCTGTTCACGCAGATATCATACGTCATCAGCGCGTTCGCGGACGCTGTGCAGACAGAGCGAGAATGGCAGGTAAACAGCAACAACCTAAACTTCAGTTTAGTATTACTGTTACTCATTGTACTGTAAAGTTTCTCACCGGTGAATGACACATGATGTAATCCAATAACGTTGTCTCTGGTTGTCTCGCTTGTGGTCTGTATGCGTTCATGTGTTTTGGAGGAGGCGTGGCTTTGGACGGCGATTTGACTTACGCTTTCAGTGCTAGCAGGCTAAAGTTAGCATTTCTCAGATCACCTATTGCACCTTTAATAACTGTAATAGATCTAACCGTGCATTTAGTGTAATTTTACAGTAAAATACTGTTAAATTGACAGTTTTTGGAAGTGAAAAAGAACAAGTCATTGTATAATTTAAGTCTGATTTATACTTCTGCGTTGGACCTGTTTTCATTTATACCTCTGTGTTGTTGTCCGGGTCAATTTTTCTTTTTGACCTGAGGCAGAGCAATCAAGGCACTTGCCGTCCATGTAGAATTGACGCGTTGTTACATTTTCGGAGAGGTGCACGTCAGGCTACACCGAAGGCTACGCGTGCTACACACAGCCTACGACGTAGCTACGGCATACACTCGACGCAGAAATATAAATCAGCCTTTACAGTGAAACTTTACAGAATTCCCTGTGACACTTCACATTTTATGTATTTTCGTTGAAATAACTATATTTATTCTTAGTTTTTTCTTATTAGTTATGTACATTAGGGTTTTATGTTACATCTAATGCTGTTAAAGTAATGTTTATTGCATTACTTTAGTGTCGTGTGTTACCATGATGGTGTTTAGTATTTCTGTCAATGACACTGTGCGCCTTTTAAATATTACTATTGACCTTCTCAGCTTGTGAAAAAAGCTGCTTGTGGTTAACTTTGATTTATCATGTGACTTTCTCATCACCACCTGTTTTTGGTGGTTGTCAGTGTATTACAAAGGTACAAAACATATATTAGTACTTCACTAAGTTGATAAATTAACATTATATTAGTTTGTGAAAAACATTTTTTATTGTAAATTTAAGTTAAATCTGTAAAATCTAAAATGCTCCTACCGTATTTTTATAGTACATTTCTGGCAACCACAGCTGCAGTGTTTTTACCATCATTGGATCCTGTCGATACTGTCGCTGGTTGAATCTGTTTCTCTCTTTCCCCCATTATCGATGTGTTCGGGCTTAGTTTTGAAGATATATTGTTTCCAGTACTACTCTTATAACATTTTGGAATGGCTGTGTTGATGGTCTGTTGGGAAATAAGACTCAGAAACCATCTCATAAATCTTCAATCACAAATACAATCAAAGAAAATCTCTTAAACTCATTTATAAACATTACCCTTGCAATTACAATCTTGTAAACAGATTTATTTGTCATATTGATATATTTTGTACAGTTTGTGGTTTACATGCTGAAACATGCTTTGATCTATTTTGGAGTTGTCCTCATTTAGCTTGTTTTTGGTCAATTTCCTGTGCATTTATTAAGGGTCACATCATGCCCAGCTTTCAACTGTGTTTTAAAAATGTTTTATTCATTTTCTCACTTATGACTTGTCTTTTCATTCAATTAATCTGCTAATTCAGCTAAATTTAGTGTACATATATGTAAATATGGGGGAAATAAGCCTTAGTTTTTAATTTTAAAGACCGGTTGGTGGTTGGCTTTCAAACTATTTTCACTCAGAAATTTCGCAAACAGTTACAAAGAAACAACAATTGAATTAAACATTTTTTTAGTAGACATACTGAAATAGTATTTTCTTGTAAAACACTAATAATTTACACCTTAACAAAAAAAAAAAAAATATATATATATATATATATATATATATATGTATATATATATATATATATATATATATGTATATTTAAATCAATGTTTTATTCGAGGCTGCATGGTAACAGCAATTATTATGGGTGGTGTACTTCTATTATTATTAAAACAAGCTGAAATCACACTGACTTGTGGCTTCAATAGAAGCACGTGACACTTAACAATCATCTCATGGCAGATCCTGAAAGGTTTATACATTATCATTAAAAACATTTTTATTTTTTAAATAATGATTAATGACATTTTAACATACTGTTGCACTCTGTATTGTATTTCCATTCACTTCCTGTCCCATATTCCTCATCTAATTCTTCATATCCTGCTCCTCAGGGCCCTCCTGTTCAGTCTAGCCACCACCTCCTTTTGCCCCACTTTTTGGAGGTGGGCAATTCAGGCCCAAAAACAAAAATCCAGCGGTCTGTTTTAAAATAGCACTCATTCTGCCTTTCTCCGGATTCTGTTTTAGAGGAAGAAATGTCAAAGCTGTAGCACAGTACCTCAGAGTGACATTTGGTTCATCCGAACCCTGCTATTTGTGGCTTGAAACTCAGTTTTCCCCCTGTTAGTCATATGAACAGTGCTAACTCACTGCGCACACACCCTTACTTTCCTACATCAGACATGTTATACCATTATGCATTTGAAAAGACATTTTCAAGACCCTGTTTAAGTGCTCCAGAAATGTTTTAATGAAAGCATTCAAGTAAAATAAATCTTTCTGATCAAAACAATATGTATGCAACAACCTATAACCTCTTGCAGGGGTCACATGTAGGCATGTGTGGTGATCCCTGCGGCCTCAGGTAAAGTAGGAAGCTCTGCTCAAGTTTAAAAGAAAGACTTCCAGGGTCAATAATGGCACAGAGTGAAGGAAAGGAGCGTGAAGGGAAGAGGACTGGAGATGAGTTGGGATGGGAGGAGGGGGGAGGTGGAATTCTGTGGTTGGAGTACTAAACTCTCATTCCTCAGTAGCTCTCAGGCAACACACAGCAAGCATTAGGGAGTATGACTGACCCCAGAGCAGAATTTCAAGCGCAACAAAACACTGTGAGGTGTAACAGCATAAACTCTTAAAACACAACCTAGCAATATTTCTTCTTTCTCCTAATGGGAGATCAATGATGATAAAGGATTACCTACTTTGATTCTTTCCAATATTTTGCAACTGAAAAAATATATATAAGCAGCACGGGTATATTTGTAGCAATGGCCAACACTACATTGTATGGGTCAAAATTATCGATTTTTCTTTTATGCCAAAAATCATTAGGATATTAAGTAAAGATCATGTTCCATGAAGATATTTTGTAAATTTCCTACCGTAAATATATCACAAATGTATTTTTGTGAGTGGATATGCATTGCTAAGGACTTCATTTGGACAACTTTAAAGGCGATTTTCTCAATTTTTTCTCAATATTTTGATTTTTTTGCACCCTCAGATTTCAGATTTTCAAATAATTGTATCTCGACCAAATATTGTCCTATCCTAACTAACCATACATCAATGGAAAGCTTATTTATTCAGCTTTCAGCTGATATATAAATCTCAATTTCAAAAAATTAACCTGTATGACTGGTGTTGTGGTCCATGGTCACACACACACACACACACACACACACACACATATATATATATATGTATGTATTCAAAATGAAGCTAAAAGAATGAATAAATATATCATTTTTTATTATCATATTTTATTATCATGTCAATTTTTATATCACCCTTATGCATTTGTACTGGTTAAATCTTTTAAAGGCTTTTAAACAAATGAAATTGTACTTAAAGTGAACACAATACTGTAAAAAAATATTTTCATGATTTGTTATCACAACTTTGTTTTCTTTTGTCAAATCAACTTAGATGTGGTTCAGATAACATAATATTTTGAGTTTCTATTTATTAAACCAATCTCCTTCAACTCAAATTTTTAATTTCAATGAACTCAAAAATGTAAGGCAACCAGGTAACTTACTTTTTTAAGTTAAATGAACAATAATGTTTTACAGTGTGTAAAGTTTCAAAACAAATATCATTAAATAATCCTGTAATTTCATATTTTGCCACTTTGATTATTGATTATTTTTTTGAGGATTATCTGATGTTATATAGGCTATTCATAGAAAAACGTTTGTTTTACACATACACAAAAGTGCTTTATTTAAATATTCTGATTTTATATTTAAATATACATCTGACAAAAAGGGTTTAGTTACCAACCAACTAAACATTTGATCCCATAAGACAAAGCAATTTAAAAAAATTGTGTCATCTTCTGAAGAGTCTATCATATCTTTCACATTTTGAAAAGGATAAATTGTGAATTTATTTTTAATTAAATCAAATTTGCATCACATTTGTTGTTAAATAGCCTGGTGAGGCCTTATCGCTTAATATGCAAATATGTGGGTATTTAATGAGATTGCGTCACATTTAAAAGTTTAAAGGGGTAAGGATAAGGAAAACCTACACGCAAACCTGTTCATTTCTTCAAATGTTTTGTTTTTGTTGCGTTACATATCTGGATGCGTGGCCACCGTGGACTGCGCCTCAGTATAACAACTTTTCGTGGTATTTTCCTCCCAGTCGAGGACAGTTTCTATAGAGACGCCTCTTGTTGCTGGTATGACGGTTCCTGCTCCGGTGGAAAGTAACCAATGAGCGGCAGGAGTGCGGTGTCTGGTTACTCCCTCTCTTCAGCGAGCAGGAGGGCTCACAGACGGAGAGAGAGATCTGAACCTCTCGGGCTGGAAGGGTGACTCGGCTTCCCAAAGGAACTAAAGACGCGCTGCCTGTTTTCAGCCGCGTAAAAGATCTCCGTTTACTCGCAGTCTGCAAGATTTTACGCATTAACCTTTAAGGACAATCCAAGGAGTCCGAGTTACTTTTTTTTTTTTTAAATGGAGATCATGGACCTTACGGTCGAAGTAGATCTTATGAAGTAAAACCTGTTGCCAATTCGACCCGGGCTGGTTTTCCATTTCAGGTTTGCTGGTGGATGTGATGCTGGACTCTTGTTTGCGCACTGGCTGGTAGTTGGAGCGAAGTTTGAAGTTGTAGGCCACTTATTTGCGAGGTAAGTTTTTGTTTTTACATGAAGACTTTGTTGAGTTTAATGCTGCTGCTTGCAAAGTTTACCAGCTTTTATACTGGTCTATAAACGGCGCAAGTAGCTAACACACCATGAGGCACCAGGCTTTGGATTAGGAAAGGTTTATGTGTGTATTCGAGCAAAAATGCGTCTTTTATTCGAACTTTATTCGAGTTTCATTATCACAGCCTACAGCAAGTTTCAAGAAGGCGTTATACGTGTAAAAATACAAAATGTGTGAAATGTTGCAGTGTTGGATGGTGAAGCGAGTTGGAAGTAACCGCAGGTGTTTTCCTGATGGTCCCTGGTCCACACGAGGGTCTCTTTGGATAGTTTTGTGCCTTTAACATGTAGTTTCAGTCAGTAATAGTGACATTAAAGACTTTTTTTAAATCTTTATTTAGTATAATTATTGTAGGCGTGTCATTGTTTTGGCTCCTTTTTTGTAGCATGACCGCCAAATCATCACATTGCAAGTCTAATGTCATGGATATAGTATATAAAGCATGTCTGAATGTGATACTACTACAGTAGATACAAACTAACAGTAAAGTACCATGGTATTTCTTGCTAGAAACAAATTCCATACTAATTTGACGACCATTGTACATGGATATGATAATCTTTCATACATTATGATGGTAATGAAAGAGAGAATTTTAATATTGTTATGTCCAGGCCTAGTAAAGTCAATTCTAGTTGAGTGGTGCTCTCAATCTAGTAATTCTATGGATTATTACCTGACATAGAAATAAATTTTTAAATGACCTGAAAGTAATGTATAAACCACGGGAAAGCTGCATTTAGTACAATAGTATTATCATCCCAGACCATTACCATACTATAGTACCTCCACAGTACTTTTTGCAAAAGTTAGAAGGTTGTACTCTGCTTTTTATATCCTAATGACCATCATCATGAGTTTGAGGGACCTTTCATCCCCATGCACTTCAGCTCTCCAAAGCTGTCATTTGAGAGCTGAAACTTGTCATTTTTAGTCTGTTTATATCTCATGATGCCACTCCTGATCTAATGGCAGGCGGAACTGTCTCTTTCCAGTGTAAACATGAGAAGTTCTTATGAAATTATGCTGTGTGGTTTACAGTTCACAGAATTACCAGCGAAAGAGAAGGTTCTTCCACAGAGGAATGTTCCCGACACTGAGGGTCTCTGATTCATCCAGCCATAGTTATAGGGGCCAATACAAGTTCTTGTTTTCTTTTGTGCGGTGGTCCGAAGGTTTGTTTTATCCTCTGCACTGAGCTCAATGGATCTTTTGTTTCATGTCTCTATTGCAGTTCATACAGTCCAGGCACTGCTTGCATCTGGGTTGTGCGAATCTGGCTTGGTAATCTTGCCTAGCTAAACGTCTCGAAGTTCATTTGTTTTAAATTCATGTGCCCTCGTAACTTCATGAATCAAAATAACCTCCCCTCCCTCTTGCACATTTCTTCTCTTCTCGTGTTTACTGACGTGAGGTCAGGACAACCTGTCACTCACATGAGATCACAGCAAAAGCAAATCACAACCATCTAATGATCCAATTAAGTCTCGATGGGAAAAATCAATGCTGCATCCGAAATCGAATACTTCCCTACTATATAGTATGCATAAAACAGTATGCCAAAAGATATGTCCTAATACATAAGCTGTGTTCCAATTCAGAGGCTGCATCCTTCGAAAGCTGCGAAGATTGGACCGAGCGTTGTTAAATGCAACGGTCTAGCTTACTTAGGATTTCTAGGATTGTTCTTGTCGCATAGTAACTGTGACAGCTGCCGTTGTTGAGTGGAAGTAATGACTTTTTTGAAAGTTATAGCTATTAAACTGTCTGTAAACAAAACAGGATTCACAAACTGTCTAAATATGTTCACCATGGTCCATTTCTGTATATAATAAAGAGTATAAACTATATATAATCACATCTTGGTAAGATATAAGTCCAGTTGTTTTTTTTTTGTTTTTTTTGTTTTTTTTTTTTTTACATTTGAGTAAGTTGAAACCCTGTACTTGCGTTTAAAAGTGTAATTCGACAATTTCTCTCAAAAAAAAATTCTGTCGTCACTGTCGCGCAATGAATTCTGGGGTTGGCAAGGCTGCAAAGGATCCATCTGTTTTTCCTTCATTTAATGGGAAACGAAAGATGTGTTTGGAAGCTGTATTTGACGGAGCCTTCGAATTGGGACGGCCTTCGTTGCGCCGCGTTGACGCAGTCGGCCTTTGAAGGATGCGGCCTCTGAATTGGGACGCAGTTATGGAATTCGAAAAACAGTAGGCGAAAAGTCCCCTAACGACTTACTACTTCCGCCGAGATTCTGAAGTGTGCATTCGTTGGACACTTTACTATCCCGTGAGGCCACGGGAGAGGATTTATGAATAAAAGTGAAGCAATGCAACTTGACATTGGTAGGTCATGTGACAGTAACAATATGGCGGATGTAGTACGTCCAAATTTCATTCATACTACCCATAGACCTATTCATAGTTTATAGAGTGTATACTTTAACAGTCATAAAGTAAATTCAAATGTAGTACCTACTCAGACAGTATGCAATTTCGGATGCAGCGTAAGTCTCACCCTACATTTTTGTGCGTAAGTTTCACCCTACAGACTATGGCAAATTTGTTTGTTTCATGCCGACTTTAAGGCCCATTCACACCAAGGATGATAACGATAAAGAATCGTTCTAAGTTTAAAAAGAATAGCAGCGTCCACACCACAACTATAATGATATCGGCACAGAGAAACAATATCGTTGGGATCACACACAAAACTGATGGTTTTCCAGCTGATGAACGATAAAAACACTGACAGCCAATCAGAATCCATCCTGCTTTAATGAGCTTGAGCATTTAAAGCGGCAGACGAAATAAACTGTTGCCATCTGTTGGTTTTGGACGCTAAGTTATCGTTATAGTTATCTTTATAGTTAGCGTTCTTGGTGTGAACAAGCATTAAAGATGTCCACACTACAATTATAACGATAACGACACTGAGGAACGATATCATTAGAATCATTTTCAAATTATTTTTCTAGCTGATGAACGATAAAAACATTGACAGCCAATCAGAATCCACCGGACTTTAAAGAGCTCGAGCATTTAAAGTGGCAGACGATGTAACTGCAGTGCGCACGTATAATAAATAGAATATCATAATGACACTGAGGAACGGTTTCACTGAAATCACCTTCAAAACTTCTTTTCCAGATGATTAATGATTAAAACATTGATAGCCAATCAGAATCCACTGGACCTTAAAGAGCTTAAGCATTTAAAGCGGCAGACAACATACCTGCAGTTTGTGCTTATAATAAACAGAACGTCATTGTGCGCTGTTGTGGACGCTAATGTAGTTATTTTTGAACTTCTGCAGTTCAGTTCATCAGTTTTAGCCTTGCGTTTTGAGTACTTAGACCGAAATTGGATGGATGTGAAAGTAGGCCGACAGTGAAAGAGGTTTACCTACATCCAGTGGATGAAGTCACCTCTGACTGTCTGAATCCAGCTGCTATGTATTTCTGTGTGCTATGAGCCTTTCAGATGGATTATGGCTCTTATTATGTGATGTAACAGCCATTTGGATGGTGCATTTGACAGGTGGGTAAGAAAGGGTGCGAGCGTTGGTTTGCTTGTTTGTGTTTTGTGTGTGTAAATGTTTATTCTGTTTCCTAACATTTGGGTGAACAGGAAGCTTCTGTAGGCGACTTTGATAAAGTGGCACAACAATCTTGGTTGGCCTCTCATTTTACAAAACGAATAACATAAGCATTGTGTCAACGTGTTTTTTTTCGGCTCGTGCTCTGAGGAGATTTTTCTGACTGGATTGAGAAATGTGTTGAACGGAAGTCTCAGTTTTGATGGCCGCCTGGATCAAGCCCCACCCTCACACCTTTGATGCTAATTCTGCTCTTTCAGCGTGTTATTTTGTTCTGGCCTGTCTCCACTGAGGAAATTCCATCTCTGCTGAACCGCAGATCACTGCGCTTTTACACGCCAGGCGCGCACAGCTCAGGTTTTTAGTTCAGCTAAATTCAATCATCTGTATGAGGTGTTTTTCTTTAGAACGTGCATTTGCAATCTCTTTTGCACTCTGCTTTGTGCTTATTCTGAAAAAAATGTTTTTAAAAACATTTTTGTCTTTATACTACAGACATATTTACGTTTTTGAGTCAGCGCTGATACATATTTTTAAATGATCTGTTGAAATAAATGGGCTTTTTGGGCACAGAAATAAAGCTCTGATAGTATGATACACTCCTGTTTAAAAGTTTAGGGTCAGTAAGATTTTTTTTTTTTAAAGAAATTAATATTTTTATACAGCAAGGGTGCATTAAATTATGGAAGCTTGTTTCCACCACTAAATAAAAAAGTAAAAAAAGGTAATTGCGACTTTTTATCTCACAATTCTGACTTTTCTTCTCGCAAGTGCAAGATTTAAACTCACAATTGCGTGTCATAAAGTCAGAATTGCAAGATATAAAGTCACAATTCTGACTTTTTTTTCAGAATTGCATCATATAAACTTGCAATTGCGTCTTATAAAGTCAGAATTGCAAGATATAACTTGATATATAAACTTTTTTTCTCAGAATTGTGAGTTTATATCTCACAATTCTGACTTTATAACTCGCAATTGCATGTTTAAAATAGTTTATAAAGTCAGAATTGTGAGATAGGCCTATAAACTCACGTCAGTCTTTTTACCCTCACAATTGGACATTATAACATGCAATTGCGAGTTTATATCTCACAATTCGGACTTTATAGCCTAACTCGCAGTTCTAAATTTATATCGCGTGCTTCTGACTTTATAACTCGCAATTCTGACTTTATATCACACAATTCTGACTTTGTCACGCACTTCTGACTTTAAATCACACAATTCTGACTTTGTCACGCACTGCTGACTTTATATCACACAATTCTGACTTTATAACTCGCAATTCTGACTTTATAACTCGCAATTCTGACTTTGTCACGCACTTCTGACTTTATATCACACAATTCTGACTTTATAACTTGCAATTCTGACTTTATATCACGCAATTCTCACTTTATAACTTGCAATTCTGACTTTATATCACGCAATTCTCACTTTATAATTCACAGTTATGAGTTTATATCTCGCAATTCAGAGAAAAAAAGTCAGAATTGTGAGATATAAACTGGGGTAAAAAAATCTTACTTACCCAAACTTTTGAACAGCAGTGTCATTAGTGTTTGATATGACGAGTAACTAGCCTTTTTAACTTTTGTGTTAACACAATGCTTGGGTGGTTGCCAGGGTGTTCTTGTGTTCTTGCTTGGGTTAATTTTCTTTTCTAGGAGTGCAGTAAACACATCATTCCTTGGATGATTCAAATATTTTGGATTTTTTTTTTCCAGAATGGGAACATATTGAAAGCTGGTATATTGTGTGATCTGTAAGTAAACCCAACTGGGCTGTTGCCCCAGGCGCAATGTGTATACATTTGGCCAAGGCTCAACACGTGGCGGATATTGGTGCGTTTGACCCTGAGTAGCAGCGACGAGTGGGCAGTTTTATTCCGGAGGCCTCTGGTTTTCTCCAGAGCTCTACTTTAGAGGCTTGATTAATCACACCATTGGGAGAAGAAAAAAGAAACCGCTCGGGGCTCACCCACACTGAACTGGGATCAGAGCCGCCCTGTGTGAATTACAAGCATTACCATTACATAATGGATCACAAAACTGACATTGAATCTGGGGGGATCTAGCAAACATTGTAGAAACTGTTTGGCATTAAAGTACATTGGAAGTTGAGGAAATTAGGGCTGCACAATATATCGTTCCAACATCAACATTGAGATGTGTGCAATGTGCATCCATTGCAGGATGTACGATCGTAGTTGATGCATGATCCGTACGGACCAGGTTTGGAACGCATGTGATTCGCGGATTAATTGCAAAGTTAAACCATCATAGACTGATTTTTGAGTCCTGTCAGTTTAAACACTCAAGCGAGTTTAAACATTTATTTTCCTCCACCAGCATCACATAGTGACCTGGCCACTGTTCTGGAAGAGGAATGGCTCAAAATCCCTCTGGCCACTCTGAAGGACTCGGACCTGTCATTCCTGTCAAGATGAATTGATGCTAAATTTGCCATGAAAGGAGGCTCTACACCATACTAACAAATTATTGTGGTCTAAAACCAGGTGTTTCAGTTTCATTGTCCAGCCCTGTGTACAGATACTATATATCCACTCAAAATTGTGCAATGATTTTGCTGGTGATTGTGAATATCACAAAGATTTTAAAGTGGTTTTCATTTGGCTAAAAACATTTCATTTAGGAATTTCATGACATCTCTGGTGGTGCTTACCAGAAATGGGAGAAAGTGAAGTAGTAAGGGCCAGGGATGAATGTAGAAATGATAGGCTTCCTGCGCGATGAACAATCTTGATGAACTTGAACAAGCAAAGCAGTGGAATAGGAAAAGAGAAATGAAGATCAGGGGCGGGGTCAATCTTTCAGCCAAGTAGTGACTCATCCAAGGTAAAAGGGTGTTCTGCCTCTACCTTGTAAAAGTGTGTTTTGTTTTTGCTGCAGAAAATATGCACAGATTTATCATGGTACAGTAATCTGGTCCTTCCAGTCGCCTGTGTTACTGCCCCATATACTGCAGACAGAAGCCTACTGTTCTGATCTGCCTTTAGCGAAGCGTGTTGTCAGGGATTATTGTGCAATACTTATTGGTGTGTATATATATATATATATATAATATACACACAGTTGTGCTCAAAATTATTCATACCCTTGGTAAATATGACCAAAGAAGGCTATGAAAATAAATCTGCATCGTTAATCATTTTGGTCTTTTATTTTAAAAATCTACAAAATCCAACCTTTCATTGGAGAATAAGAATTTTAAATGGGGGGAAAATCTCATTATGAAAGAAATGTTTTTCTCTAATACACATTGCTCACAATTAATCATACCCTTTTATTCAATACTTTTTGCAACCTCCTTTTGCCAAGATAACAGCTCTGAGTCTTCTCCTATAATGCCTGATGAGTTTGGAGAACCTGACAAGAGATCAGAGACCATTCCTTCATACAGAATCTCTCCAGATCCTTCAGATTCCCAGCTCCATGTTGGTGCTTCTTCTCTTCAGTTCACTCCACTCATTTTCTTTAGGGTTCAGGTCAGGGGACTGGGACGGCCATGGCAGAAGCTTCATTTTGTGCTCAGGGACACATTTTTTGTGTTGGTTTTGATGTTTGTTTTGGATCATTGTCCTGATGGAAGATCCAACCACGGCCCGTTATATGACTTCTAGCAGGGACAGTCAGGTTTTGATTTTTTATCTGTTGGTACAAGATGTCCAGGATCTCCGGCGGAAAAATAGGCCCACAACTTTAAAGATACAGCAGTATATTTCATTGTACACATGGGGTACTTTTTACCCCTGTGTGCACCAAACCCATCTTGAGTGTTTGCTGCTAAAAAGCTCATTTTTTTTAGTTTCATCTGACCATATGTGTGTGTGTGTGTGTGTATATATATGTGTATATATATATATATATATATATATATATATATATATATATACCCTTTAAAAATGAAGATTCCAAAAGAAAAGTTTATTAAGAATGAGAATCTGAAGGATATTAAGATATCTTGAATACTTCTTGAGTTACAGGCATGCAAACTTGAGGCAAAAAAAATGCCATTTTTAAACTGTCACCGTTGGCATATAATGAAACAAAGATGGCTAAAGTCAACAGATTTTACTAATAGACCTACCAATCTCTGTGTGAAAATAAAATAATGATGCTGCCATCTTTCTAAAGTCATTTTACACCCCTCTAATTTGACTCCAAATCTCAGGTGAAAATTGTCATTTTGACCCCCCTCTACAAAACAGTGGATTATTCAGTAAATATCCATCTGTGACATTTAATATTTTGGCTTTCATCACTATTTATGTTTGTTTTTCTACAGAAAAAATATTAACAAAATCAAAAATTTGAGCCGGGGACCTTGGACATGGAATGACCCTATACATACACTATAAAATTATTACATTTTTTGCACATGCCCATTTGAACACCATCAATATTAACATATTCTAGCCTGGTAATTGAATTTTTTACTCTCCTAATTGCTAATTCTGTGATTATATGGATAGTTGCTTTTTATTACTCACTTTTTGACATTGTTTTTTGTCCATGGCCTTATCAGAACTGACCTGCGACCCATTTTTGAGTCATGGCCCATCAGTTGAGAACTACTGTTTTAATGCTTACATTTAAAGAACTTAATTGAAGGAAGCATAGTTGCTTCTGTTTTATGTCATACAAGCTTTTTAGGTCTCAATGATCTGTATTCGGAAAATCAGTGTATGAGGCATTCCTGGCTCTCAAGTTTTCCTTATTTTTAACAGGGATCAAGTTAGAGAGAGGTAAGGGGATCCAGCAAAGGATTCTGGGAGTTTGGAGTGTTTTTTGCTTTTTTCGGTCAAAAGCATCTCCAAGAAAGATTTTCGGCTCAGCTTACTGGCATCAGGCTGTTTTTAGAATTACAGATGATTTAACTGGGTCCAACCACAGATTAATGTTATGAGAAAATTAAACATCCTCTCTATTGGGCTTTGGTGTTCTGTTGGAAACTGTTACCCCATGCTTTTTTTTCTTTTCTTTTATTTCTTTTTCTTTTTTTTAAAAAATGGATTGCTTCTAGAGTTTTATTCTTGAATCTGCATACTGCCAAGTTCTGCAACTAAATGGAAAATACTGAAATGATGACTCAGTCTTAGGCATTTATGGGAAAAACAGAGTGCTTGTATCATCTGGAAGATGACTTAAAACAAGCGCTGTTCGCCTATCTCATTAACCCTTTGTCTCTACACTGAATAAAATTGGTGTAGGATTTACTTTGAAACTATTTTCACTCAGAAATTTCCAGTCATTTTCACAAATGATTATAAAGAAATGGCAAGTAACACATTGAAATAACATGACATTTTGAAGGTGAAGTACAAAGACTGAAATAGTATTTTTCTTGTGAAAAGTACTCCATGAGTGCGCAAGACCAGGAAAGTTTGCTTTGGGTAAAGGGGTTTCACCCGCATGTGGAGCGTGATGAAATATCACGTTTCAAAGATTAATGCCTTTAAAATCCTCATTACTGTGACCAGGAAAACCCTGACCACGCTCATTGTTTGTGTTTCCCCAGCTCTCTCGGCACTGAGGGAATAATCTTGGCCTGAATCTACTATCCATTGCAGCTCTTCTTTCAGTACTGTCTAGTTTAAGGGCTTAAAGTTTCACATCTCAGCTCATTGCTGCTGTCCAGAGAAAATCTTGAATCTCCATAATTTAAAAGATCCACCTAGACCTTTATGGAAAAAAAGCTGCAAAATTGGCTCATTGAGAAATTCACAACATTGAGCAACTTGGTATATAACTGTCCACATTTACATAGCAAATCAAAATCAGTGTTCAGTAACATGTTGGGATGCAGGGTTATTATACTTAACTGAAACCATAAAAAAACCTCTCTTCTCTTCTCTTCTCTTCTCTTCTCTTCTCTTCTCTTCTCTTCTCTTCTCTTCTCTTCTCTTCTGATGTTTACTGGCGCGAAGGCGGGACAACCTGTCACTCACATGAGATCGACCAGTAGCAAACCACAACCAACCAATCAATTTTGAGAAGCCGATTCACTCGAATGTACGTCACAATAGGGAAGAAAAGACTATTGCAACTTCCGGTTCATGCCGACTTTAAACTTATTTTATTTCAGCTAAACAACTAAAAGTAAAACTGATATATAAAGCTAAATTACTAAAACTTTTAACTAAAATTAAACAAAACAGAAAATATAAAAATACTAAATGTTAATAAAAACTATATTATTTATCTCTGATATATAATATATAATCTCTGATACTAAAACAACACTGGTGGGATGTAATTAATTTCATATGTTATGCCTTTTCAATGTAATGTTTGTATATTTTTCTGCAAGAAACTTTGACTAAAATTATTAAAGGACATCAGGGAAAACACATTTAAAAATGGCCTTTTTTTTATTTTTATTTTTATTTTTTACAAAGCTTAATATTACAGAAGTAGTTTGAAGCGGTGTTATTTTTGTGTGTTTTTGGTTGTGTGTAAAAACAGGCTTTTCTTCCTCCTTGAAACATTTTCCCCAGACGTGTAAGATTTCTCCTTGAAGTGATTACATACCGCATAACCCAAATTCCCCTGCAGTCCTATCCTGAGTTTCAGTGCTGCTTGATGCCTTTTAGCATTTTTAGAAATAACTGCCATCATGCATAATGACTGGGAAAAGAAACTTTTCTGAAATTTACATAATTAAATAAACAGCCGGGTGTGAGAGCTCACATTGTTAGGAAGGTGTAACATACTGTATGTTTGGAATGGAATGCTAGCGTGCTTCATACTGCATGGTTTATATTGTATCCTGTCTGCAGTATGTAACATATTGTTCACACATGACCAAGTTGCATGTGTAATTTGGCTCCCACAATAAATACAGTTAAAATGCCTTTTTTCAGTGATGGACAGTAACAAAGTATTTTTGCTTTGTTACTGTACTCAAGCATCTGTATGTTATCGGAGTATTTTTATTTTGGGAAACTTTTTCTTTTACTTCACTACATTCCAAAGCATAATATCGTACTTGTTCTCCGCTACATTTCATAAAAACATATTGTTTCGCTAAGTTGATCATAGAGATCATTGGTGTCAATGGATCTACGATCTACTTAGGCTTCCGATGCTTTTGATAAATGCTGCGCTGAATGAATCATTCATGAATTGGATCGATCCGATAGCATCTGTTCTCGAGTTATGCTGAGGCATTTAGATTGAGGCCAGATTTCAAACCAGAAATGTGAAGCGTATAATTTTATAAAACCTTTTAAATTCATTCTTCTGTTAACTTGTATTATTAGAGCTTTAAAGCTGTTTAAATAATCATTTTTACAGTTATTTTAGTTGTTTATGGTAACAAATTTGTAAAATTGTAAATTTGGATAAATCTTTACATGGATAAGGTTAGTCATTTTGTTTAAGTGCCAAAGTTGTCAAACTCCAAAAAATTGATGCAAACTGTTGCGTTAATTTTTTTTTTTTTTTTTTTTTTTTTTTTTTGAGCCAACACATTATTTTTTAGAGTGATATATATCACTCTAAAACAGATGTGTGTAATTTTATAATATATATATATATAAATCACACACATCTGTTGAGCGCATAAACACAATGGCCAATCAGAGGTATTTAAGAATCCGTTCAACAGCGCTCAAAATGCTAGAGGGAAATGCTGGTATCTTTACATTTTTCAAATTTTAGTATCAACTTTTGACAACACTAGGGCCCTGTTTCCATCTGGTATTAAGATGTGTTTTGGTCGATCGGATCACAAGTGGACGAGGGAGACACATACCCGTTTTCATCTGGTATTTTAATGTCTCTTTTGTCCACTTTCAACCACTTCTGTCCTGATTTCTTCGAGGGGAGGGTCTATGGGTGGGTAAATGTAAGGGTTTTTTTTCAGATCTTTCGATCTAATGAATAAAATAAGCTCGTGCAATTTACATATGAACGCATCCGGATATAACAGAAAAACATACGGAGAGCAGCAGTTTTCATTTCTGCCCTGACAGCCGCAAGACCGGCCGAACACTGTGAGTGCGTGTTAGAAATCAGGAATGGTGAAGAACATTGTGCTTGGTAACGTATTTCATCTTCAAACCAAACGGGACTCAGCCGACAAAGTTTAGATCCCGTCTGGCTAGCGCGCACTTACCTTATGTGTTAGATCCGTAGGCGGAGAGTAGGTGGTCTTTTGTGGCTGTTTGAACACATTCAACCACATGAGCGTTTCCACTGCGAAAACAATCCGGTCAAATGCGTTTTCGACCACCTCTGGAAGTGGTTGAAAGTGGACAAGCTCAAAATGTTTTACACCTGTATTTAGTGTTGCCACTTGTGATTCAATCGACCAAAACGTATCTTAATACCAGGTGGAAACAGGCCCTAAGTGCGTCAATGTAGTCTTTTGCTATTTTAAAAAAAACGAGGAACAAGTAGAAGTTCATTTTTGTGGTAATCCAAATTATGCCTGTTCTAAACCTGAACTATTCCTTTTAAAGGGAAGTCAAATTCATTGCATTGTGAGATATGGTATTCCTTGTAGTAGGTCATGCAAGTATTCAATGCAAACTGAAAATTTGCATGCTGTGCAAACTACACAATACAGCTTTTAAAAAAATAGTTGGCAGTTTCCTATTCCAAATATTCACATTTTATGCACTTGGCTGACACTTTTATCCAAAGTGACATTTCATCAGTTCATGCATTCCCTAGAATCGAACCTATGACCTTGGTGTTGCTCTACAGGAATGAATATCTGCCTTATACTTGCACTGGTTCTCTCCTGTTCTCCTGTGGCTAAACGTACTGGTGGGAATGACCAAGTGCTCCACAGAACCCTGAGAGACGGGGGAAAACATTCCACTCGGTGGCTGTGTTGGAATAACAAAAGCCGAGGAAAACAATCTGCATACGACAGCCCCCCACACTAAAGGCTAATGAGGCATGCGGGAGGGGTCTGGATCATACTTTCCTTCCCTCATATCCCTCTTTCACAGAGTTTCACATCCCCAATGGCATTCCTGCATAAATATGTGCCTATCTGTAGTGCTTTCTATCTCTTATGTGGAATGACCTCTCGTTGGGGTTTTGAGTATCTTAGATGGAAAGTGATTACCATGTCTTTATTTTAGTGCATTCTTGATGGGGTTTGGTCTCAGAAAGTCAGATTTAGGGCTTTTTAACATAATCTCTGCTTGTAAATGCTGGAAGCTGCCACCATTAATAATACACACATAGGTATGTATGAATATATGCAAATCATCACAGCACTCTGAAGATTTTTAGCATGGTAATGGATAAGACAATGTTAATGTACTATTTAGTCTTGGCGGAATATATCTGCTACGCTGCTGCTGCTGTTGATCATTGCTGTTGTTGTAGGTTATTACTGCTGCTGCAGATTAAGTACATGAACCATGAACTTGCTACTGCCAATACATCCAACGATACGCTGCTGTGAGCATGTAAGACATTGTTTCAGCACAAATAGCATATATAGAATTACCCATAGCAGATCAATACAGGTGGAGCTGGGGAAGGTGGAGGGTTTCAGAGGAGTTCCAGTGCGCTGCAAACTGCTATAGTGAATGCTAACCAGCTATATATGTGTGTATGTGTATATATATGTGTATATATATATATATATATATATATATGAGACACACACACTAGTGCTGTCAACGTAACGTAATGCGATTTAATTTTTTTCCAGTTTAGCGCATTAAAAATATTAACGCAATTAGCGCAGCATCTGTTTTTTTTCTGTCATCCTTTGGCTAGGATTACAATATATGATCACGCTCTTATTCATGCAAATGCTTTTAAACCATTTAAACGCGCCAAAAGAGAAAAGGAGAACGCGCTGTGAATGTCCTGTCACACACACAACGCACAGAAAGACGCGCACCATCGTGTGTATGGACGGCGCGCCAGAATCCAGTTCTCTGTCACTCTTGAACGAACAATAACACGCACAATGATGCCAAAAATATCCGTTTTGTCGAGTATCCTCATAAGAGCAGCCTTGAATAGGTTAAATAATGTCTTAAAACCAAAGTAAAGAGCTGTGAGAAAGTGGGACGCGTGTGAGATCTGCGATATGTATAGCAGCGGCAGCTCTTAAAGTGACAGCAACCACTAATGCCGTCTGTCATTGAAGATAATGAAAGAACAAAGGTAACAGAGAAAATTACTCACTGCTCTTGACTAAAGAACTTTTGTAGCTTTAATAATGATTATCTATATTTAATTTAGGCTATAAATTATGCAGTGCAGACTGTTTGGTAACTTTATTCAATTTCTGTATTAGACAGGTAGGAAAGGCACAGGTAAATATGACATTTATTATGGGTTATTGTGAGGATTGTTCTAAGTTCACTTAAATTAAAAGTTGTTATATTATTGAAGCCTAATAAATGTAAAAAATGATATAGCTTTCAATTACACTGTAATGTTGAATGGCTATAATTCATGTTTAAAATTGGGAAAAAAATCAATTTCATCGAGACATCAGTAGCATTAAACAAGTATTTAAAATATACTGTCTTCATGTTGTTTCTTTATGTTGTTTTAATTTGGAGATTAACTGTGAAATTATTACATTGTAAGATATATTAAAAACGTATAAAAACTTAAGTGTTTTTAATTGCGATTAATCGCGATTAATCACAGAAAAAAATTGTGATTAATCGAGTTAATTTTTTTTAATCGATTGACAGCACTTTTTTATATATATATATATAATATATATATGAGAGAAGTTAGCCATTTTTTAAATTGAAAGAAATTACAAAATTTTAACCAAATTGTAATGAAAGATTGCGAAGTTTACTTTTTTTAACTTTGGTATAATGTGACTTGATAAATCATCTTTATTAAGCCTGATTTATTGCTTGTTTGTGTATATGTAAATATTATATAAATAAATGTATGTTGAATTATTATAATAATAATAATAATAAGAATAATAATACTTTTTACAAATATTTGAAAGCATATTTTCTCCCCAATGTTGTCTCAGGCTTTTTAAATTATTTGTATTTAACTACTTTTATTACTTAGCACTTATTTATACAAAAATGAAAAATTCACAAAAAGTTGGTCTCCAAACATTGATGTTCCAAGCATGTACACGCTGCCTGAAAAGTCTGACTCCACAGTTCAATTGAAATGTGACACATTACTATTTAGGTAGCCCCGCGTAATGCCCGCTCAAAAGTAATCCCTTAAACCCTGAGCTTCCTCTGTCTCTCTTGCCTCACAGCATGCTGGGATTTCCAGGGGTTTATGGCTCTTTGTAACTACAGCTGTGGCAGCAGTGCAGAGGTTTGGACATAATAAAGAACAATTTAACTGCAAGTGTAACTGACCCCACCCTGACAATTAGACTTGATGGAACACAAACAGATTTTTTTTGTTTTTGTTTTGTTTTGTTGTGGCATTATGACGATTGATGGACCAGCTGTACAATTTCAGTAGCGTTTTCTTTTTTTAGAATTGTATTTAAAATGAAATGAATCACAGATTTCTCCTCACCTAACTCCTCATAGGCTTTGTGGTATTCTATAGAGATCTCACTGTAGCTTCAGCAAACATATGATTCAGCCTCCTGGGGTCAACAGCATGACTTCTGAAATCATGCTTCAGGAGAGAGGATGAATGAACTGCTCTTTCTAGGAAGAGCACATGCGCCCAAGCACGATACCTTGTTAATTCTTTTTCTACATCTATCTGTTTCTGCTCTTAATGCTGAAGGATATAATTTCTGCACCACTAATGGCACCAAATGGAATTGCAATAATAATCATGAATGTTTTAGAAGGTTTCTTCCACCCACTCTGTATTCCATTGGTCTGCTGATAGATGTAACCATGGCCATGTGGGCGGGGCAAATAATATATATTCATAGCCTACTTTTAATGTTCCATCCAAATCCTAATAGTTAAAATCAAGCTTTGCCCTACATTATTGCCTGAGGAATTGTTACACTTGGAAATATGGTACATTTTATGGTACAAGTTAAATGTGCGGCTGTTTCTTTAAGTCGGCATGAAATCAAAATGAACCCCATTTAGGCCTACTTAAAGTCCCCCTGTAGTCAATAATATCCGTTAAAACTCATCTTTGATCACCAAAATGACATATTTAAATGTTTTTTCCTGTGGAAAAAAATGCCTTAAAATAGCTTGAATGTAACTCTACACCCTTGCTTCATTTAGTATGCACGGATCTATGAATATGCTAATTAGCCCCACCTCCACTCACTCGCACAAGCTCAGCGATCCACTCGGTCAACTTACTGAGGTAAACGCTACACAATGGTATCGCTTTTTACAATGTCAGAGACACATAACGGTATTTAATATGATTAGCCTTTTGCTTGACTACGTTATCAAACAGCTAATAATGTGTTGCTAATGTTACATAAACCATGTTCACATTAACGAGTCAGACAGTTGCCTTCTTACACGACTCCCTTCCTTCAGAGCGATTATAGTTAATGATATGCTAAAGCCTGCCCGCACGTTGACACGATTGGTTACAAGGTAGTTTGTGGTGTAAGAAACACCAGCGATTTCAAACCGCGTTTTTGAAACTGTCTTTAGATCACTGCAGTTTTAAAGAGACAATACTCAATGGTGTTGACTTATGAATTTTCACATGGTTTAAAAACACCACATAGACATATAAACATTATTAAAAACTTGATTTTCACCACTAGGGGACTTAACATATTTTGTGTCTTATAGTGTGATAAATTGGGCACAATGAATCATTTTTTATCTTATTGTGCCTGATTTATCAGTTCACGTTATACCTAAGAAAAAATGTATCTTTGTAATCTATCATTACTTGCTCCTCCTCTAAATGACTGTGTGTGTGTGTGAGTGTGTGTTGGCTGACATCACTTGGTTAACAATAGCCAAACAGTTATTTACTATATAAATTGTTTTAGGCTACTGTTGTAGGTGATGCAGCCTTTCTACAGTTTTGCCAAAAGTTAGCAATAATAGCAAATACCTGATAAATATTTGAAAAAGAAGGGTTCTTCAGAATTTAAAATCCTCAGAGAGCACTTGTAAATGTCCTGGATGTATTATGTACAATGTTGATGATGATCGTAAGAATGATATTGATGTGTTTTGTGATCCCACAGGCAGCATGCATGTGTCTCTGGCTGAGGCGCTGCAGGTGAGAGGAGGGCCCCTGCAGGAGGAGGAGGTCTGGGCCGTGCTGAACCAGAGCGCAGAGAGCCTGCATGAACTCCTCCGCAGAGGTAAACCGCCGTCCTGGCTCAGACCGCAGTGATAACTTCCACGTCTCTCATGGGTACCCAGCCATGTTGGCTCAGAACTTGAGGCCTTGGGATGACCGAGACAATCAGAGACCTTGGATTGCAATCTGATGTCTTTGGAGCACATAAGAACATTTGTTGATAAAACATGTCCAAAGTATTCAGCAATCTGTTCAAAATACGCAGGGTTTTTCCAAATGATACCAACTATCTTGCTTCCTTTGGTTATGGTGCTAGCCATAAGGTTACATAAATGCGGTGTAAATGCCGGTCATACAAAATTTAAGGAATATGAAACTAAAAAAGAAATCTGTTCCAAAACCTACTGAGCTACATAGACAACATTTTAAGTCATCATAGTCATGCTCATGATGTGAAAGATTTTTTCAGTTGGCCAAATTTTGACAAATTGAAAGAAATGTTGGTTATAAATATACTTGATATAAGTACACTAATGTACACTGCCTGGCAAAAAAACAAACAAACAAACAAACAAACAAAAAAACAACGCTGTTTTGATTTAGGCAAATACTTAAAAGGATAGTTCACCCAAAAATGAAAAATATCCCATGACTGACTCACCCTCAAGCCATCCTAGGTGTATATGACTCTTCTTTCAGACGAACACAATTGGAGATATATTTAAAAATATCCTGGCTCTTCCAAGCTTTATAATGGTAGTGAACAGTGGAATGTTTTGAAGCCCAAAATAAATGCATCTGTCCATCATAAATATAATCCATACGGCTCCAGGGGGTTAATAAAGGCCTTCTGAAGCGAAGCGATGTGTTTTTGTAAGAAAAAATCCATATTTAAAACTTTATGAAGTAAAATAACTAGCTTCCGCCAGACGACCGTACGCATACTGCGTCAGTCAACTTATGCCAAAAGAGTAACCCCTGACGCGATATATGAAGCAGGATGTAGGAGTATCGTAAGCTTAGACGCCTCTCATGGTTTAAACAAATAGGGCTGGGCAACAAACTCAAGCTCCTCTTCTTTTATATCGAAATCCTCCTACATTTGTCTTTAAAATTTCTCCTTTTAGACTTCTAATTCGTGACCGGTGTTTTGTTTTGCTCTATCCTCTGCGCTTCCGTGTTCGTCATTACATCATGGGTCGGGTCAGAGGTCACTCTTCTACCACAAATCGATGCGTACGGCTGTCTGCCGGAAGCTAGTTATTATAGTTAATAAAGTTTTAAATATGGATATTTTTTCTTACAAAAACACATCGCTTCACTACAGAAGGCCTTTATTAACCCCCTGCAGCCGTATGGATTATTTTTATGATGGATGAATACATTTTTTATCTCTGATTGTTCATCTGAAAGAAGATAGTCATATACACCTAGGATGGCTTGAGGATGAGTAAATCATGGTGTAATTTTCCATTTTTGGGTGAACTATCCCTTTAAGAGTCTATGACTGGATCATTATTGCAGTGATTATTATGTTTCTAGCATTTTATATGTTTGGGAACAGTTATTTTAACCATATCTATTGATACACCTCTTGATGGAACATCACAACATTTATTTCCATCAAGAGGTGCATCAATTTTTGGTCAAGATCTTGTATTGACAATGCAAGAGGTGAGCACTCTGTAAAGTCTCCTCCAGCACATCCCAAAGACTTTCAATGAATTTAAGGTCTGGACTCAGAGGTGCCAATTCATGTGTGACTATAATGCTCTCTATATTTAATGTTTATATATTAAGTATGTTTGTTTATGACCTCTTCAGAACCCGGTAGCCTCTGTTGCCAAGTAACATGCAGAGAATGCTGCTTTATTTTGAATATGCTGAAAAATCTGACCTTGTGTGCTCCAAACCACTAGTGCGGTGCCATTCAGAGTGTTTTTCTTAATAGTTTATGGAATTTTTGAAGATTTACATTCCATTTTCTCCATTATTTCAATGATAGACAGAGAACGTCTCCTTGTCTCTGCTTTTTGGTTCCTTTTTGTCACTCTAATTCTTTTCACTCTCTTTCTGTCTGAATTTTTCCTTGTTCACCTGGTTTCTCTGGTTTGGTCAGCGTGTAGTAATTCTTTCCTCATGATTGTAAACCTTCTAGTTTGTTAAATGTACAAAATGTCCCGGTTTGACATTTCAGAAGGAATCCATTATCTATTCAATAGTGGAATTTCATGCACTAACCTTGTGTTTGTGTGTGACAAATGCTAAAATTGGCATGGTAGTCAAAATTTCCACCAAAATACCTTAGTTTGTACGATATGGTATAACTTAAATTATATTACATACTATTATGTAGCTAAAAATCATATGCAGTCTGCATAAGCAAGAATTATAACCACATTCAAATTTGTTAAAAAAAACAATATAAACACTTTAGCAACTACATAGGCAAGTACCATTTTTCTTCAAATATAAGTTTTGAATAGCTTTATTGTAGCAGTAACCACAGTAGCCTTGGTATTTTGGTGGAAACTATGGTTATCATGATGAGCTTTTGCAAGAGGAATTGGCAGGGATTGTTTGAAACAGAAAAACAAGAAACTGAGGTCATGTCTAGTATCACTTTAAGTGAATGCCCTGTGACAACTTAAGAAAAACTGTTTTCCCTCAGACCACAGGTGTGCCACACAGCCCATGCTGTTACCTCAAAAAAATATCTTTAAACGTGAAAAATATTTCACCGTCCACATTCGCTTTATTGTCCTTTCCTTGTAAACAATTCAAAGCCATTACAAGCCTCAGCTGTGATGTTATCAGTACGTTCAACACGATTCTTTTGTAAAATGGTTATTATTTCCGTATGTGCGTGTTTAACGTCCTCAGCTAATTGTTTAAGAGTGATTAGAATAAATCTCTGGCCTCCTCAAAAGCTGTCAGCGTAGGCCCTAGCAAAAATAGCACCTATCAGTCTGATTCAAAGAAGTGTGCCTGTGCAGAAACTATTTATCTTCATTTTCTGTCTCTGGAGTGAAGGGCGAAACTTTGGTGAAATTTGTGAGAAGGCTTACTCAGCCTTATGTCCATCCGCTGTCTCTCAGAATGACTGTGTGGGCTAGTGTTGTGTGTCAACGCTGTGAACAAAAGCCTCTTTATTGTCCCCGCACCCTGGTTTCCTAAAGAGCAGTTTGGTGGGCAGTTTGCGGTGATTGAGATGATGCCAGCTCCTCTCGACCGATATCTACTGCCATTCCTGCACAGATCTTGAGACTCTCGACAAGTCTTTCTCACAGTCAGGGGACAATTCTCATTCTGTCGTCATCCCAGACAGTCGTTGCCCCCTTTATTCAGCAGACCTGGCCATTAGCCAGTAGGGTTTGGAATGTAATTAAGCCCTTGTCTTCAGGGTCGAGGAGGACGATGATGATAAAGATGATGTAGCCGCTTCGGCATGTGTTCGCAGGGAGAAGTAGGACTCTCCTCGTCTCACAGTAGCTTGTTATCTGGCCTTGAGTTGCTCTGGGGTGAAAACTTGCTGGCAAAGGTCCCTCTTGACAGAGTTTGCAGAAATTCTGGGCCCTGGACGAGGACATGCTGTTTTAGTTCGAAGGCAATGCTAATATATATATATATATATATATTAGGGCTGTCAATAGATTAATTTTTTTTAATTCATACATTTATGTAGGCTACACCAAAGCACCCATAAAAAAATCATGCGATACTGAACAGGACCACATGGAGATGCCAAAAAAACCTAAACCAACCGCCTTGACCTGCATATATACTATAGTACACATACACAGGACAAATCCAAACATTATCCTGAATGTGTGTGAAAACAACGTGAATGTACTGAAATGTGGCTGTGCATAAATACAATGTGTGATCAGTGCGTCGAGAGCGCTCATACATGATTTGTTTGCCCATCAATATAACGGACTCACGCGTGCTTCTGTACGTCACCGCAATCGTCTTTACTTTGATTGCAATCCTCATTCATCAAAACTTTCATAGCAAGAAGCTGGTTTGCTTTATCCAGCCGAGAAACATAGTTTTCATATCATCTGGCCATACAGCGGTGGGATGTTTCGACGTTCCGTTCAGACAGGAACAGCGCGATGCGGGAGGGCTTGTGCTCTTCGGATACAATGACAGTATATGACAGAGAGTTTGTGTTTTAAAGCGAAACAGACACTGGAATGAATAATTCTCTCTGCCATCTCTGATATAATCAGCATGGACTTTAAGATCATCTAACTGAGTGACATAAATTACGTTACGACGCAATTTCACATGCTTCCGTAATTTCTTCGCGTTAAATGCGTCAAATTATTTTAACGCATTAAGGATTTTGAATTAATCGCATGTTTAAAAAAAAAAAAAAAAAAATATATATATATATAATCACAATTCAGATTATATATATATCACAATTCAGATTATATATATATCACAATTCAGATTTTTTTTTCTCAGAATTGTGAGATATAAACTCACAATTGTGAGTTTTAAAGTCAGAATTGCGAGAGAAGTCAGAATTGCGATATATAAACTCGCAATTGCGTCTTATAAAATCAGAATTGCGAAAAAACATCAGTCTTTTTCCCTCACATTTGGACATTATGACGCACAACTGCGAGTTTATATCTCTCAATTCTGACTTTATAACTCACAATTCTGACTTTGTCATGCAATTCTGACTTTAAAACTCACAATTGTGAGTTTATATCTCGCAATTCTGAGAAAAAAAAATCTGAATTGTGAGATATAAACTCGCAATTGAGAGAAAGTCAGAATTGTGAGATAAAAAGTCACAATTACCCTTTTTTTTTATTTTTTATTTCATGCTGGAAACAAGCTTCTATAAAAGCTCTTTTGTAATTTTTCACTTGTATTAAAATATGTCTTTAAATATGTAGGTATACTGCTTTAAACAAAAGCAATATTTTTGAAGGTTATTTAGCATGATATAAATAATGCAAAAGTTTCCACCACTTCCTGCGTTTTAAAATGGATATTTAGGTCATTGGGTTGGTTGTCCTTGTGCAGTAATCTTGATCTAAAATAAACAGATGCTGGCTAAATAAACAAACACCCAAGTCAGTAGACGGCACGTTTGATACCATATTTTCACTTTATCTTATGTGATATTAAGACTTTGCTTGTTATTTATGGTATATACTGTATATAAAATCTATTTTCTCTTTCTTATGAGAATTTGTGATGCTATTTTTGACTTCAGTGGGCTTGTGAACTGCAGTAGATTATTTGTCCTATCGGGCTGGTCTCTGATAGGACAGATAAAACCTTATCAGATAGGCCCATTCTGGGATATTTCCAACTGTGCGTCAGCTTCCTTCCCATTAACAACTTGATTACTCTGAGCTTTAGTATTCCAACATTTCCAGTTTTTGAGAATTTATTACGGTGCATTCCAAAGAGAGGTATGTTACCTGTGTAGGTCTACTAGGAAATTATTTTAACAAAGATGGTGGAATATCTGTGCTGGAGGCAAAACAAGAGAGTGCACTGCTATATTTTCACAATGAGGTCCAACTGTGGTCAGACAGTTTCCACAGGAAGCATGTGTTTACTTTGGGAATTCCAGTGCTTTATAGCATCGCTGCTTGAATTTAATTTTTTATTTATTTTTTTATTTTTTGTTCTTTTGACTTGAATACATTCTGACATTATTAAAATGTCTCTGTTAATGTATTTTGTTAATATGTTTATTTGTACAAACCCCTTACTCTAAGTACAGTGTTAGGAGTATAACTTGTTTGAGCTACTGACGTGAATGTTACTAATGCCAGAATAAAACTCACAGACTTTCACTACTATTTTTTTTTTTTTTTTTGAAAGAAGTCTCTTATGCTCACCAAGGCTGCATTTATTTGATCAAAAATACAATAAAAACAGTAATATTTTGAAATATTATTACAATTTAAAAGAACTGTTTTCTATTTGAATATATTTTAAAATGTAATTTATTCCTGTGATGCAAAGCTGAATTTTCAGCATCATTACCTTGGGCAAGCACCACTCACATTTGCTTTAGAAAATATAAGAATGAAAATTTTCAGTTGTAGCATTTTGAGATCGCTCTTGTTTTCTGGTATACGTGACATAAAATAATAAAAATAAGTTTCTCAAAAACAGTTCCACATTTCCACTGAATCTTAATCTGTAATGGATGAATTATTTCTGTACAGCTGTTCCATTCAAACCGCACGACCATATTCTGAACTGCAAAGGCTCCATTGTTTTGTGCCTGCAGTACAAAAGAAGAGGGAAAAAAACATCAAAAAGAAAAATGAACTGTCATACAGAATCATCTTTTTGAGAGAGATCCCAGTGGCCTTGTATTTCAAGGAATTGCACTCATTCACAGAATAATGTAGCCTTTTATTACATTACTTTGTCTGGATGAAAAGAATTAGCTTTCTACCACCAAATCTCCAAAGTTCCTGAAACGTGTGCAGTCAGATCGTGCTGTGTGCTTGTGTCGAGGAAGTGTTCTTAGGCCAAGGCCATAATCTCCCTTAACTTGTGACTTTCCCACGCTTAAGCAACACAACTTTTAGTGTCTTAGAAATTCATCATACACAATGCCGTTTGTGTCACTTTACAAATCCAAACATAGCCAATGTTTGAAACTTGGGTGTTTCCATTGTCAAAGGGAAAATGTTATTTCTGAACCTCATAAAACCCAAAGACATTTAAAAAAGGACAAAAGAGCAGATTAATTATTTAATCAATTAATTACTTTATAGATCAGTCAAGCAATCTATCTATCTGTCTATCATTCTGTCTGTCATGGTAATAATCTGCATGTTTGGTTTACCTCAGGTTCAACAGATCCATCTGCGTTGGGTTTCATCATCTCTCCATGGTCGCTGCTGCTCATGCCTTCCGGAAACATCTCTTTCACAGATGAGAATGTGACACAGAAGGACCTGCGGGCTTTCACTCCTCCGGAGGTGCTGGACGGTCTCAACCTCTCCTCGCTTTCTGATATGGAGAAGGTACCTTAAGGATTTTCAATGACTTTTGTTGGGCTTGTTGTTTAAAAATCTCGTTTTCTCATGTATGGCTTCTGGTATCAATTTACATTTGTTATGAAATAGTGAATTATTTTTAATTATTAAAAAAAAAAAAAATTCAGAACTGTTTTTCAGATGTTTTTTATTTCGTTTATGAATGCTGGCATGTGAATATGAGAGAAAAGGGAAAGTTAAAACAAGTTTGTTTTTCATTCTCGCCAAAATCTATGATGAAACCGTTTCTTTTACATTTTACGTGTATATTTTATGTTTTAAAACATTTTGACAGTACACTTCTCTGTACACACGACATTCTTAGAGAGAGACCGATACACCACCGCGAAGTCATAGCATGATTATTTGCAGAGAAGTTAAACAATCTTTTGCATTCTTTGGCAGACTTTTGGATATTCTGTTCCCAAAAGCTATTCTGTAGCAGGAAGAACAGACAGAAGAACTAGACGGGGAAGAAACACAAAGCTGTGCAGATGTGCTATATAAGTTTGATGCTGATTAAGGCTTGAAAAATTGTCTGGGCTAGCAAATGCTTTTGGCAACACAAGCTCGTTTGCACTTGCCTTTGCTTGCTGAAATGTGTCAAAATGAGGCTGTCTGTTGTTTCACTGTGGACTAAAACATAAAATGGAATCATATAAAATGCTCCATTGTCACATGCCATTTCTGTTCCCTTTTAAACTTGTAGATGCACATGTATTCACTTGGCATGACCTTGTTTTGGGGTGCAGACTATGAGATTCCTCAGAGCCAGGTGAGTCTTCCAAGGCATTTAATGTTTATAATTCTTAAATGTATTTTTTTACTTCTTTTAATATAGAATATCAGTGATTTAAAATGGTTAGAATCAAATTAATTTGGATGTATTAACCCAATATTTATTTGTACTATGTAATTTATAGTGCTTTGTATAGTATCATGTTGTTAGCTTAGCAACATGCTAACATCTTTTAAAAATTGAGTCTCCGCTGTTTCATACTGCTGTACATAGCAACATCATGTTAAATTATGGAACTAAATTCAATACAAAAGGAGTGATTTAGAGTGGTTAAAATCTTATTAAATTGTATTTACCCAATATTTGTTTGTACTATGTATTTTATAGTTCTTTGTCGAGTATCATGTTGTTAGATTAGCAACATGCTAATGTCAATTGGGAATCAGTGGAGAATTGAGTCTCCACTTTTTCATTCTGCTGTACCATAGGAACATCAAGTTAAATTATGGAAATAAATTCAATCATTCCAGACAAATCATAGATTCTAGATGATTCAGCAACTGTATCTTTTCACTGATCTCTTCATGTGTGTTTTAGCCAATGAAACTGGGAGAACACCTGAACAGAGTCTTGCTCAACATGTGTGATGATTCCACACTCACCCGACTGTCTGTACGGTCGGTTCTGGACACCTGCAGCGCTCACATCCGTAACTCCAGCTGTGACCCTTCATTTTCTTATGTCAGGAGGCTGGTGAGACTCGTTCTTGGCAGTCTCTCTCAGGTACGTGCCTGTGTATTTTTTTAAACATACATGTTTTTGTTAATGTTTTTGGTTAGTTTCAAGTTAAATAGGACAGAAGTAATGACTTGCAGTTCAGCAAGTACCTAAAGAGCCACTCTGACTCATTCATTAAATATATGTCATTAGAATGATGTTTTTTTTACCAATTCATTGAATGACTCGTTAGAGTCATTTACTTGTGAATCGGACTACAGTAGTCGTGTTATTGTTTTCTGTTGCAAAGACAACTTTCCATTAGCGACAGTATTTTTCTTCAAGTTTTAATGTTGATTATTAAAAATACATTTATATAGAATAAAACGTTTTTTTTTTTTTGTTTGTTTGTTTTAAAAATTTGCTTTAATTTAGCTCAGGCTCGATTCCCATCTCCATTTTTTTTGTTAGTTGATCACATCCAAGCAATAATGATTCAGCACAAACACTGTGTGTGAACATACTGTTCCGATTAACTGAATTGCCAGTCCAGCCCTATAAAACAGTTTTCAATTATAAAGGTAGTTAACAGTCTTTCCTGTGCTTGTTTTCTCGTGTTTGATGTCACATCCTGTTTCTCAGCTGCACATTCCCAGTAGTTTAATTGCACAGCGATACAGAAACAGTGTATTGCCAGGAACAGACATGTTTATGGTCTTATTTTCTGCACTGTGTATCTTTTTCCACACTGGGGAGGTAAATGTGAAGTGGTCCAGTAGGGATGCCATCTTCTAATTTCTGTTGATGAATCCTGTGAGTGGATGCCTGGGTTTTTACCCCTGTGAGCATCCTTCTCAATATTGTTTTTCTCTATCTTCCTGTCTTCCATCATGTGTGTTTGTTCTTCCTCCAGAAACACAGATTTAGAGTTAAAAATTTGACAGTTTTATTTAAAAGATGATTTGACTTGGTTTAGCAACCTTGATCAAGCTTTCTTTAAGCCCTCTAAGGCCCTATGAAATCCATTTTCTCCCCAAAATTCCATTTTATTTTTCCCAAATTCTGTAAATTTCATTTTATTTCCCCTCCGTCTTATGTTTTATTCAATTGCTTCAAAAAACAAAAAAAAAACAAAAAAAACAAAAAAACAAAACAAAACATCAAACAAATCAATAACAGTTTATTGAACATTTAGCCATATCTTTAATTGATATAAAATGTATATTTTTGTCGCTTAAATGGTTTGGGTGGCTTGAGGAAAAAAAAATGTATTGTGCACATTAAAGTACGCAACTGTTCAAAAGTTTGGGGTCGGAAAGAATTTTTAATGTTTTTGAAAGAAGTCTATTATGCTTGCCAACACTGCATCTATTAAATTAAAAAAAAACTTTTAAAAACAGTAATATTTTGTGAAATATTAGTACAATTACAAACTGTTTTCTATTTTAATGTTTTAAAATGTCATTTATTCCTGTGATGCAGCTATTACTCCAATCTTCAGTGTCACATGATTCTTCAGAAATCATTCTAATATTCTGATTTGCTGCTCATGAAACATTTCTTATTATTATCAGTGTTGAAAACAGTTGTGCTGCTTCATAATTTTGTGGAAACCTTGATAGGATTATTTGATGAATAGACAATTCAAAATCATTTATTTGAAATAGATATCTTTTGTAACATTATAAATGTCTTTGCTGTCACTTTTAATCAGTTTCATGCATCTTTACTGAATAAAATAAAATAAAAAATATTACTGACCCCAAACGTTCGAATGGTATAGTGTGTCTTCATGATACAAGTTAGTTCACAAGAGGAAGAAAAACAGTTTTCCCAGTATATTTTCTTTTCTTTTAATCTCTTTCTTTGATACGAATGAATGATTGCTTTTTGTCTTTCTCATTCTGTGTGTTTAGCTGGACGGTCTGTTGTCTGAAAGTGAAAGGGAGTCACTTCCAGAAAGAAGTAAAGAAATTCGTGAACGTCTGCGAGGAAAAGGCCTGCCCGCAGGTAATACACACACATGTCTAGATGTAAAATAAGGCACCTAATTGCTTAATATATAGGACACTAAAGCTGGGGTTTCTCTTTTCGGTGGTATGGGAGTCCTTGAGTTTTCATCCACACATGATCAAACATGTATACCTTTGATTTCTGGTTTTCTATTTTACCCACACACACATGCACACCCAAACACAGGCGTGCCGATACATGCTCATACCCACGACCTTCTAGTAATTGATGATATTTTGATTGTAATCACAGCTTACACTTTCTCCTATTTCTAATAATCTCAGACTGATTGTTCTAATACTGTAAAGTGCTGAGCTTCATGCTGACTCATCACACACACCACTTGTCCAGTTTTAGAGGAAGTGATTCAGAATGTAAACAAAGCAGGGCTTGGTACTGAGATGACATGGCTTTGGCCCTTCAGGGCTGGTGCTTATCAAAACAGAGGGATAAAAGATCCTCCCTGCCACAAGAGACAAGCCAGAACACAACCAGCACCGGTGTCTGGAAATGCCAAACTGAAACTAAAGATTGGTGGAGAAATTTCCAGATAATCATAAGACCAGAAAGTTCTGGGGAATTTTGTGAAATGTGTTTGTTTACTTTTTTTTTTTTTTTTTTTTTTTATAAATAAATAGTGGTTCTGACGGAATGTATTTTCCAAATGATCTTATGATAGTCTCATGAGATGTCACAATATGCAGATTGGTTATGAAATATTTTAAATGGAATACTAACATACTGCTTACTGCATACTGCACAGTATTTCTAAAGAAATTAATGCTTTTATTCAGGAAGCATACATTCATTTGATTAAATGTGACAGTAAAGACATTTATAATGTTACAAAAGATATCTATTTGAAATAAGTGCTGTTCTTTAGAACTTTTTATTCATCGAAGAATCCTGGATATAAATGAATCATGTTTTCAGCAAAAATATTAAGCAGCAAAACTGTTTTCAACATTGATGATAATAATAAGAAATGTTACTTGAGTAGCAGATCAGCATATTAGAATGATTTCTGAAGGATCATGTGACACTGAAGACTGGAGTAATGATGCTGAAAATTCAGTTTTGCATCACAGGAATAAATAACATTTTAACATATATTAAAATAAAAAAAGTTATTTTAAATAATATTTCACAATATTACTGTTTTTACTGTATTTTAATTAAAGGGTTAGTTCACCCAAAAATGAAAATAATGTCATTTATTACTCACCTTCATGTCGTTCCACACTCGTAAGACCTTTGTTCATTTTCAGAACACAAATTAAGATATTTTTGATGAAATCCGATGGCTCAGTGATCCATAAAGGTACTAAAAACATATTTAAATCAGTTCATGTGAGTACGGTGGTTCTACCTTAATATTATAAAGCAACGAGAATACTTTTTGTGCGCCACAAAAACAAAATAACGACTTCGGAGCTTTACGAATCGAATCAGTGGTTCGAAGCGCCAAAGTCACGCGATTTCAGCATTTTGGCGGTTTGATAAGCGATCCGAATCACTGATTCGACACAAAAGATTCGTAACGCTCCGAAGCAGTGTTTTGAAATCGGCCATCACTAGATATTGTTGAAAAGTCATTGTTTTTTTTTTTTTTGGCGCACAAAAAATATTCTCGTTGCTTTATAATATTAAGGTAGAACCACCGTACTCACATGAACTGATTTAAATATGTTTTTAGTACCTTTATGGATCTTGAGAGAGGAAGTACCATTGCTGGCAATGCAGGCTTCACTGAGCCATCGGATTTCAGCAAAAATATCTTAATTTGTGTTCCGAAGATGAACGAAGGTCTTACGGGTGTAGAACGACATGAGGGTGAGTTATAAATGACATTATATTTATTTTTGGGTGAACTAACCCTTTAAATAATATACTTTTTCTTCAAAAACATTAAAAAATATTTAAAAACTGACCTCAAACATTTGGTAGTGTAGTCAAATGTCATCCAGGTATTTTATGCATAAAAAATATGTGCATTGTGTGCACAGGATGCACACTGCAGATATAATAATAAGAGTAGAATAATATTCTGAACATTGTATTTTTGTATGCATGGAATACCCAGATGACGTTTTATAAAATGTGTGAAAAATGTATTCCAGAATGCAATGCACTCAATCTTCCATTTCATTTCTGAATGTCATGTAGTATACACTATATTCTGTGTAGTATGCAGTAGGCAGTATGTTATCATTATGAACATACAGTTTTGTTCTAGTTGTGTTTTAAGACTCCACTGACATCCCTTGGCCTTCTCTTTCATTCTCTCAATCTGGTTTTCTCGTCTCTTTGTCTGACTTCTTATGCTTTATAGTTTAATGATGTGCCAAACAAAGAACCTTTCTCTCCCCTTCTTCTCTGTTCCTTTCCCAACTTTCCAACTCCCTCATTTCTTTCGCTCTCCATCCATCTTCTGTCAGTCTCTCTCTCCCTCTCGTCCTCTCACTGTGTGCATAGACAAGAGTTTGAACCGAAGCTAGACAAGCACATCACCACAAACCAAAACCAGAGCGTTTCATTTTGGAAAATATGACCAGATCTTCCCAGTGGTTTCAGTGGTGCTTTAGCACAAACACGACCGGTTTGTTATGTAACTGAGGCATGGCATCGATCAGTAATAGATATTTCCCAGGGTTTTTTTTTTTACTGCGTGTTCTGTAGGAAGCTTTGTTTTTTGTGCTGTTGTATCTGGCCACGCATCAGGGTCATGATGTGAGAAAATAAGCCTGCCTAGATGGTGACTCACTTCACGCTAGTTTATTTTTGGCTTTACAGATGTCATGAAACCTCAGCAGCACAGTAATAACTGTGGTCTCAGACTGTGTCATTTTTCTCATTTTGTAGATTGAATGTTTGTCGACGTTTTCAGACTATTTGTGCTCTGTACACTAGCATTAGCCTCAGTAGAAAAGTACCAGAGGCAATGTTAATACTGCTTAGCTTGTCTTAAGAAAATACATAGCAGCATTGTTTCTGTTTCAGGGTGGTCAAAACAAGAGTATAAATGTTAAATGTCACTGTGATTGTCCTTATGTGACTTCTTAGAGCTTCAGGAACTATATGCCAATGTTTTATTAGCATTAGCATCTCCTTTTTATGCAAGTAAAAGCACTACTGGCTTGTTGCATTGCATTGCGCTATTACTGTCCACAGAAAGCTAACATTTTTAGGATACATTTCTATACATTTTCTAGTGTGTAAACTGTGTTTAATGGTAATTTTCAGGCAGATTTTTAGGTGATGTTGAGCATGTTTGTGCCTTTTCCTGTTTAGCATCATTTCTTTAGCAAATTGTGTGCTACAACATGTCAGACAGTGTTTGCACATTTATCATTTTTAGTTAGCTTAACAGTTAGTGCTCAAACACATTGAGCCATGATGTTTATGCAGGGGATGCAAGTTTGAAATGGACCCATAACATATCCCAATCCATTTCCACCCTCTTTTCCCCAACATTTCTGATCTTCTGTCCACTGTTGTTCCGTATATTATTTATATTTAAAATATTTTGTATATTATTATTATTCATATTATGAATGTTATGGATCTTATAATGAAAAATTTATTCGTGCAAAAGTTTTTTTTTTTTTTTTTTGACCTAGTAATTTTTTTCATCAATATGCTATAATTGCCATTCATCTTTCTCCACTTTTAAATGCAACGCCCACATCTCAAAATCCCAATGCATATAACCAAGTCCCCGCCCTACATTTTTTTTCTTTTTCAGTAATCCGTTAAACTTGTATGTATGTCACAATATGGGAAAAAAAAAAGATCTGCCGCTATTTCCAATTCATTGTGACTTTAAAGGGTTAGTTCACCCAAAAATGAAATTTCTGTCATTAATTACTCACCCTCATATCGTTCCACACCCGTAAGACCTTCGTTCATCTTCGGAACACAAATTAAGATATTTTTGATGAAATCCAAGATTTTTTTTATCCCCCATAGAAAGCAACGAAATTACCGTCATTCGAGGTCCAGAGAAGTAGTAAAGACATCGTCAAAATAGTCGACGTGACTACAGTGGTTCAACTTTAATGTAATGAAGTGACGAGAATACTTTTTGTGCACAAAAACAAAACAAAAATAACTTTATTCAACAATTTCTTCTCTACCCTGTCAGTCTCATACACAGTTGATGCAGTGAACACAGTTCAGCGCTTTCATGTTCACGTCCGAATGCCGGCTCAGTCGTTAAAAAGTCATTATTTTTGTTTTGTTTTTGCGCACAAAAAGTATTCACTTCATAACATTAAGGTTGAACCACTGTAGTCACGTTAACTATTTTAACAACGTCTTTAGTACTTTTCTGGACCTTGAATGACGGTTATTATGTTGCTTTCTATGGGGGATAAAAAAAACCTCTTGGATTTCATCAAAATTCTTAATTTGTGTTCCGAAGATGAACAAAGGTCTTATGGGTTTGGAACGACACGAGGGTGAGTACTTAATGACAGAAATTTCATTTTTGTGTGAACTAACCCTTTAAAGGGGGGGTATCACACAGTTTCTGCCAATCTCATGTTAATCTTGAGTACCTACAGAGTAGTATTGCATCCTTCATATTTCTGAAAAGTCTTTAGTTTTATCATATTTATAAAAGATAGATACGCTGTACAGAGTCTTTCCGAAAAAAGCAGAGCTCCTGGAGGCGTGCCTGCCGTGGGCAGAGCTATAGAGTCACGAGCACGCGCAGCTTTTGCGTAGAGATCGTCTGCAAGCTGCGACATCATTATAAATAAAAAGGGAACAAAAACGTTTGTGTTGTTTACATCATATGCACTTGCGCACCGATTGCCAACAAAACACAGACATCTGATGCAGCTTTACGAACTGGGACTTGTTTACAAAGTATTCATCACTGAAATTCCGGGAACAAACATACGTGTGTAACTCTGTTGCTGCTCCGGAAAAACAAACTTCATTCACTGTTCCCTTAACGCTGGGTTCTTTGGGAAGCTGAAAATGTTATCTTTCCCACACTCCTTTGGTGACATTCCCTAGGTTGTGAATCAGTATATCGCTCAGGGTGATGTGTGTGCACGTGCACGCTTATCAGGGCGAAGTGCCTATACAAGGAATTCCACCCTTTATTACGTAATAAAGGGCCATACTCAAAAAAAATCGGCAAGACATCCACAACCGGAAGTTGTATATTTGGCACAGAAATACTCCGTCATACGTCCAACTCGTGTTTTGAAACTTGTTTTTGTAAATAAGTCAGAATGCATGAAATAGCATTAGACCCCCCCCCTTTAAGGCATTTAGTTCGACATCTTGTTAGACTACGATATAGCAAGACCCTTGTATCTAATTTTCAGACTCTTTTATATTCTATTTTGCGACACTCCTTCCAGCATCATGGGTTTTGAAGTGTCTGGGTCAGTGTGTGTAATGACTTTAGCATGCCTCTTTTTGTTAACCGCTTGAAATCAGCCCAGATCCGTCTTTGCCCCTACGATATACTAAGCTTTTTATGAAACATGAGAAAAGGCCTCTTGTTGAGCCTTTCAATGCTCAAACAGTTCCCTAAGAGAGAACCATCTGGAACATCCATGTCTTCCTGATTGACAGTGCTGGAATTGGTGTGGCTAACGAGCGTGTCGCTGGAAGCTAAGGGTGAAATCAGAGAGGCTTTAGTGGAGCTCGTAACCACTAGAAGGCCACTATTGTTCCTTCTGTTCTTTAAGCCAATTATGACCCATTCTAATCTCGCCTTGACAAACGTGATCCAATAAAAATGCTCCCCAAAGACGGCAAGGGTCCCACATTTAGTTTATGTCCTTCAATAGGTTCTTATTTGTCTTTATACCTTTACAAGTTCATGTATGTTTAACCTTTTTGTGTATTTTTTTGCCCCATTAGGCCGTAGTGCCGCCCATCGTGTGCTGGAGCGTTATAGGGCCCGAACCCAGGAGCAGGCCAACCTGAACCGAGGACTTAGCCGCTCTATGGGCTCTCTTCCCATCCAGGACCTTGTCAGAGCAGAAGAGGGTCTTGTTCAGTATGCCCCTTCAGAGTACCCCGCTGGGTCCGAGTCCTCTGCTGAACTCTACCACCAACGCCAACAACAACAACTGCAACAACAGCGCGGCCGACCCATGGAGGTGAACCAGCGTTCACACCCCCATCAGAGAAACAAAAGCTGGGCATCCTCAGCAGACCTGGCCTGCCTCGATCCAGATATGCTCCGCTTTGGGGCCCTTGAGGACGCCCGAAGGGGCAGTAGCGCTCTGAGCTCCCGCTCAGCCGGAAGACACAAGTCAGCTTCCAAGGCCAGAGACTCTCGTTACTCGGACTTTGGGAGCTTGGATATCGGGAAGTCCCATCACCATTCGAGTCAGTCCGTCGGCTCGCCGTTCAACAGCGCTTACGACCGGATCAGAGAGAAGCATAAGAAACTGCAAGCGCTCAAACAGGCCATAGATGGTGAGTACTGATTCTAAAGTTACTTGTTCTCTCAGTGAGGCGAGGTAGTCTTATATAGCCAGATTTTCTTATTGTTGTTAAAATCTGCACATTGTAAATTATTATGACTAAGAACCTCCCATTTTCAGATTTATAAAACAACCAACCACATTTTGGGGTGGGTTTATTTTAAATAATTGATACCTCAATAATAAACACTGGGTGAATCTCACGAAAACAAGAAAATGTTCCAGACATTAAAAAAAAAAAAAAAAAAATTTATATATATATATTTATATTTTCAGGACCACTAAAAACATTTTCCTGTAATTTTACATTTTGTTTTTTAAAATGAAATTATTTCAATTTTATTTATACACCATATTTTTTACTGCTTTTATGCTGATGTTTATACTGATTTGTAACATTAAACGGAAAATAGTAAAAGTAAAATTCCTAGACTCAAAACAGTAAAGATAATTACAGCGTATATATGTCTGAAAATATGGTTACAATACAAAAAATATTGATTTTTAAATATTGACTGTTCAAAAGTTCAGGGTCAGTAAGATTATTATTTTTTATTTTTTGGAAAGAAATTTATACTTATATTTTGCAAGGATGAATTAAATTAAAGTGACAGTAAAGACATTTATAATGTTACAAAAGATTTCTATTTCAAATAAATGCTGTTCTTTTGAACTTTCTACTTATCAAAAAATCTTATCGAACAATATATATTATAGTTTCCTCAAAAATATAAAGCAACACAACTGTTTTCAACATAATAAGAAGAAATGTTTCTTTCAAATCGGCATATTAGAATGATTTCTGAAGGATCATGTGACTGAGTAATTATGCTGAAAATTAGCTTTGCATCACAGGAATAAATTATATTTTAAAATATATTAAAATAGAAAACGGTTCTTTTAAATTGTAATGATATTTCACTACACATATATATGTATGTGTATGTGTGTGTATGTATGTATGTATGTTTTTCTTATGACCTTGCAGTTAAATGACCCAGCCATTCTTGTCAGGCTTTGTGAGATTGACACCAATGTGGAAAATTCAAATAATGTCTGTGGTTCTGTAGGTTAGAATCAAAGTTTTAGAGATTTTGTCAAAAAAATCCCCAGGATTAGTTTAGCCTCAAACTCATTGTATCAACAAGACTTTGTTTGTTGTGAGTCGTGCAAAGCTAGTTGTCAGAATGAAACTGACCATCTGATGCAAACTGCAGACAAAAATGGCTGAAATCACCAGTGAATGGACTGTGGGTGTGCTGACTGAGACTAGCGGTCATGTAGCTTAAGGTCTGGGATTGTAATCAAAATGTTGCAGTAAAACACTTAACCCTGTGCTGCTCAATGAGAAATTGTGCCTGTAACTTATCATGGTAACATCACAAAATGCTCGTGTGGCAAGTGTTTTATTCTACAGGCTTCTTGCCAAATGCTGACAGTAGATGTGACAGCTTTAACCAGGCTGGTTAACAACAGTGGTTAAAACCTCCATGCTACTGATTCTGAATCATAACTACAATGCAGTAACCATCACAAGATACAACGGCAACTGTGTGAACTGTATATGTATGTTACAAAGGATCTTTTGGCTCTTCTGATGCTTTGAGTTCCTGTGCAGTTAAAGTCCCGCGTCTCATGGCACACGGAGCTGTGGTGTCTGTGTGTGGTGGGAGTGAACGCAGGGTTATGAATGGGTTTGCGTGGCTTTTTGCGTGTGCGGCATGTTGCCAGGTTCTTTATGACTCAGTCTGGCTGAGGGCTCAAGATTCCTGGAACTAATTAGAGAGATGGATAATTCTAGGCCTTCAAAGCTGCTTTATGCAAGCTTTTTACTCTCTCTCTTTCACTCGTTCACTCTCTCTGGATCTCTCTCACCATTTTCTGCTTGATTTTCATTCAAAACTTTCCACAGTGTTGGGGAAACTAATTTATAGTAGTTCACTCAAGATACCCTTCTGAAAAAGTTCACTGCAAGCTACTAATAAAGAGTAGCTAACTATGCAGCTTTGGGGATGACTTGAATGTATTTTTTATTTTATTTTATTATTTTTATTTTTTTTAATTTAATTTAATTATTTTGACATTATTAAAAAATGTTATCTAAATAAGTATTTTATTTAAAAAAAACTTATTTTTATTATTATTGTTTTTGAACTGAAATATTTTATTTAAATGAAATGTTTTTCTTTATTTAATTCAATATTTTATTTAATTCAATATTCTATTTAGTAAAATTATGAGGATTAATCATAATACTTTTGCTATTTGTATAAAAAGATAAATAATATGCATCTACTTGGCACAGAGAGAGTGAATTGCTTTTTGAACCGGTTCATTTAAACGATCTGTCTGAACGAACCTATTCATTAAAATGAATCAAACTTCCCACAGCGCTTATATGGACGTTTTAGGCGAGGGTATTTATTATCTCATTTTCCTTGGCTGTAAATCTGTGTGACAAAATGTAATGCAATTTATTCTCCCATAATGTTTTTCTTCATTCTTGTCTTATTGCCACCTTACAGTCTCCATAAGAGATATTGAATTCTTCATATGTGCCACATTCATGTACACATCCTTCGCCTGGCCTCCATCTGGACATTTTCTCGATGGAGTGAAGCTTTGCTTCATAATAATAAACCTCAGGCTTTCCTATCCGACCTGGCCCTGAACTGAGCCCAGAAGCTGTTTGGCTGCTATTTTTACCACGGTAGAGCTCAGAACCAAAGACATTCTCTTCCCAGTCCGTGCGGTTTTACTCTGGCTCATGGATCCATGAAGCTGTTCTGTCTGAGGCTGTCATCTTTTAACAATATTCTGCACTTTTTTGTAGCATTTTTTCCACTTATAATGTTTTTACACCAAAAACAGTAAATTTAATATTTCATGAGCTCTTTCCATCCTCTTTTAGACTTTTAGAATTAAATGATCTTTCTACTACTGTACCTTTAAGACTTATGTAAATGACCTGGTTGGCTGAATTTTGTGTTCTGCATGGTGTCGTTCATCAAGTTGGCGGTCGTATGTTAAGATACTCATGGTTGTGATGTAATAACAGTGACATTTTCTGAATAAATCTGTTTTTACAGCTTAGTTTCAGTGAATTTATATTATGTCCTTACTTTAAAAGAGCAGGAAAAATCCTGTTTTCAATTAGATGTTCTCTAAAGTGTAGTGTAAGAGGAATCTGTGCCATCATATTGCTTTTGTGAGGGAAAACAAGATTCTGTGTATGGAGCTGCCGTCTGTCCATCCGCTTGTATAAACATGAGCCAGGCTAATTTTCCTGACAATAATGGGCCGCATTACCCACGATCCTGAAGAGAAGGAATGTCCAGCCCCATTAGAGCATGATGGCAAAGAGCACATATTTTGGTTGTTTTGGGGCCTGTATTTGCTGTGAATGAATGTAATGGTGTACAGATCATTTGTTCAGGCTCAAAGAATTTTCTTTCTTTCTTTCTTTCTCTCTCTCTCTCTCTCTCTCTCTCTCTCTCTCTCTCTCTCTCTCTCTCTCTCTCTCTCTCTCTCTCTCTCTCTCTCTCTCTCTCTCTCTCTCTCTCTCTCTCTCTCTCTCTCTCTCTCTCTCTCTCTCAACTATGAATCCAAACAAGTTTGAATCATGACACAAACCATCCAAACCATATATTTTTCATTTTAGTTTATTATTATTTTTTCAGTATTTTGGGCACTAGAATAACAAGCATCTGATCCCTATTATATTATATTATATTATATTATATTATGTATCTGTGTTTGTATATATGTGTGTGTGTATATATGTGTGTGTGTGTATATATGTATATATATGCTTTTTTGTAATTTGTTTCTCTCAGTTATGAATCTGAACAATTATGGCAAACTTTTTATTTTATTTTTTTTATTATTATTTTATTTTATTTTGGATTTTTTGGCACATAACAAAAACCTTAATAGTGTAATTTTCTTTTTTTTATATGAAGTAAAATATGACTATGATCTATTTTTAGACACTTTGCTTTTTTTGCACATTTTTCACCTTGTAGATGTTAAATTAAAGTAATTTTTGTGATAGACCCTTGCCTTGGTCTTTCAGTGTGTGGACAATTTTGTTTTTTTTGGTAAAATATAACATGATTTCATTAGATTTACTCATCTACTAGAATAACACAAGAAATGTTAACTTTGATACTGAATTTCACACATTTCAATGTAATTTAAATTCATTATTTTGTTTTATTTTAAATTATTTATTTGAATTCTGCATTTTTATTTGATTTTATTAAATCCAGGTTTGCACTTCCACCTCGGCCTCTTTGGTGTTTGCGATACTTCATTACAGAAACTCTGCCCTAAACACATCCACTTTCAAGTCAAGGTACATCAGTCATTTTGGAGTGTGCTGACAGTAATTTGAGTCATGTGTTTTTGGCACGAGGAATTGTCCATTACTTGTCATCAGGTCATGTGTGCTGTTTTGTTGTGTACTACAGGGGACATTTGTGAGTAGAATTGATCAGGGTTCTTGAGCAGACTGGAGGGTTAGATTGTCACTACGTATCCTGATAATAAGAGGGAGGGATGAGAACGAAAAGAGATTATTACGTTAAAGCTCAGTCCATCTGTGTGGATTACATTTTATAGGAGATCTCTCACCCATGGGTCAAAGGTCGTTTGGATCTAAAAGCTTTTTAAAGACTTCCCCCACACTCAACTAGAGCTTCAGAAACTCTGAGCTGTGGAGACACTTCCCAGATCACACGCTTTATAAACTCCACCACTTCTTCATTCCACAGATCTTCCTGGTATGGAAAATGTATTCTGTGTTAAGACCTCTGTGTTGTGACCTGTCATGATCTTATCTACTTGCAGTTTCACAGAAAGGATCAGATCAGATCTTATCTCTCTCACACTCTGCATATCTACAGGTCACTGAGGAGTTGAACTTTCTCCAAACATCAGCTTGAGAGAGTTCTACTTGCCTGCGTGACTAGCAGTTTATCAGTGTACATGTCATTGGTTGAAAGGTTTCAACATTCAACATTGGTTGAATTGTACACAGAGAGTCATTCAGGGCCCCCAAAAGTATCTATCTACACATTTGTTTATTTGTTTACACATTTATTTATGCATTTGTTTGGTTATTTATTTACACTTTTATTTATTCATTTATTTGCATGTTTGTTTGTTTATTTACACATTTGTTTGTATTTACACATTTATTTATGCATTTATTTTTTACACATTATATTCACATTTGTTTATTTAATTACATTTTATTTACATGACTGTTTGTTTTCATTTTTTTTACACATTTAGTTACGCATTTGTTTGGTTATTTATTTACGCATTTATTTATCCTTTTATTCTTTTATTTGTGTATTTATTTACACATTTGTTTGTATTTATACCTTTATTTATTTATACATTTATTTTTTACGCATTTGTTTATTTATTTACATATTTGTTTATTCACACATTTGTTTTACGTATTTGCTTATTTGCATTTAAAATTTGTTTATAATATTCTAAGCGTGGCACACTCTATACTGTGTTTGTAGGATTTATTTTATGTGTTATTATGAAACAATATGTCTGGTGGGGAAAACGGTTTTGTCAGAGACTCAAAGAGCAACTCTGAGTACGTTTTTGCTACAAAACCTGGCCTTAGGCCATTTGCATGTCTTTGGGTTTGATCTTCAATTATCAAAAGAAAAATACCATAAAAACTTAAGAGGATATGCAAGTCAGAACTTTGACTCGACAGAATGAAAGCCTTTTCCACTTTGCTAGTAAAACTCCGACCTTCCTCTTAAAATCAGCGCTTTACAGGACGGAAACAAAGCAACTCTAATGAACAAGCCTCTTCAGTGTTCAGCGCATTAATGAAAACAGCCTCACTCCCAAAACCCTTTTGTGTTTTCTGTCTTCATCAGGCTCTAATTACCCCATTAATCCCTTGTTCTTTTTCTCTTCCTTTGTTTTTATTTCTTTTTTAGTTGAAATCCATTTGCTTGTAAGACTTTCAGTGGCAATAATCACTAGTATATGAGTCCAAACTGCCCCGGGCCTCTAAAACATCAAGATCAGAGGAGACTGTTGAGAAAAAAAAATACTGGAAAGAGGCAAGGAACATGAGGAAGTGATGAAGAGCATGCAGTATTGGGAAAAGGGAGAGTAGGGAAAAGAGAAATCAACAGAATATGCCTATATGTGGGTGTTTTCCTGCCTGAAAGAGATTTAGCAGAAGATACTGTGGTGGCGTTGATACAGTATGTATGACCTGTCCACCTTCTTGTACCGATGCCCCCTGCGCTTCTAATGGCTGAATTACAAGATCTGAGGTCAGGACAGGCCGGCCGCTCTTGGCAGACCCAGCAAATTTGGACCCAACAGTTGAGATCCAACATCCATTAGGATGCCATCTGTTTTGCCTTTTATTTGCAGAAGCCTGCACACTGCACAAGAAAGACACCAAATGTGAGAGAGGTTTTGAGAAAAGTCACATGTGACCGAAACGTTTGCTGTTTTTTTTAATAAAGCTGTGGATTTTATCTTGCATTTAGTGCCTTTCTTTTTCATTAGAATGCAGGCTTCTTTTTGCATTTTTTGTGTACTTGTATCTTTTTAGTCTGCAGAATGAGTTTCAGCTTGCGCTTCGGTTGCTCAACAACAGCAAAGCTGGAGAATCTCACGCAGCCAAAACATTACAGGGTTTATGTAAATTTTAGGGTTTGTGATGTCACCAGCCCAGGAAGAATCTTGTTGTAGTCCCTACTAGCCGTTTGTTGTAGTCCTTAAAAGCGATTTCTGTAAAAGAAAATATCTCCCTTTGCATTGAACTTTGAGTGTTGTAACTTTGCAGATGTTGTTTATGCTCAAACAGCAACATTAAACACTAACTAAAGTTAAAAAAGTGAAATCAAAATCAACCACTCCTTTAAATTGCTTATAACTTGATCTTTTGACATATAAGAGGTCTTTGTACCATTAAAACATACTGCGAGTTTCAAAGTCCTCCTTACACCGTGTCTTAACCAGACGTGACGCTGCGACATGCGATAAAAGGTATCTTTTCCATGTTAATCTGAGTTTTTGTCCTAACTAGCTGCGACGGCGACGCACAATGATTCTATTTTAGAAACTGTTTCTATTTTTCTGCAACATCGCGGCTGGAACAACAACACAGAGTATGATAACGATAATTTCAGGTACTGTTTATGTGCTTTATTTAATGTTAAAAGCATCTAATATGAGTTTGAATATAATTTTGTGTGTCTTATATAGCCGTACTGAAAGCAACAATTGACAATTTACCTCAGATTTTCAAAATAAATAAAAGGAAACAAGAATGTTTAAACAAACTTTGTACAGACTTCAGAAGGATCCCAGTCTTGGAAACTAGTGGATGGTTTATTTTAATGGCGTACCGGATTATGTTGGAGGATTATATGTTTGTTCAGAGCATTTTGTTTTGTAAACGAGGCACAGTGTACTGGTGATTTTGAAAATAAACTTTTGTTGAAAGATGAAGCAGTCAGCTGTACTAAATCTGACAGCAGCTGCATCACAAACCGTAAGTAAATGATTTCATAATGCTTTGTCTGTAAATGACTGTTTTAAATGGATAATGTTTTCAAAACACTGACTCGAGTGGAATAGCATGTGGGCGTTGATACTGTTTCCTATGCAGTGATGTTAGCCAATCATAACAGTGATCTTTTACCGACAAGCCTTAAAAAAGCCTTCCCTTAAAAACGGATCAGAAGGGTCAGAAAGAGGGTTGAAAATAAGTGTTTTTCTGCATATATATTTGTTTTGTTGTGCAAAACTTTATTAACATTATAAGTGAACCTAGAGGAACTTATTAAAATAATAATAATAAAAAAAAAAAAAAATCCATGTCATGACCCTTTTAAAGTCTTTGGTCATATCAATGTGATCTTTTCTGTACTTTTTTGTCCACTGAATATTTTTCTTAAATATGCTTTTTTTTTAATATATTTTTTGTCTGAAACGTCAACACCAAATTACTTAATAAACTTATTAGGCCATTAATAAAACTTGAGCAGAGCAAATTTCCATGTAAATAGTTTTTAACACCAATATTATATTCGAATGAATGGATTTACAAACAATTTACATAGAATTTTTTCATAAATGAGGCATTTAAGATAAATAAGGCCTATTAATGGCACAGGAACATGTGAAACTACACAGAGCTCTATGTCAAGGCATCAATAAAATGATCACACATTTGTTTGGCAGATGTCGTGCATTACTATCGTTCAGTTTGTGGTGGGCATTGATCCAGAGGCATTTTCTCTTGAATTATCTCACATCTGCAAAGTGGCATGAAACGTGGCAGAAAATTGATTTGTATGACATTACGTAATGCACGCAGCTTGTAGTAGAACATGCTGTCTTTCTCCCTAATGCAATCGTTCTTTCCTCCGTCCATTTCACGATTTTCGCTCTACAAAAAGAGTTGTAACATAAATTATGAGTCGAGAGAAAGTGCACACACGGGGGAGTTAATGTGACAGCTCTGAACTTGCCTTCAGAGTCTTTTAGTAGACGTGCTCTCACTCCTACAGTGCTGTGGCCAGTTTGATGATACGGTGTGTGTTTGTGTGCGAGTGACTCACTTCACAGCCCGCCAAACTCCCACAGGGCTCTGATAACTACACTGTGTGGGCATTTCCCATTGTAGTGAAACTAGAATGTGTATGGGTGTATGTGTTTGTTTTGTTTAGTGAGTGTGTCTTGGTTTGTGTTTATATGTGTGTTGCAGTGGTTTTTAACGCCCTTTTCAGGGTTGCCAGGTCCTCCTCCCTTTTCACAGACATGCATTGTGGGGTGAATCTCACAAAATAACATGCCTAGGTTATGTTTTTTAGGTTGTGTTTTAGGACCAATTTATATAATTGTTGTTGTTGTTGCAGCGTGACATTTAAGCTCTTTTAATGCAACCCCCCATTAAATATGAAGTATGCGTCATATTAATTTGTTGTTAAAGGGTTAGTTCACCCAAAAATGAAAATTCTGTCATTAATTACTCACCCTCATGTCGTTCCACACCCGTAAGACCTTCGTTCATCTTCAGAACACAAATTAAGATATTTTTGATGAAATCCGATGGCTCAGTGAGGCCTCCATTGACAGCAAGATAATTAACACTTTCAATGCCCAGAAAGCTACTAAAGACATATTTAAAACAGTTCACGTGACTACAGTGGTTCAACCTTAATGTTATAAAGCAACGAGAATACTTTGGCGACTTTATTCAGCAACAAAATGGCGACTTTATTCAACAATATCTAGTGATGGCCGATATCAAACTGCCAAAGTCACGTGAATTGTTGAAATTTCGAAACACTTATGACATAACGAAGCCTCGTTTACTGAAATCACATGACTTTGGTGCTCCGAACCACTGATTCGAAACAAAAGATTCGTAAAGTTTCGAAGCTTCATGAAGCAGTCACTAGATATTGTTGATGAAGTCGCTGTTTTTTTTTTTTTTGGTGCACAAAAAGTATTCTCGTTGCTTTATAATATTAAGGTTGAACCACTGTAGTCACATGAACTGTTTTAAATATGTTTTTAGTACCTTTCTGAGCATTTTTAAAGTGTTAATTATCTTGCTTGCAATGGAGGCTTCACTGAGCCATCGGATTTTATCAAAAATATCTTAATTTGTGTTCCGAAGATGAACGAAGGTCTTATGGGTATGGAACGACATGAGGGTGAGTAATTAATGACAGAATTTTCATTTTGGGGTGAACTAACCCTTTAAAAAAATCATTGTACAAAAATTATTGTATTACAATATAGTGAAATTTGTCCACTATTGAGAAAAATGGGAATTAATAAAATGCATTTTTCCAAGCAGCCAATAAATAAATGAATACACTTTATTTATATTTGTTTTTATATTTTATTTATATACTTATTGTGGTATTTTATTTGTTTATTTATTTAGTGTACTTATTTATTATTATTATTTTTTTTTTACTTTATTTTATTTTATTTTATTTATTTTATTATATTTTATTTTATTTTTGTAATGAATGATGAATTTTGACATTAACTTTTTTTTTCTTCTTCTTTTTTTTGATTTGTTTTTAATTTTGTGAATCCTCACCTCTTGTAAAGACAACACAATGTTACTTCGGAGCTCACAAACACCCAGTGATGGTCCGGGTCAAGAATGCGGTTTATTTGTCTATATTTCCTCCATGAGCAGGTGGTTTCATTTAAGTCAGTGGACTGGTTGGTTCACTGAATTTATCCAACTGTTTACACATCTTTTAGTGTTTCGGAAAAAGACGATCAGTAGCATTTTTGTCTTTACGTGCAACTGTTCGTATGCTTTACATAATTGTCATTGTTTAAAAGTTTCACTCAAGGTTGAACTAATTGTTTACTGAGGAGAGCAGTCAGTCGAGCATAAGACGAAAGCTTCATTGTTCTGATGAGTTTTGAACTCTGCCTTTCCGAAACTCCTGGCTTGAGAAACCCTTCAGGAATTCTGTTAATGCTAAAGATGCAGCATTGAGTAACTGAAGTGCATGGACTTGATTTTCTGGTCCTGACAAACTTGTCAAATAGTGCACAGAGGTAGCAAGCCACACATGGGGGATGCTGTCAAGTTTCAGGCATAGTTTAGATAGTGACGTAATGTACACACACATGCACAGAGTAAAGCTGAGTCAATGATTCAGAGTTTCCTACCTGAGCTTGGTCTGGAAATGCAAACAGGGGAATAATTTGACTGAGAACACACAGACAGGGACTATAGTATTTCCTAAGGTGAAAATGTTAGAACAACCTAATACAAATAATTTAATTTAACAAATAATTAAATTATTTAAAAAAAATGTACAATAGCCAGAAATGAAATAATTTGCTTTCCTATGATATAATCTTTAAAAAATATTAAAGGCTGATCAGTATCAAACAGATTCCTCAGTTCTGACACTTCTTAGTCCAGAGCCGTGTTAACATTTATTGGGTCAGCCTGGAGTGGTTTTATCAGGTTTGAGGCCTTGGGTCTTTAATTGTAAAGGTTATGACAGATGAAATGACTGCCATATGGTGTTCATACAGTTCCTCTGTACTTTTGAGGAGCTTCAGTGGAGTATTAATAGTTCCACTGTACTTTACTGGATTAGTGATCAGATATTGTGCTGTATTCGTGCTGTATAGTGTAAACCTTTTCCAGTATTTTCAATCTCACTTCTAATCCATACTGCAATCCAGGTCATATTGATAAAAGTTGGGTGTGATTTGCTGATGCCATTTAATTTTTACTCAAAGGCCTTCAACTTCACTGCTGGTCACATACCTTCATTTGAGATCATAAAACATGATACGTGTAAGAACATGATTTACAGTACATGCATGTTACCAAAACGCATACCAAAAGCCTACACCAGTTTTTACACCAAGGCTTCCCTCCTCTCTGAATCAATACTGCACGCCCCCCCTTTTTTTTTAATTCACAAAACAATTGTATTGTAGTGTTATTACTCTTCAACCCCATGTTATTATTTCTTTAAAGAAAAAACTCAAGATAGATTTAAACCTTCAGAGTTATTTTTTGCAAACATACTTTGCAGACATTCTTTACAACTTAAAAGTACTTAGTAATACAGTAACTTAAACAAATAAGCACAAGTCAACCTGCCATACCAAACAAGACCACAGGGAGATACCAGAGGACTGAATTTAAATACTATGTGGATCCATTCAAAACGATTAAACACATCTAACACCACTGATCCTCTCAAACTTCTCCAAAACGCTTGTTCGGCGAGCATCCGTTATAAAACACTCACAGTATATTAATTAATTTAACTACGCGAATATATTGAACTGTGAAAAATGATGTTATAGCGATCAGTGAGTCGAGAACGCGCGTACGCTTTGTTTGCGTATAATAACGGACTCACGCATGCCTTATGAACGACTGCTGTATGTCACTGTAATCGTCTTTACCTTCATTACAGTCATCATCCATCAAAACCTTTTTAGCGACACTGATTTTCTTTTTCCAACTGAGAGAGTTTGCGTTTTGAACCACCGTTCAGTCTGTATTTCACAGCAGCATGATGAGAAACGGCCTGGGCTGATCCAAAACAATCGCAGAATATGTACGAGAGGTGGTGCCTTGTTTTAGATGTATTTTTTAATTAATTTAATTTAGCTTTTTTAATGTAACGTATTAATAATTAAACTAATGAATTATATTAATATATTTAAATTAAGTTATCTCGCGGCCCCCCGGAGGATCACTGAGGACCCCTAGTGGCCCGCGGTTGAAAACCACTGGCCTACACAATTAATTTCTGTATGAATATTTGGAAGCTCTTTAGAGACTCCCTCATCACATTTTTGAACTCCCATCAGTGCTCACAATGATGGAAATAATCTGTAACACAGTTTCCAGCAACATCTGTGTTTACTATGATAATAACAGACCATGTCTGAGAATATTAGGGTCAGTTTTCTGATTCGGTGTGTCATGGGGACATAGAAGTGGTTTCTAGTAGTGGGTTTTTTGGACATGATTTAAAAGACTGTAAGTGTGACAGGAATGTTCTTTTTAATAATAAAACACAAGATGAGAACAGGGCTGTCCCTGATTTTCTCAAGAAATTGCTAGAATCAACAGGTTAACTCTAGTATTTGAATGTGCTGTGCTCCATTCTTACATAAGGGAGTTTACAAGAATTTGAATTTTAATGGTTTTTTTTTTGTGTGTGTGTGTGTGTGTGTGTGTGTGTGTGTGTGTGTGTGTGTGTGAATTTCCATTTTCAGATCCCCTGCATACTCACAGAAGATACCACAGCGACTACAGCTCCTCCAGCGAAAGCCCCTCGGTGGCATCATCAGACCCCGACTACAGACAAGGTTGTACTAATGACCTCATAAATTGTTTTTTTCATTTTTTTTTGTATAAATTACATTCTAAAAAATAATGTGTTGGCTCAACAAAAAAATTAATGCAACAGTTTGCATCAATTTTGTTGAGTTAATACAACTTTGAGTGAATTTATATTTAACCAACAAGCTACATTGAGTTAGAGGAACAAATTAAGTTGATTGCTCAAAAAAATTAAGTCGCTCCAACTACCAGAGTTGGTGCCCTGGAACCAATTAATCTTATCTATTTCAGTTCAAATCAACAGCTATCATAGCACGTGCTGCTAACATAACTTTTTAAAGATGTATATTTAATGAACAAGTAAGATATTACTTGTCACTGGCATTAGCACAGTCATTGCTTATAGAGTCAATTGTGTTTACCTTCATGTAACTACTCTTCAGCACAATGATAACCACTTCAACATTACAGAGACTCTTTTAAATGTCAAACATAACAGCATTAAACACTAACATGTCTTTCCCTTCACTAAAAACAAATAAATGAACACTTAATTTCAACATTTTTTCTCCTTATCCAGTCCTATGCAAAGCATGCTGGGAACTAGAAATCTGCTGCCTAATTTCCGAAGTTATCGAACCAATTTCATTAAGTTACTACAACCTAATTTTTTTAAAAAAGCCAATTAACGCAGAAATTTGAGTTTAAATTTCAGACGATATTAAGTTGATGTAATGATCAACATTATTATGTCAACAGAATTGCACAAAATAATGTTTGCAACTTAAAAGGTTTAATTAAAACAATAAATGATCATTTTTAACTTGCAAAGATGTATTTAGTAGTGGTAACAGGTACCCTGAGTTACTTTTTAGGGTTTATTTCTGGCTCACATTTTACTTGAATTGATATAAAAAAAAAAAAAAGATTGTTTATTTATAAGAAAAGGATTATTATTTATATTCATGAATGAGTCATCACATAATGTAATTCTGTGACCATTTCAACAGTTTAGATGAATGTGGGTGTATGTAATTTGAATCAACTCATTGATGGCCCTACATTTCATTTAGGGGACATAAAAAATGTTTTGATTTGCATATTACTGTACCGTGCAAGGCACATACTTCACATGCATTATTTTCACAACTTTTTTTTGTACATAAACAGCTAAGAAGCCAGAAGATTTGAGGCGGTTCAGCTCTCAGGTCGGCCTGTCAGAGCATGATGCCGTTTCACTTAGCAGTGCACAGAGACACAGGTATTTCTCTTTTTCTTTTTTTTTTTTCTCTGATGTTTCCTGGTTTGTGTTGATCAATCATGCCTGTCCTGTCTGTATTGACCCCTTCTTGAGTCTTTTTGTGGTTGTGGACCCAGGCCCAAGTTAATGATAATCTAAACCCTTCCTGAGTTCATTTCCTCTCATCCTGTTCAAGTTTAGTTCTGGTTACAAGAACTGCAGCACTGTGTGTGTGTGTGGCTTCAGTTAGCTATTCTTTGGGACAAAATTGTCCCCAGAAACCTCCCTATGGAGACATCCTCAGATATGTGATGTAAATATTTTCTCTCACTTTTAGGAATAAGGTTTGGGTTAGTGTTTAGTTTTGTTATTAGCTTTATGTAAACGAACACATGCAGACATCCCACTCCGTAAAAACCCATTTTCACAAAAAACACATCTTAATACCAGGTGGAAAAAGGCTTTATCTTTCGCTCGCTCGATTTCCAGAATATTCTAAATAATTTGCCATAAAGTTTTGAAATGGTCATGAATATTGTAAGAAATGTCATAAACTGACGTTTGAGCACATTTAAGTTGTTCTCACAATTTCGTCGGCTCCTAAATCAGTTTATTTTACATTAAATCTAGTAATGTCAACAGGTTTCCGTAAGAGGAAGTATGCAATGCGCCTGGCTCACTAATATAACTTATAATGCCTGTTTGTGTGTATTATTCAGATTATGGATAAAGTGTGCTGCTTATAAATATATGGAAAAATGTTTTAGAAAATAGTGATTTTCTGGCAGTGAAGGGGTGAGAATTTAAATGTATCATCACCACTGTCATAATCGTAAGCCAGGCCAGTCTACGTTAGATACTTTGCACTTTGATATCCCACTGTTTTTCCTTGTTCTCTGCCTATTAACAGCTTTTCCAGTGCTCTTCCAGCAGCTTTTGTTGCATTTTATCCTTATTATCCCTGGCAAACCCCCAAAAGTCAGTGTAAATATCGTAAATACTTCCATCTAAAGTGTTTCTCATTGAGGCAGTGATTCTACTCCTCCCCCTGCTGGTTAACCAGATGAACTACCCTGTTCTTTCCTGAAGTAGATGTTGGCAGTGGGTGATGGTTGCCAGGTGCTGCTGTTGTGTAGAGCAGGTTTTGGGGAGAGTTCAGTAATTGATTCCCTGAGGATGCCCAGGGCGCAGAGCCGCACCATAGGTCACCTATGGCAGCCAGCTGGCTCTGCCATTGGATGGCATGCAAGTGTGCTGACATAACGCATAACACTTCATGCTCATTTAACTAACAGTGTTAGTTGTCTTATCCATCCTATTATCTTAAAGTCTAAGGGATAACTTTTCACAACTTGTGCTAACTTGGATATTGAAATGTGCTGATATTTTAAATACAGAAATAAACACACACATACTCACATACTTATATAAAATATATATATATATATATAAGTGTATATAAGCAGAATAAAACTGCACTGAATTACAACACTTCCAAACGCAATACCGGTTTTGCCTTGTGTCCAGACTTTTTGAGGCGGGTCAGGATGAGTTATTGGGCACAGAACTTCTGATCCAGCGTCAGGAAGAATTGCACAGGCTCCAGGCCCGGCTGTCCAGAGCCTCCGCCTACCCCGGCGAAGACCCACGCACCTCCATACTGGACCTGGCGGAGCCCCTTCATAGCAGTCCTTTGGAAACAGGCCTCCATCCACGCAAATCTAAAGTAATACAGTGCTGCAGAATTCATATTGAATTCACATTGTACAAGTTAGTGTTAATGCCGAAAGATAGTTGAACTGAATTCAGATTGAATTCACTTCATTCATTTTACATTGTGAATGATCCAAAAATGTCATAATCCAGTTCATCTGGATTCAGATTGACTTTACTTTTGCTTTGTGACGTTCACACCATAACTTTTATAAATATATATCACATTTAACTGAGTTCTTATTTTTTGATTTATCTGGTTTTAGTACAAATGCTGTAAAGGAGTCAACTGAACTCTGATTGAATTCAGTTTATTCAAATTACAGAATTATTGACGAAGGATAAAGTAATGTAATTTGATTATGATTGAATATGCTTAAAGCGAATTCAATTCAGAATTTACTTTATGCATATTGCTTTGTGAATAAGATAACATAATCCAGTTCATCTGAATTCACATTGAATTCACTTTAGCTCTACATCATTCACACTGAGTTCATATTTACCTTATGCAAGTTTTGTGCAAAGCTGAAGAAATTCAAGATCAACAAAATTCAGATTGAATTCAGATTATGCAAGTTATAGTGTAAATGATGCAAACAAAATAATTCAGTTTGACTTCAGATTATGTGTTATAATTGCAAATGGTGTAGAGCTTTTTCATATGTGAAAGCAGAATCAGATTTTGCTACTAAAGCTATGTTCAACTTAAGGTCTCTGTGGGATGTTTGAAAAAAAAAAAAAAAAAAACCAAATGTCTGTGTTGTAGAATTTGTTTGGCCCCGAGTTTGTGAGGATGAGCAGTGAGCCAACTGTGGTTTTAAGCGTGCCTTCGTCCATATTGGTAAGACAGCGAAACTGCGTTGCTTTATGCTGCTACATATTAGTGTATATATGTATGCATTATAATTTTTGCATGTTTTGACAGAACAAGCGTGGGAAGGTGGAGGAGAGTCAGAGAAAGGTGGGGGTGGTCTTACTAAACGGGCAGAAGTTGGAGCTGTGTTGTGATGTGAAGGCGGTCTGTAAGGACGTTTTAGACATGGTTGTAGCTCACATTGGACTGGTGGAGCACCATCTCTTCAGCCTCGCCTACCTTAAAGGTGCATAAAACATCTTTCTTTTAAACTGTTATTAAATGCATCAAATTCCTTTCCTTACCTTTCTGCCTTTCTGCATTATTTTCTTGTATTCCTGTATGTCTAAAACAAAAAAAGCTGACACTTTGTGGAGTTGGAATTTCTTTGGTTTTGTTTTGATGAGAAATGCAGTTTCCTTCAGTTTTGTGTATTCTTCAGTATTTGTTGAGTCTAAATGAAAGCACCATGCTGCATTAATGTATATCTCATCAATCCTGCGTCGTTTAATTTTTAATGATATTTAGATAGATTTTCCCTGAAATGTCAACAGGACAGCTTATGTTACTGGTACATGTTCGGGTGAACAGAGTTATTTGATTATGAAGTGTGTAAATACGACAGAATAAATAATTCTGTTGTTCTCATCCTGACACGCTGCCCCTGCATGACTCCTCTAGTTACGGCTCTAATGGACACGGGTGGTTTGTGTCCACAGATGGTTCATTAAGTCCTCTGACTCATGCCTCCCAAGCCAAAAGCTTTGCTTGTCATGCTGCACTGAACTCTTTTAGCATAATGTGGTTGTTTTTCTTATTTTCTTTTTCCTTTTTTTAGATGACGAGTTCTACTTTGTCGAACCTGATGCCAAACTTTCAAAGGTGGCACCTGATGGTTGGAAGGATGACCCTAGGAAAAAGAAAATTGATGTCAATTTTAATCTGTTTCTGCGTATCAAGTTCTTTCAGGATGATGTCAATCTGATACAGTAAGAGCTCAAAGGTTGTCTGACAACAACTGCAGTCGGGGTCCAAAATATTGTAACTTGCTAGCTGATCAGTTGCTATTTTATGAATTGCAAAATAACGCATGCAATATCAGAAATGTATCTAGAAAGCCAAATGTTTTTTCCTCCAATTTTCATTTTATTTTTGCATCTCCAGAACTTCATGTGGTGACACGTTTCTCTTGTTAGGCCACTACAAAGAAAGATAAAGCAATTTACAGTGGGTCTCAAAAGCATTTTTTTTTCTCACTGCAACATATTTAAGTAGTTGTTATATAGTTTCCAATAGTAAAACAAAACATATTTGTGTAAACATATTGTGTAAAATACTTATTCACTCTCTTTGTCCACCTTTGCTCACACTTTATTTTAGACCTTGCTTGCAGTGTTCACTCATACATGCCCAAACATGTGCTGGTGTTCAGTGTTAGGTTTGACTTGCTGTTTTGTACTCAAGTGTATTTCACGCACAAGTGCAGTTTTATATATATATATATATATATAATGGCAAAGCTGAATTTTTAACAGTTATTGTTAATAAGTTCTTGTACAGTTGTAACTGTAAAATTGTAACAATATAAAAATACTGTCAATTTTGATCAATTTCATGTATGCTAGCTTAGTAAAATTAATTTCTTTAAAAAAATTCTTACTGACCTCAACCTTTTGAATGGTTATGCAACAATAAATGTATTATCCAGTAAAGCCAAATTAATTGATGTGGTTTTTTTTTGTTTTTTTTTTACACATAGACACATGATGACGAAACACCAGTACTATTTGCAGCTGCGGAAGGATATCCTGGAGGAGCGGGTACGCTGTGACTTTGAAAATTCCATGATCTTGGCGTCTCTGGCACTGCAGGCAGAGTTTGGGGACTATCAGACTGAGGTACAAACAACATGGAAAAAATAGAGAAATATTATGTTCAAATGGGGTTTGAAAATTGCAATGTAATTTTTGAGAACAGCAGTGTTTTTTGATAGATTGTTGTGGCCAACTGAAAATCTTACCATATTTATTTATTTAACCTCTCCCTTCCGTCAGTACCACTCAAGTGTTTTGTAGCTAAAAATAGGATTTTTGTTAAAAAAAAAAAAAAAAGGAAAGGAATTCTTAATAAGATTTTAAAGCAGAGATTGTTTTGACCATCTGAACATCATATTAACTTTCACAAATAATGGTTCATTATTGCCATCAATGGTTCCATGAAGAACATTTGGAACCTTCCATGAAAGATTATTTATAGTGGAAAAAGGTTCTTCAGAAAAAAATGGTTCTTTTAAGAAATGTTCAAAGGTTCTTTGGGGAACTCAGAATGGTTCTTCTATTGCATCGCCATGAACCCCCCTTTTGAAACCTTTATATTTAAGAGTGTTCAGTACATGTTTTCTCCTTCATGTTCCATCAGCTCCATGGAAAGACGTATTTCCGGACAGAACACTACCTCCCTGCTTCGGTTCTGGATAAGATTGATCAGACCACCCTTAAAGAAGAGCTACCCAAACTCCACAGCTCGTACTACAATGCTTCGGAGCAGGAGGCCGAGCTTGAGTTCCTCAAGGTCAGGAATTAAATTGCTTTAATCAAATTCTCTTGATTAAAGCAAGATCAAAAGTTGTTCTTGGAACTTGGTTGTACTCATTCACAGACATTAATTATTTATTCTTTTTTCACGAGATAAGGACAGTAAAGTCAATAATTGTGAATAAACTGACTTATTTTGATTGTGCTCTATTTCTTTTCCTAATAGCTGTTGTTGTAGTCTGCTTGTGATTAGATCTGTCTCATCATTTCTCTGTAATGTAAAGGTGTGCCAGAGACTGCCGGAATATGGAGTTCACTTCCATCGTGTGCTTCCTGAGAAGAGATCCCTGACTGGCATCATGCTGGGCATTTACTCAAAGGGTGTCCTCATCTTCGAGGTCCTGAATGGAAATCGGACCCCTGTGCTAAGGTTCCCCTGGAGGGATACCAAGAAGATCTCTTTCACGGTAAGATTTTGCATGTTTACGTTTGGTGATAATCGCACAGCTGTGTTGGGGTTCCCAGAAAAAAGTTCAGCTTTAGACTGTTTTACATGGAATCCTTTATTTGGAGTATCAGGGTCACACCTCTCATGTGTTTCTCTGTGGCAGAAAAAGAAGATTTGCTTGCAGAACACTTCAGACGGGATCAAACATCTGTTTCAGACAGACAGTCAGAAGACCTGCCAGTATCTGCTGCACCTGTGCTCGGCCCAGTACAAATTCCACCTGCACATGAAAGCCAGACAGAACAACCAAGAACTGCAGGACCTGGGTGAGAAAGAAAGAGCAAACAAAAATGGAAACAGAAAGTGAACATTCATTTTATTTTTATTTATTTATTTATTTTTTTTACTTTTTATGAAGCTGTAAAAGAGCAAGAAATGGCATAAATATTGTAAATATAGATTCAAATTGTGTATTTGTCTGCAAGAAAGGCAGATATTCCATAGTTTCCACACAATATTTCTACATACATTTTAGAAAATGAATAGTTTTGATCTTGAATGTATTTCATTTGATACATTAATTGGCTGCTGTGAACTGTTCAGTTTTCTTTCTTTTTTTTTTGGCGAATGAATTAAGAAAAGCAAATAGCGAGTGCTTTTTTTAATGCAATTTTTTACATGCATTTTAATGTATTAAATTTGTTACAATTTTTTACTTATATATAGTAAAAAAATGTAACAAATAGAAATCAATCACACAAATTTATTTATTTATTTTTAATTGATTAAATAGCAAGAATGCATTAAATTGATCTTTCAAAAACTAAAAAAAAAAAAAAGAAGAAAATTACCAACCCCAAACTTTTGAATGGTAGTGTAGATCTTATAGCATATGTATGGCACTTTGATTTTACTTTGGATTTTCATTTTACATATGATTTTACTTGGTATCAAAATTTTATAATATTAAACCTTTTTTCTGTTTTAGAATTTAGAAGATGATCATCATTTTAAAGACTGTAACAAGATAACTTCTGATATTTTAATATTTACTTCTGATATTCTGAAATATTTGCATCAAAAAGAAAACAACTTTAGGCAGAGTTTTAGGGATAAACCCCTAGTGATTAAACAAAATGAGAAAATAGCAAGGAAAAGGTCCTTTGAAATATAAGAGACCTTGGGAAATGAGGAAGTGTTCCAAAAGGCCCATCCTCCTCAGTTTGCTCTTCAAAGTATTGGCATTTAACTCAAAATTTTCAGGGTTGAAAATTCTCTATAGGGTCAATACAAGCCATAATGTAGAACCTTTCTTGGTTGTGTAGAAACAAAAAATGGCATGCAAGCTGAAGCATGGATTTAACAGTTGCATTTTGCATGTTCTTTACCATCTTCTATTGTTTCTTCCCTGTAGAGAACTCTCCTCTGAGCAGTCTGCAGTACACTGATGGGATGGGTGCAGTTAGTCTGTCCCCAAGCACTGACCCTGAACTCTACAAGAGGATGTCCTACTCTGAGATTTCCCTCGGCAAGAGTTCATCGGGTCGGATCTCTGTCCTACCTGAACCGCCCTATCCGGGCTTCAACAGCAGCTCCAACCCCAGGATGAAGAGTCGTTCCCATCATAACCTGGGTCAGCTGCCTGAGTCGCCAGAGCACAGGATGGTGCCTTTCAGTAGCCAATCACAGAGCAGCATGGTCCGATCACAAGTGCTTGCATCATCACACCAGCGTGCAAGCTCCGACACGGACTCCATCGCTGTCGCCAGACAGCAAGAAAGGTGAGAGACAGATGCAAACATATATTTACAAAACAAATGATGGTTGCAATCTTGTCTTATTTTACTGGCTATCTCATGCATCTCTCTCACCTGTAGTTTGTCTTATGTGTGACCCTGGACCACAAAACCAGTCATAAGGGTCAATTTTTTTTAAAATTGAGATTTATACAGCATCTGAAAGGTGAATAAATAAGTTTGTTAGGATAGGACAATATTTGGCCCAAGATAAAAGTATTTGAAAATCTGGAATCTGAGGGTGCAAAATATTGAGAAAATTGCCTTTAAAGTTGTCCAAATGAAGTCCTTAGCAATGCATATCCACTCACAAAAATACATTTTTTATATATTTACGGTAGGAAATATCTGCTTTACAAAATATCTTTGAGACATGATCTTTACTTAATATCCAAATGATTTTTGGCATAAAAGAAAAATAGATAATTTTGACCCATACATTGTATTGTTGGCTATTGCTACAAATATACCCGTGCGACTTATGACTGCATGGTTTTGTGGTCCAGGGTCATATGTGGTCTTTATACCCATCTCACTCTCCTGTTCTGCTGTAGCTTGTTTTATGATGTATGCTTTGTTTTACGATATCTTTACACCCGTCTCCTTCTAATCAATTGTAGCTTGTCTTGAAAATAATGTCTCTGTACACCTGTCTCACTCTCCTGATCTTGTACAACTTATGTGATGTCTAATAGATGATAACTTATCTTACAGTGTCTTTTCACCCGTCTCACTCTCCTGTTCTGCTGGAGTTTGTTTTATGATGTCTTTGTACCCATCTCACTTTCCTTATCTATATTTTTTTAATTAATTAATTTATTTTTTACAGTACCTTTTATACCCGTCTAGCTCTCTCTGACATGGTTTCTCTTATGTCTTTAAAACTGTGTCAAAATGCTGCTCTGCTGCTGTTTGTCTTGACTCTCGTATCGCTCTCCTGTTTTGCAATGATTTGTCTTATAATATCTGTACATTCGTCTCCTGCTTGGTTGTAGTTTGTCTTGTAATAGTCTTTACACCTGTCTCACTCTCCTGTTCTGCTGGAGTTTGTTTTATGATGTCTTTGCACCCGTCTCATTCTCACTGTTTATATATTTACATCCGTCATACTCTTCTCATTTACTGCAGTTTGTCTTATGTCTTCAGACCTGCCTCACTCTCTTGATTAGCATTGTGTGCCTTTTAATGCCTTTACACCCGTCTCTCACTCTCCTTTTCATTGTAATTTTTTTGTTTTACAATATATTTATACCTGTCTCACTCTCTAGCTTTGTTTTATGATATCTTTACACCCTTCTCCTTCTGTAGTTTGTCTTGTAAATAATGTCTTTACGCCTGTCTCACTCTCCTAATCTTGTAAAATTTGATTTGTAAAGTCTAATAGATATTAACTCATCTCACCATCCTACTCGGCTGCAGCATGTCTTATTGTTTTTTTATCTTTACACCCATTTTACACTCAATTTACGTCTTTACACCGGTCTCACTCTCCTAATCTGTTTGTCTTATGTCTTCAAAACAGTGTCATTTTCCTATTCTACTATGGTTTGTCTTACATCTTTATACACCCGTCTCACTCTCCTGATCTGCTGTAGTTTGTCTTCAAAACAGTGGCATTTTCCTAGTCTACTGTGGTTTGTCTTACGTCTTTATACTCGTCTTACTCTCCTTCTCTGCTTCTTTTTGTTTTGTTTTTTTTATACCTGTCTCACTCTTCTACTCATCTGCAGTTTATGTCTTTACGCCTGACGCACTCTCCTTTTCTGCATTTCTGTGTTGCTCTGTCAGCTTGCCACTGAGCTGCCTGGGGCCAACAGCATTAATCAGCTCTCAAGGGAGACAGACAGTCTCTGTGATATTTTTAAAACTGTGTTTGCACATGTTTGCAACCATTTTATAGTCCTGTGAAGATAATTGTTATCTTTTACACTCAGTAGTGTAATGCATGCTCGCAGGAACAGTGCTCTTGTGGGTGAAGTCCTGATTCACGCGATTGTAATCAAGTGCGTCTTTATGAATTGAGCATATAACTTCAGTTAATAAATATGCACTCTGTGGCGATATTATGAATTGATCAGAAAATGAAAATAACTGCATTTATTCCACTGGATGTAATTGCCTTTGCACTGATTTTCATTTACTTTTTTCCCCTGTGTCAGCAGTATGTTCAGCACCACGGTCAATGACAGTCCCCGCTGGAGCCCCAAAAGCTTGAAGAAAGAATCTGACTCTTCCTCCTGTGAGGACACGGGACAGGCGTATGTCGTAGGTGAGGACAATGAGACACGACCGGCTGTTTCTGTCTTATCTCCACTTGGCACCTGCCTGGAAAATAGCTCATCACCCTCAAAGAACGTGTCTTTCTGCTTTTGAAATTTCTTTGGTCGTCTCTAACTTCCTTACTTTGTAGTCTCTCTCTTCTGATGGTCTGTCAGGATAGTGGGTGGAATCTGTCTCTGCGTCTCTCTGTGGAGTCAGGGGCTGTCTGCCTCTTTCGTTTTATCTTTTTAACAGCTCTCTCCCTCGGTTCTCTCACTCATCTTTTCATTTTACCTCTCCATTTCATCTCATCATCCGCTGTCAGATCAGAGAGAGCAGCAGCCCAAATCCTCTCAACATCTTCCTCCGCATGTAGAGAGATGTCATAAAGAGATTACAGTCTGAATTTGTGCACTTGTACATGCATCATTCTATATGTCAGAGAATAATACAAGCCTTTATATATATAAAAAAGTGATTTTACCATGGCAAAGAATTGTTTTTGGGTAACATGACAGCAAAATTCACCCTATTTGCTCTATTTCAACCATGTTCTTGGTGTTATTGTGCACAGATAAATTGGTGCACATTAATCCGAAGAAAGAAATTTTCCTTTTTGGGTGACATAAAAAAAAACAACTTACTTTTCAAACTCTCCATTATGGTATGTAACACCATGATCCAATCAATTCCAAGTGGCAGTTCACTTGGACATACATGATTGTAAAATGCAAAAACTGTTTTGTGTTATCTTTAACCATGATAAAATCATCATTATTGTTTAAAAATGACAATATAAGACACCAGTCTTCAAGTAAATATTTTATTAATAGTAACAATAATTTAGTAGCATTAGTGTGATGTTATATTGTAGCTACACTATTGTTTAACAGATTTGGGTAAGTTAATCTTTTTAATTTTTTAAAAATGATTTTGAAAGTCTCTTATGTTCACCAAGGCTGCACTTATTTGAACAAAAATACAGTAAAACAGCAATATTATGAAATATTATCACAATTTAAAAGAACTATTTTCTATTTGAATATATTTTAAAGTGTAATTTATTCATGTGATGCAAAGCTGAATTTTCAGCATCATATGGTGTCACATGATCCTTCAAAAATCCTTCTAATATGCTGATTTGCTGCTCAAGAAACATTTCTTAATATTATCAGTGTTGAAAACAGTTATGCTGCTTAATATTTTTGTGAAAACTGATACATTTTCTTTTAGGATTGTTTGAATAGAAAGTGTAAAAGAACAGCATGTATTTGAAATAATAAAAATATTTTGCAACATTAAATAATTTCTTTAAAAAAAACAATCTTCCTAACCCCAAACTTTTGAACGGTAGTGTATATTTTGAGGCATTAATATGAAATTCACTTTATGTGCAGTCACAGGTGTGTATGGGATATTTTACTCAACCAATCAGAGTCATACTCTCAATTTTATAAAATATAAAAATAGCAAATGAAACACCCAAAATGGCTAAAATTGCCAACATTACGAGTACATTAATGTATTTAAATAAACAATTTAATACAAAAAATGTGCATTATGCATTAACAATATTGATTGATTTTGAAAATGACACAAGGAATGAACTGTCAGGTTATCAGACTTAATATCCCCTTGTATACATTTATTTAATTTCTAGTCTAGTACCTTGACCTGTTTTTAATGTTCCCCAGGTGTGAGCATGCACAGCTCTGGAGTGCCCTCTACTCCTGCCTCCTCCATAGGAATCACTGGTACGGAATTTCGTTTAGCTTTGTGGAGCACAGCACAGCTCTATGTACTTTTTTTCTGCATGTCATCTGTTTCTTTTCAATGGTCAAATTTAGTAAGTCATAAAAGTTGGTAGGAAATGTCATGTCCTGTCTGGCCCTGAAACACAAACATCTGCTTAAATTGCAGTAAACTTTTAGTGAAGCAAAACAGTCCTGTTTTTAATGTCAATAATAACAGTAGTTTGCCTCACAGTGACACTCACTGTTTAATCAGAGATGAGAACTTGCCAAATCCAACATGCTCCGGATTGCTGTGTCTTCTCTGGTGTTTTACATGGCATGGAGAGCATCTTTTCAAATGCACTTTTCTCTCGCGCACACACTTGGCTCAAGTTTCATTGCCGTCTTTCTCTGGCTCAGACGGATTCTGCTTCGCTAAGCTGCGTGTTTTTAGTAGCTCTGATATACGGCCGTGGTGTGGGCTAATCTCCCTCATCCCCGAGTATGAGTTGCTGGCCACGGCTGTTAGTATAGCACATCAGAGTTGGGCCAAACATAATGCTGTCCCTTAGCACCAAAACACTAGTTATGAAAGATTAGCCCAGCTTATGGAAAGCTGTGCATGCGTTTGATATGTTTTATACCCACACAGACAGAAAGAACAAGTGTTTTCGCTAGCTCTTCCCTTTGATAGAGCAGTTTTTCAACTTGTTGCACTCAAATCCAATGCAGATAAACGGCACGAAATATAACATTTATCAGATGCCTCCGCCATGGTCTTGTCAGTCATCTCACCTCACGTGATCAGTGAACTCTGATTCCTGCTGTACTACGTACGGCTCTGCTGCTCATGTTGGATGAGATGGATTGAGTTGAAGTGACCATTATCCAACTGAATTAAATGGTTTTTATTTTTATAAAAAGCAAACGACAGTGAAGAAGGCGTAATGTACTGTAAATGTAGCGGTGACATATTCTATCCTAATTTTACCCTCATGCTCCATCATGGCAATATCACTAAACTGCTTTTAACCTCGACAAGAAATCTAGTCACATTTTAATCTCGTGGCACAAAATCTCCTCACACCCCCCTAGTCATTATTAAGTAAGGAGATAGAGGCGGGATGCTCATTTCGCCTTTCTTATGCCTGAATTTATATAATATTTATATAATATCATATGTACAGACCACAAATGTAACAGATTAAGATTCTTTATACACATTTTAAAACCTAAACCTCATCCACCTCTGTTATTTCCCACCCACAGACTCCCTGAAGAAGAAGCTGCATGCCTTACCTTCCCCAGAGCGAGAGATACAGACCGTAAATCTGAAGAAAGACGTCAAGTATGGGCTGGGTGAGTGAGAGGGGTTCACACATCCAGTCAGAATGGAGCTCCTTTGAGAGAAAAAAAAAAAAAAAATATGCTGCTACATTGGCAGATTATCAGGACACACACACACACACACACACACACACGACTATAGTGTAATAGAGTGGAGAGGTCTGGCAGTCCTCACTGCTCACACAGTGATTAATGAATCCCACTCCGGGAGAGAGAATGTGCTGTTTTACATCCACCTCAGATGGTGGCTTGCACTGAAATGGCCTGAATGAGAGGTTGTCCATCATTGATAAGAGAAATACATTTAGTATATGCACAAGTGACAGTCTCAATAAGACATCTTTGAATCTTTGGACATTTGTCTTTTTGTAGTTTGTGAGACATAGTAAAATGAAGTGTGTGTTTGTTTTGCTCACCAGGCTTTCAGGTCGTAGGCGGGGAGAATTCTGGCCGCCAGGACCTGGGAACCCTCATCAGCTCCATCACACCGGGTGGACCAGCAGATCTAAACGGCTGTCTGAAACCAGGTATGAAAGTGAGGAGAGGAGAGGAGAGGAGAGGAGAGGAGAGGAGAGGAGAGGAGAGGAGAGGAGAGGAGAGGAGAGGAGAGGAGAGATCTTTTTTCTATATTTATAATAGTTCTTTGAATTTTCTGATTGAAAGCTAAACATTTTAGTTGAGAAATTTACATAATTCATAGAAACTTGTTACACAATAACTTTAGCATGCTTTAAATCAGTGGTTCTCAACCAGGGGGCCTCAGAAAACTTCCAAAGGGGGCTGCAGGATAACTTATAAGTATTTAAATTAATAAATCATAATTTACATATTAAAAAAAAATCTAACACTAAATTAAAAAAAAAAAATCAAGTATCAATCAAGTAAAAATCAGTCACTCAAGTCAATAACTATTGTTTGTATTTTTAACTATTGTTTGTATTGTTTGATTGATAATGCAAAATTCTTTAAACTTATGGAAATTACAAAATTAATCATGGTCAATTCATTTTAATATTTTAAGTTTCTGTTAATAAAAAAAGCTTTAAAACAAGCAGCTTTGTCATAATTACAGAAAAAAAAAAAAAAAAATTGTATATACTGGGGAGCCTTTGCGTATTGTGTTGAATAACAGGAGGCCTACGAGTCAGAAAGGTTGAAAGACTGCTGTAAATGATCGTTGAAGGCTTTAAATAATTCTAGAATACTTTTAAATGATTTTAGAATGCTTTGAGTTGTTCCAAAATGCTTTGAACGATTTCTGAATCCTCTGAAAGATTCCAAAACACTTTGAACTGGTTCCAGAACTCTTGAAATGATTATATCACTGAACGATATCACTGGTTCAGAATCCTTTGAACAATTCCAGAATTCACCAAAAGATTTTGGAACACTTTGAACGATTCTAGAATTTTCCATAGAAGGTTGTTAACTTCCAATTTAGTATACTTTAAATGATTGTACAGTCTTTAAATAATTCTTGTATGTTTTAAACGATCCTTAATGCTTAAAATAATTCTAGAATGCCTTTAACGGCACCTAGAACGCTTTGAAAGGCCCCGAATTACATTGAAAGATTCCAGAACACTTTGAACAAATGTTGAATCTTTGAAACAGATCCATAACTCTTATTAATAATTATTCTAGAATCCCAACATTGGAAATGTTCAAATTCCGGAATCATTCAGAGTGATCTAAATGATTCAAGAACTCAGTAAACGATTCCAGAACTGTGCTATTTTAGTATTATTGAGATACTATTATAGGTTTTAATGCTATTTTGAATTTTTTTTTTTTTTACTTTTATTTGTTAATGTTTATTTTGTTAGCTCAAATTGCTAGTTTTGTGGTGAACAATTCATCCGTGCAAGTCAATCCACACAAAAAAATTGTTTGGCTTCGTAATATTTAATCAAAATCTTAAAATGCTCCTCCCCTCTGCAACGGTGCCCCTTCTCAGATGACGTCACTTTGACGGCTTGGGTTGAAAACGCTTAAACCACTCCCCTCCAACCGTTAGTCTGCTATGAGCGAGAGATGGAGAAGAGGCGCGCTAAAATAAAACGCTGCTCTCTATTCAATATTTCACTTGGAAATACGTCACACCACTGGAAAAAAAGTCGTTTGCAACTTCCGGTTCACGGGGACTTTAATTTTTTTATGGTTTTAGTTAATTATAATTATAATAACCCTGTTCCAGAATGCTTTAAACATTTTAGATTGTTCATTGTAAAGTTAACTCCACATTTTTGCTTTTTCCTGCAGGTGACAGGCTGTTGAGTGTGAATGACATCAGTCTTGAGAGCTTATCACATGATACTGTGGTGGAGATTCTGCAGAGCACCCCTGATGATGTCACATTGGTGGTCTCTCAACCTAAAGAGAGGCTGTTTCCAGGTAATGGAAATAATATATACACTTTGCATATGGCCATTTTGTAAGAACTAATATACACAATGCATTAGCATTTCACCATAATCTTACTGAAAAAAGCTTTTCTGGAGGCTTTTAGATGGCAGTACCATAAACAAGCCTCTTTTCCCCTCTGTTAGGCTCCCCTTCAGGAATCCATCACTATAAATCAGCCACTCAAAATGAAGTAGATGTCGATTCTTCCTCTGAAGATCATACATGCTCCCCCAGCCCACCACTTATCTCCAGCAAAACGTCTCCGCCTCAGTCCGTTCGACAGGGCAGCGTCAGTTCGCAGGACTCCAGGACAGAGAGTGGCGGCCTTCAGCAAACAAATCTCAATGGATTCCATCGCAACATTCCCACCGATGGTCCCGCGGAAGCGCAGTCCCTGCCAGCTGACAGTAAACCCTCTGTTGAAGCTACTCCACCAGCTTTGCCCCCTAAAACTAGAAAACCCAAAGTGCCAGATGTTCCTAAAGAGCTGGAATACTCCGACAGAGGGGATTCCGACATGGATGAAGACACATACTCGAGTAGCCAAGAGAAACAAAAGACTAAAAAGGTAGAATCAATCTCTGTAGTGATTTGAATGAACTTTGACTCTGAAACCATGAGGTTTCGTTTTGAGTTTCTAGTCAGCATCTGTTTGATATGAACTTTGACGTGTGATTTTTAAGATGTTACTTCAGTGTTTAAACCTCACAAAAATATTAAATTGCTTTTTTTGTTTTAAATAATAGGACTGTTCTCGCTCGCTCATTGTATCCCTCCTTGGAGTTACCTACATGCCAGTGGATTTTCACTAATCAAATGCACATAAACATATTTCACATTTACACCATGTCCTAACCATGTCTGATTCAACAGGTTTAAACCAATGAAATCAACATTTGCTAAGGAAAACGTCCCTAAAACTATTAGTTGTTCTAGAGTTAGGGATGTTACCAAATTCATTGCATTGAAGGAGGTACTTCAAGGGTTAGTTCATCCAGAAATGAAAATTATCCCATGATTTACTCACCCTCAAGCCATCCTAGGTGTATATGACTATCTTCTTTCAGACGAACACAATTGGAGATGTATTTAAAAATATCCTTGCTCTTCCAAGCTTTGGAAGTTCCCTTAAAAGCTACTATCACCGTTTAGGTTCAATACTTAGTATATATCTACACTTCAGAGCCACGCAAATGTGTGAAATATCAATAAAAACATTCTAACTGCTTGTGACCGTCCCTCGCTCTCTTTCTGACCAGTTGCATTTCTGAATGTAAATGCAATGCAGTTGCGCATGTCAACACCATTAACCTCTGACCCCTTGACCCTTGCATGTATACGGCTATGCACGGCCTTGTATTTACCCAGCTCTTCTCTGTTTACAGGGGGTTTCTCCCAACATCGTCACGGAGACTTTAAGTGCTAGTAGCCCAGAAGTCAATAGCCTCCAGCCTGGAGATCTATTTGACATTGAGCTGTCCAAAATAGACAGCAGTCTGGGCATTAGTGTCACGGTACTGTTCGGAAAGGTTTTCGCTCTCTCTTTTTTTCTCCTTTGTTTCTCTTTTACTTACTTTTTGTGTGTGTGTGGTGTTGTTTTTGTACCCTTAGCCCTCGCTCCTTTTTGAAGCTCCTCGCTTGGCTTCAGTTTTGGGAAAGTAGATTTGGCTCTTTGCATGCAGATTTTTACAGGCATTTGAATTGACTCCTTCATAAACGGTAAAACCGAAAAACAGTAGGTACAGCAAAGTGCAGAAACACGCACAGCCAAGACTACGTGCCACCTTTTCAGCTGTATTGTTTTTATGACGAAGAAGCACTAATGCCTGCATGGATTTGCATTTGCTTGTCTATGGTGTGATTTTTACAGTGATGCTTTTTACAGCATGCTGCTTTTGTTATGTAGATTTTTTGTGATTGAAATGATTTTTTTTTTTTAAAGTCAGTATTTCAAAATACTGCAATGAAATTCATTAATCAACCCAAGAAATCAAGTGGTTTGCTTTATGATTGAAGGATGGGTATATCCAGAAAATATAAAATGAGCATGTCCAATTGATTACCTAATACACTCATAGATCCAAAACATAGAGCATAGGCACTTTTTCCCATGATGTCTTTGTTTATGGCTATATTAACATGTTTGTCTGTCTCAGGGTGGATCAAACACAACAGTGAGGCATGGAGGGATATATGTCAAAGCAGTCATTCCTAAAGGAGCAGCTGAGCTGGATGGGAGGATAAAGAAAGGTAAAAAGGAATTATCATTTTTTTTTTAATTAAAAAATAATACACTACTGTTCAAACCTTTGGGTTAAGTAAGATTTTTTAAAGAAATTAATACTTTTATTCAGCTAGGATGCATTAAATTGATCAAAAGTGATAGGAAGACATTTATAATGTTACAAAACATTTATATTTCTAATAAATGCTGTTCTTTTGAATTTTCTACCTATCAAAGATTTTTTTTTTTTAAATGTATATATTCAAATAGAAAAATTGTTTTAAATTGTAATAATATTTCACAGTATAACTGTTTTCACTGTATTTTATTTAATCAAATAAATGCAGCCTTTGAAGAGACTTGTTACAAAAACACAACTTTTGAACAGTGGTGTATATTGGAAAAATAATGATTTATTAAAGACAGTTGAAAGTATATGTCATGTTAGTACTTTTTGTACTGAATTTGATTTATGCAGATTTTATTAAAAAAAAACATTGATTTTCATTACAGTTACATTTTACAGAAATATCACAATGCACAATAACATCACATCACGTCACAATATATATATTTATAACATAACATCACATCACATCACAATATATATTTATATCATAACATCACGTCACAATATATATTCACAACATAACATCACATCACACTATATATTTATAACATCACATCATATCACAATATATTTTTATAACATCACATCTCAATATATTTAGAACAACATCACAATATATATTTATAACATCACATCACAATATATTTTTATAAAATCACATCACACTATATATTTATAACATCACATCACAATATATATTTATAACCACATTACAATGTTTTTATAAAATCACATCACAATATACATTTATAACATCACATCACAATATATATTTATAACATAACATCACAATATATTTTTATAAAATCACATCACATCACAATATACATTTATAACATCACATCACAACATATATTTATAACATCACATCACATATATTTTTATAACATCACATCACATATATTTATCACATCACAATATACATTTATAATATAACATCACATCACAATATATTTATAACATAACATCACATCACAATATATATCTATAACATCACATCACAATATACATTTATAACATCACATCACAACATATATTTATAACATAACATCACATCACAATATATATCTATAACATCACATCACAATATATATTTATAACATAACATCACAATATATATTTATAACATAACATAACACGACCCAACATAGGACAAGCGTTTTGGATAAGAATATAATATAATATAATATAATATAATATAATATAATATAATATATAAAAGTAATATTTCGTGGGGTAAAAGATGACCTGTATTTTTCTTCAAGACTTTCACAATTTTGTAAGCCCGTGTGTTGATTGTGTGTCGTACAGGGGATCGTGTCATGGCTGTGAACGGGAAGAGTCTTGAAGGAGCGACTCACAAACAGGCAGTAGAGATGTTGAGAGATACTGGGCAGGTGAGAATGCTGGGTGCCACACAGCGCCCCCTAAAGGACTTCTCTTTTCTGAAAGTTTAACCGTGTTTTTTAAAATGAATTCCCGTTGTCTAGGTGGTGCATCTGTTGATGGAGAAAGGTCTGCCCCCAGAAAACAGCATTCATGCCCCTCTGACTCCTCAAGGCACTTCTGAACTTCAAAACGCAGCTGTGGAGGAGGTACCACCACCGAAGAAAGCAGAATACAATTTCATTACTCCAGGTATGAGGTGGAATTGACACACTTACTTACGAGCATATGAAAATGTGGTAGAGGTTAAACATGTGGGCTGGTTACCCAACGGTTGTGGATATGAAGAGTAAATTGGTGTCCTCTTCTCTTTCTTATTTAACTCTCTAGATAACACGTTTGATGTGGGGTTGCTGAAGAACACGTCCGGTCTGGGATTCAGTTTCAGCCGTGAGGAGAACGTTCCCGGAGAGCCCTCGGGCTCCAGCATGGTCCGGGTCAAGAAGCTGTTTCCAGGGCAACCAGCAGCCGAGAGTGGCCGCATCGAAGTGGGCGACGTCATTCTACGTGTCAATCAGACGCCACTCAAAGGACTTTCACAACATGTACGTTAACCCTTTACTTCAGTCTGTGAGGATTTAAAAAAAATTAATTTAAAACAAAAGTATATACCAAACAAAAAATGTATATTTTCTATTGCTGTTTGTCAGGAGGTGATCTCTGCTCTGAGGGGGACAGGACAGGAGGTGACCCTTCACTTGTGTAGACCTGAACCAGGGGTCTTACCTGAGATGGACCCTGCCATTACAGTAAGACTTTTAGTTTTCATCTCACTGACCTTAATTTACGTGTCTGCGTCGTTCCATTACCAAAGGAATATTCGGCTTTGTTTTCGCTCAATAATTTCAGGAAGGGACATGATGTGACATGATCTGTAAATTACAGCCATATATGTTTCATTAGAAAAGTATTGACGAATTTAGACAAATTTATTTAGTTTTATTGAGTCTTATTTTGAGTCATTTTATTTTACTTTGAGTTTTGAGTCTTTATTTTAATTTATTTTGCTTTTTATATTATCTTATTTTATTGTCTTTTTATTTTTTTATTTTATTTTACTTATGTTTGGTTTTATTTTCTTTTGAGTATTTCATTTTGTTTTATTTTTTTTTATTTGTTTTTTATATTTTGAGTATTTTATTTGAATTTAAGTATTTCATTTTGTTTTATTTTATTTTGAGTTTTAGAGATTTTTGTTTTATTTTGAGTATTTAATTTTGTTTTCTCATTTTGAGTTATATTATTTTATATTGAGTATTTAATTGTTTTATTTTATTTTGAATTTTAATGGGTTTTGATATTAATTTTTGCATTTTTTTTTGTCTTATTTTATTTTGAGTAACTCGTTTTGTTTTTGTTTACTGAGTTTTATTTAATTTTATTATTACTTATTTCAGTTTTTTATTTATTTATTTTTCATTTTGAGTTTTATTGTGATCTCAGTAACTCTCCAGTGGCCTTCCTAATTTTTATTTTTTTTAAGCAGATTTAGCAGTTCTTCACTGATTCAGCTATCACCATCTGTTTTTGACTATTTCACATCTTTAAAATAAAAACTAAAATTCACCCTCCCCAGACTCCCGTGCCTTCTCCACGAAAGGAAGCTCGTCCCAAGCCCCAGCCCCAGCCTGATCCCAAGACGAGCTCTCCGCCTCAGGTGGAGCGCCAGCGGTCGGTGGGTCCTGTGGAAGAGGCTCTGGAGAGGTTGCTGATGAAGTCGCCCAGTCGCAGGGACAGTTACAGCGACAGCACGGACAATGACGAGCTGGAGGAAGCCTTCAGCCCCGCCAACCTAGAGCAGGCTAGTCAAGCCTGGGACCGGAGTGTCTATCAAACCCCCATGGAAAGACTCCCATATGAGGCCAATATGGATGACACTGTACGATCTGCATATTATTCACCCAGACAATCCATGTCTAAACCGGAGGCCAACAGAAGGTCAGAAATGTACTCTTAAACAATAAGCCTAAAAAAAGTGTTTTGCTAATATATGTGCATGCTACACTCTTAAAAAAATGTTGCTACCTTAAATTTTAAGTACAATCATTAATAATAATAATAATAATAATAATGTTTTATTTATATAGCGCCTTTACAGTGCTCAAGGATGCTTTACATGCAATAAGAAAAGGATAACACCAGTAGAGTAGACAATAATGACAAACAATAGTAAAATGGAAAAGTAGAGTATTACAAAGTAGTAGATTAGAGTAACGAGAACAGTAAAAGAGCATTACATAGACAGGGCAGCATACAGCAGTGTAGAATCAAGCACAAATATGTTAAGCAAAGAAATTTGCTGTTTAAGTATGGAAGATTGTTTCTGCCATGGAATAAAAAAGGTAATTGCCACTTTTTATCTCACAATTCTGACTTTTTCTCAGAATTGCATGTTTATATCTCAAAAAAGTCTGTCTTTTTTTCTCCGAATTGGACTTTATAACTCGCAATTGCAAGTGTATCTCACAATTCTGAGAAAAAAAGTCTGAATTGCGAGTTTATATCCCAAAATCCTGAAATTTTTTCTCGCAATTGCAAGATGTAAATGCGCAAATATGAGAGAAAAAAGTCAGAATTGTGAGATAAAATGTCGCAATTATAATTTACATTTTTTTCCCTTGGCGGAAACAAGCTTCCATAGTAAGTCATTTCAACTTTAATTATGTTAAACCGACTTAAAAAATAAGTTGAATCTTGTATAACTTACAAAAAAATAAATGAAAATTGCTTAACTTATTTTGAAGAGTTAAAGTAATGTAAAAACATATGTTTTCATGACTGATTGATCATATATATATATATATAAGAATTTTTTTTTTTTTACACTGTAATAATTTTAGCACTTGTATTAATGTTTAGCTTTGTCAGTCTAAACAAGTCTAGTTTTTAAAAATAAACACTGTTCTTACATACTGTAAGCCGACTTGGTCGTTTCATATAATTGGGCCCAGGGTACAGAGTTCAGGTGTGACGGCACTAATTCTCTCCTGTGAGTGTGTTTTGCTCTGTCTATATCATGTGACTCTGTAAGTGTTATACAACACGGCAGCTAGCAGCACTGAAACACTTGTTTGCACTGCTGAATGCAGTGTGATAGAGTTCTTCAGTCAAAATGACGTGGCTTGTTTTGATTGAAAATTGAAAATTGCTGTGACAATAAGGTCTTTGAACAGAAATTAAAAGATTTAAATAACAGGAACAGGTTGATGTCTTTCAGTAATGTTTAGTCTGATGAAAAATGCTAGTTAAATTCTCTTCTTTCTTTTATATATTTATATATATATATATATATATAATATAATATAATATAATATAATATACGGGTGCGAGTGCCCTTTCATCGCTGCTTGCAGCTTTAATGTTTTATTTTTTATTTCTTAGCTTCAATGGCTATCTCAAATTTTATTCTGATTTTTTTTTTTTTTTTTTTGATTATTTTATTTTAATATAGTTTTTTTCATGTTTTATTTTTGGTTTGTTGGTTTCAGTGATCTCAAAGCATTTTATTTTATTTTATTTTTTTTATTTTCTATTTTTAATATAGCATCTTTTTTTTTTTTTTTTTTTTTTTTTTTTTTTTTAATTTTTTGTTTCTTAGTTTCAATGTCAATATCATAAAGTATTTTATTTTTATTTAACTTTTAATTAAATGACAAAATGAAGAAAATAAGAATATAAATAAATTATAAAATGTAAAAATATATTTATATTTGTCCACTTTTAGGAGTGCCTCACATTTAAGTTTTCATTTAAGTTTTGTCTTATAATTAATTTATACTAATTTAAATAATAAAAAAAGCTAATTTATACTAATTTAAATAAAAAATACAGTTAAATGCAACTGAAAAAAGTAAAAGCTCAACAGTAGAATCTTATGATTATATTATGATTATGGTGACAAATGTACTTAATTGTTAGGCAAATAATGTCTCAATGCAACAATATTTTAATGTTTCAAAAACAGGCCAGTTGTCGCAGAATTCACTTTTTAATAATCATGTCCCGTTTCCTGTCTCTGTCCTCCACTACTTCCATGCATCTTTTTCATCCAGTGATTTGGACAGCTCTGCACTTGGTATGTCATCTTCTCCAGCCCTTCCTGAGGGCGGGATCCTGAGCCCCAGTCCAGACCCTCTTCCTCCACCGCTGCCAAACCCCGTTAACCTCTGTCTTCCAGAACATGGCCAGGAAGAGGAGTTTATCCCTGTAAGTGACCATTAGCATGACAAACTGTTCATCTCTTTGTGATATTTAATTGAAATGATCTACTTTTGAGAATTTCTAATGGAGTTTCCTGCATGTGTTGTAGATTTAAAGTGTGACCTCTCTGCTATGATTGAAACAGGAATGTTTGTGTCATTTTAGGAGGTGGAGCTGAAGGTCTCTCTGGTGAAGTCTGATAAAGGAAGTTTAGGTTTCACCCTCACCAAAGGGCCAGACAACAATTGCTACATCCATGACATTATCCAGGACCCTGCTAAAGGAGATGGCCGCCTGCATCCAGGGGATCGCATGATAATGGTATGATAATAGGGATTAGTATTGGGCGATCTTCTGCATTTTCAGACTGTCCTATCGTCAGACTGTGAGATCACCGATACACAATATTATCGTACACACATGGGTTGGTTCACTACTTTTCACTACAATTACTCAATGTTTTCAACCACGTAATGTTTATTTTATGTTTCAAAAAAAAAAAAAAAAAAAAGATGATGCAAAAGATGATGCAAAAGATGATGCAAAAGATGATGCAAAAGAGGACACAATTCTGAACTTGCTCGCTGTTTTCTTCGTGCGTAAACTGAGCCACGCAGACAGCACGTGAACACGAAATTCCTCTCTTCCGCATCTATTTGTGCTTGAACAGACACATACACGCAAAATGTTGTCCATATCGGCAATATCTCTGACTATCATCGATCCACAATATTATTATGTATTGGCATGGGATGGGTGTATCTTTACTGTTACCTAGTTTCGCAGAGTTTTGAAAGCTTGATAGAGCTAGTAAAAGAAAATCACAGATATCTGAATAATTTTTACAAAGGAGAAAATAAGATAATTCTAGAGAGCTTTTTATTGGACAATACTTCCCTGAAAACTGGAATCAATCAATATTTTCTGGTCCATATATCTACTGTAGATTAATTTTGTAGGATTTTTGCAGTACACTAGCATAAAGCGAACACTCATGGACTACAAGCTGCAAAACTTACATTTTCATTTTATTTTACACATTATTATGCATATTCATTCTTCTTCCTCTGTTTTTAGGTGAATAACACTGACGTGTCTGGCATGAATCACACCGAGGTGGTCAACCTGGTGCGTGCCGCCCCCAAAGTCGTGGACCTAGTGGTAGGCCGTGTCCTAGAACCTCCCAAACCACCAATAGAGGCCCACCTCCTTCCTGACATCATGTTTCAGTGTCACGACGAGCCTTTAGGTAATGGAAATAGCAATGTATATCGTAACTGATCCTCTTTACCACTCAGTAGTGTTCTTGGAAATACCCAGAATCCAGCTGGGCAAGTAGATTTTGCTGCGTTTGACCGATACATGTGGGGCATTAGTGTTATCTCACTGTCAGAGGTCAACGGGGGCTTTACCGGGTAACGCAAAAACAGATATCCATCAGCATAAACAAAGCCCACCTGCGTTTCACTGGAAAAATGAGCTCAAGGGGTTCAACAACAAGCTAGATAAGGGTGTCGGATTTCAGCTTGCTGACAAAAAAGTGAAAGAAAGAAAGAAGGTAGTGATAGGGTTTAGCGCAGCCGGATCACTTAAAGTGTTTGTTTTCTGGGTGTGTGTGTGGCCGTCTCTTGTAGGTCTGGTTCTCGATGGAGGAAGTGACAGTGGGCTGGGCGTACTGTACGTGAAAGACATTATCCCAGGATCTGTAGCCTCAGCGGAAGGCAGTTTGAGACACTTGGATATCATACATTACATCAACGGCGCTCCGACGCAGGATCTGACCTTGAGCGAGAGCCGCAGACTCCTGCAGCTGTCACTGAGGAATCTTAGTCTCAAAGCCACCAGGTGAGTTACTCGCACGACACGACTAGAAATTACCACTACATGTTCATGAAAAACACTTCAAAGTTCATTCAAATATGCAAAAACAATTGAATTGTTCAGGTGTTGGGAAGATTCTTTTGATGGACTTGTTTGTCTGTTGTTGTTTGATATATGTAATACTGTAATACGTCTGGACGAATGCCACTAACTATATTTCCATAGGAATGGGAAGCCTGTTTTTCCGGGTGAGGAGGAGATTTCATTACTAAACAATAACATCAGTTCTAAAGTCTCCCAGAGTATGAACGGTAAGTGTAGTGGGAAATAAACTAGCAGTACCTGCACAAATTTTAGTCACATACATTGTTCAATAGTTTGAGGTCTAGTGTCACATGATCCTTCAGAAATCATTCTAATATGCTATTTTGCTGCTGAAAAAAAAAAAAATTCTTATCAATGGAGAAAACAGTTGTGCTGCTTCATATTTTTGTGGAAAGGATTTTTTTCCAGGATACTTTGATAAATAGAAAGTGCAAAAGAACAGTTTATTTGAAATTGATCAATTTTTGATCAATTTAATTCATCCTTGCAGAACAAATGTATTCATTTCTTTTTTAAAAAAGTTGTATGGTACGAACCCCAACATTTGAATGTAGTAATGATGCTAAAATTCAAAAATGGATTGTGAAAATTTATATCAAATTTAGTAAAATGCTAATAAATTTCAAGCAGTTAAAAAAGACATATATAAATGTAAGAAATGATAAGTTTGTAAAGTTTACATTGACTTAAATTGACTGATAATGATAAAGTGGCATAATGTAACCCACAGTGAAGATGTCATCATAATATTTGCATACTGAATTCTGATTGGTCATTTACACAGCTATTATATTATATTATATATGGTAAAATCAATAACACATGATCTTGTGTGGTTTATTGTTTAATGATATCAACTGTTTATTTTTCTTCTGATTGATGGCATTCTGATGCTCTGGTTAGTAGTGTTGTCACTCTTCTGGTTGTAAGCTGAGTAATTTACACAGTGGCTCAGTTCTCTCTTGCTTTCTCTCTTTGTATCATAGGTTATCTCCATAGCAACGATCGTAATGAATTAGAGGCCCTATCCGATATCTGTCCCGCAGAGGTAAGGACCTGTAGAACTTCTGGTAAACTATTACCTAATATTGATCGGTGCTGCTCTGGCTAAATATTTTATCACTAAATAGACCGACTTCAGAAACAGAAACGTTTCAGGCATGATATTATAGTATGGGATCTGTTTTGTGGCTTGTGAGACAGGACACAAACGGCGTGAAATTTAAACTGAGGCAGGCCATAGAGACAGGTCAGATTTCTGCAGTCTTTTCTTTACTAGAAGAACCGGTTAGAGGAATTTGACTCGATTTTCAGGAAACACGTGTTTCGTGAACAACCAACACTGAGGCTTCTTCTATCACTGAATTGACTGTAATTGTGCTTCTTTGTCATTGTGGCTTGCTTTCTTTTGTAAGTTTTCACCAGTTTTTCCTCATCTTATTCATTCTGCCTTCTTTATTTCAGTCTTTTCTTGTCTAAAATGTTTACAGGAGCAGATTGTGAAGCTGCAGTTGGAGAAGCCGCCAGCAGGAGGCCTGGGCTTTTCTGTGATTGGTGGAGAAAGGGGTATTTTCGTGAAGTCCATCACCCCTGGAGGCACCGCAGAAATTGCGGGCACGTTGCAAGTTGGTGATCGTTTACTGAAGGTATATAGCCAATGTTTTTACACTTTACACCAATAATTTTTTTTTTTTTTTATGTTGCACTTCCAAAAGCCAGTTTTGTTGGTTGTGTTTGTGTACAGGTCAATGACGATCTGATGATCGGCGTGTCTCACTCTAAAGCCGTCACCACCATCCGTAAAGCTAAAGGCTTGGTGCACCTTATTGTCTCCCGCCCACCTGACCAAATGCCCAACACGTACCTGGGCTTTCTGCCTCTCAAATCCAACGGTGTTAATGGCAACAACGGTACGGCCTACGTGTTAACCTCATGGTTATTCATAAAGTAGAATGAATGCATGCATGCCCGGAACCTGTCAGATTGTGTTTATCTATCTTTTGTTCAATAAAAAAAAATTATTTATGTAAATAGTCATTTAAAAAAGAAAATAATATATATATATATATATATATATATAACATATTTTATATTTATACATTATGTTTGTCAATGTTTTTATAATGAAAGTACAGATCTTTAAGATTTAAATAGAAAACAACATATTTATTGTAATAAATAATGAATTAATACATAGTTTTTTAATGTTTATTTTAATGAAATAATATTTTTTATTAAGAATAACAATTTAGTCTCACAAAAAGGGCTAAGAAAAATCAGTTTTTATGTTTTTGTGATGTTTCAGATGTGAGTGAGGACAGCGGCGTGAAAACAAAACTCCAGACGCCATCAGAGCAAAGCAAGAGCAGCAATCCACCTCCCCTCCCTCCCATAGGTACAATAAAGATCACATGACCAGTGTTATTTTAGCATCAAGTATTGATATAAAATACTATTTTTGTTTTTTATTTATATTTTGAATTAGTTTAAATTGTATTAAATATTAATAACATATTTAAAACATTGTTTTAATTGTAATATTGTTTATTATATTTTTAATATTTATTTTTAAAGATTAATAAAATATAATAACATTAATATAATACAATATGTAAAATTAAAATATTGTTTTTGTATATTTTCCATTTTGATTTTAATTTTAGCAATAAAAATAAGTTTTACTAATTTTGTTTGTATGTTTTTTTTATTAGTTTATTAGTTTTTTTTTAATGTTTATATAGTTTTTATTAATGTATATTTCAGTTTTAATTATTTTAGTACATCAGGTTAAAGTAAATGAAAACGTAATATTGCCTTGGCAAGTAGTTTATATATATATATTTTATTTAATTTAATGTTACTTTTTACCTTTTTATGGTTTTAGTTTTATAATAACCCCACATTCTGGCAGATGGCTTATCTGAATTTCACCTGCAGATATTGAGAGGCCCTCAATTTACCCCTTATTTACATAAATTGTGTGTGTGTGCGTTCTAGACTATGACACAGGCTCTCCAGAGAAAGGCAAGGGAACAGAAGGAAGTGGTGACCTATCAGAGGACACAGACTGTGACGGCTCGTCTCTGCCTGAAGACTCCCCAGAGGTACGGCCATCTGTAATTAAACTTGGAATATCTGCCATTTTACAGCAGTCAAACATAGTTCATAAGATCTGATCTAATAACAATGGACTTTGATGCAATTGTATTGATTGGGAACATCATGTAGTTCAGATAAATAGATGTCCTGTTCCCTGTTCTTCTGTCTTCAGACATCTCGGAAGGCTGAGTGGAAGGAAGAAAATGTTGATGCCCCACTGAACGACAGGTGAGGAAGAGGAAAACAATTTTACAACTTTCATAGGACTCTATCACTAATTTCACATCTGCAGTGGGGGTTTTTGTATCAGCTTACATTTTAAACTCAGAAAATATGGTGAAAATGCAGTGGAAACCTATTTATCAACATGATTTTCTGAAATATAAGCGTTTATTAAGCAACATACAATATTGAACTACTATTTTTCTGTTTGAGCTACAGGAAAAATCAAGAATGAAACTAACAGCCATATCCTCCTAAATTCAGCTAGAGTTAAATCTAACATGTTTGTTATTATGATCAAATCTTAGTGCTCTGCAGTCATTGTCAGGCCAGCTGGATGAAGATGAGATCACATGGGGGAGTGATGAGCTGCCAATAGAGAACATCAACTCTAAATTTACTGAAGGTCAGACCACTGTTTCTCACAGGGAAATTAGTCATTTTCGAATTGTTCATGCAATCAGTTTGTCTCATTGTAACTGTAATGCATGTTATTTTCTCTCTTTCTCAGATGGACCCATTGTTACTGAGGATGAGCTGACGTCTCTGCCGCTGGTTAAAGTGGTTCCTGACGGTCATTACACATCTACCAACCTCAACACTATAGTCCGTATGATGAGAGGCCTGCTGGAACAGAAAGTTCCTCTGCAAGAGTTTGAGGTACAGAAATATTTCACTGTACTATATATTGCGACTCACAATTCTGAGTTATAAAGTCACAGTTGCATGATATAAAGTCAGAATTGTGAGATATAATTGCGTGTTGTAAAGTCCAATTGTGAGGGAAAAAAGACTGACGTTTTTTTCTCAGAATTGCGAGTTTATATCTCACAATTCTGAGTTATAAAGTCACAGTTGCATGTTATAAAGTCAGAATCGTGAGATATAAAATCGCAATTGCAAGGAAAAAACTTTTTTATACCATCACAGGAATGATATACATTTAAAATATATACAAACAGAAAAGTTATTTTTAATTGAAATAATATTTCACAATATTACTGTTTTTACTGTATTTTTGATCAGATAAAGGCAGCCTTGGTGACTTATTTTAAAAACATTAAAAAATCTTACTGACCCCAAACTTTTAAACGGCAGTGTATTTTTTATTTATTTTTTTTTTTTGCATGAATATAGCCTTTGATACTAATATGGCAATAAAAAATACATTTTTGTGTGCATATTGTTTTCTTTCAAAGAACCTGCAGAATTTGCGCCCTTTGGATGAATGTCTGATTGGCCAGACCAAAGAGAACAAGAAGAAAAACCGTTACAAGAACATCGTTCCATGTGAGTTAGGAGAAGCACTGATGTATTAACAATGTTTCAGCATGTTTCTCTGAACTTATTTTGAATATTAATTATCTCTTGCTCTCTGTCATGATTCAGTTGACACAACCAGGGTCATGTTGGGAAAGGATGGTGGCTACATAAATGCTAACTTCATCAAGATGCCTGTAAAAGACGAGAACTTCATGTACATCGCGTGCCAGGGTCCGCTACCCACCACACTCGGGGACTTCTGGCAGATGGTTTGGGAGCAGAAGTCCAACGTGATCGCCATGATGACACAAGAAGTGGAAGGAGGAAAAGTGAAATGTCAGAGGTACTGGCCCGACACGCCCCGCTCACCTGAGATGGTGGACGACCGACTGCAGATCACACTGGTCAAAGATCAGCACCTGGACAACTTTGTCATCCGGCTCATAGAGGTCAAAGACACCCAGGTAAAAGACAGTTTATATATATCCTGTATATATTAGGGCTATATGATTCGTCAAAATAAAACTGAAATCATGTTACTTACTGTGAGTTACAAAGACTGTGATTTAATTAAATAAATATACTTGTAATGAGTGCACTTATCAACAAAAGAGAAGTTTTAAGGGCTCTCTGTGTTTTTTCCGGCAAAAAGTTTTATGGTTTAACGCTTGAAAATGAAGAAATTAAGACATAAATTAAGTCATAAATAGTAGCATGTCAAATTGATTAATCGTGATATAAGCGTGTATACAAACATGTAAAAATACATAAATACACGTGCCTTCACAAGCAACTGTAAGAGCTTTTGTCATGTTTGAGTCATGTTTACAGCATACTTTGCAAAGGTACGTTTGCAAAATATGCTGTATTTTTGTAAGTCCACTTTAAACGTATCAGTTTAGGACACGGATCTAAATCACACAACAAATAAGAAACACCATGGCGTCAATTTAAATGTATGTATGCCATGTATGTATGCAAGAAGTACTTTTTAAATTAATAATTAAAAATAAGTATAATATAATATAATTAGTAGCCTATTATAAATAAAAAGTAAAATGTAATTATAATAAATTTAAGTAGGCTATAATAAATAAAAATATTAGTATTCTTAAAAAAATAAGTTGAAATTATGCAAACTGATGACTTTAACAAACGCACAGACTATCGATTAACATCCTCTGATAGTAACAGTAGGACTGTCTTAATTTATAAGTTTTTGTAAAAAATAAATTTCCCTATGGAGAAAATGAAATGCAATGAAAACAGTTTTAGTCATGATTTTCCCCCCATTTGGCTAAGTCTAGTTAGTTTTGTATCAAATACAATGTGATTTTCGGTGATCGAGATCTGGCAGCTGCTCATTTTTCCTCTTGGGCGAGCGATCCGTTCACAGCTTATCCTGCACATGAAATCCCCCATATGCCAGCAAACCAATGAGAACGCGGGACAATGATGACGTTCCATAACAAAAGAGAGCTGCTGTAGATCCGCTTACCCGGAAGTCTCTGTAACTGGCAGATTTCAAGAAAATTACCGTCGTTTGACAAATAAATAAATTACGGACATTTACATACGCATTACCAACATTTTATCATGTAGGCTTTATGGTACACCTCAAACAAGGGATTTAATATAATTTATAGTGTTAATATTAATTGCCGAGTCCACGAATGGCTTGGGTATGCAGAGCATTCGCAGCTTATATGGACCGCACACCACTGATATATATATATATATATACACACACACACACATACACAAACTTTTATGTTAGATGCGATTAATCGATTTGACAGCACTAAATTTTTTTTTTTCTTAAATACTCATTTTTTTATTTTACAGCGACATTACAATAGTAATATATTTAGTAATATTAATTTTGTTTTTTAGTTATTTTTATAATTTCATTTAATACTACTACTACTACTACTACTACTAATAATAATAATAATCTTTTTTCTAGCAATATCGATCATATATAATCACAAAATTTCGGGCAAATTGTGCAGCCCTATGAACAAGCACAGCAAAAAATTATTAGACTTTTTCCCCAAATCGTGCAGCTCTAATATCTTTATAAATACGCTTATAGAATAGATATCTAAATGCATAAATCTGCATATGTGTATCTTTCTCTTTTAGACTCATGAGATCCAGAGAGTCACTCATCTGAACTACACAGGCTGGCCTGATCATGGAACCCCGACTCAACCAGAACAGCTCCTGACATTCATTTCCTACATGAGACACATCCACCGATCAGGCCCCATCATCACTCACTGCAGTGCAGGGATTGGCCGATCAGGAACGCTCATTTGCATCGACGTGGTTCTTGGCCTCATCAGCAAAGATGCAGATGTAAGTGTCACCATTAAAATATAGAAGTCTGTCATTATTATTTGAGCAATTGACTTGAATTTATAAGAAATGGAATTAGAAATGGATTTTTATTTGGATTTATTTCACAATTTTGTCTGGCTGATTTTTTTTTTTAAGTATGTATTTGTTACTGGTAACACTTTACATCATTAGCTTTGTGATTAATGAAAGGTATATTAAGTTTCATGTAGTAATTGTATGCTCTCTACTTTTCCTCTCTTTAGTTTGACATATCAGATGTCGTACGTACCATGAGACTCCAGAGGCAAGGCATGGTGCAAACAGAGGTAAGAATTTCATAATGAACTCATTAATTAATTCATTTAATTGAATTAAAGTTTACTTCTGCATGTAACATTTCCTGTTTTCCCCTCCAGGAACAATACATTTTCTGCTACCAGGTCATCTTGTATGTGCTCAGATGTCTCCAGGCAGAAGAGAAACTCTCAGGATAAAACCATGGACCAGCACTGCCTTTCTTCTCTCCTCATCAGCTGAAAATACCAGCGGGCTTCAGTCATCAAGATGTTTAGGAACTGCTTCATTGTTTTCCGATCAGGGGCTTCGACCTTGTCAGAACAAATTATGTTTTTACGATGTTTTGGACGTCAGTGACGCATACAATTCTTGCAGAATTTTGTGTATTCTTATCGCTTACATTCTTGACCATTGGCTGCTACTTCTTTGAAAGCATTTATTTTGTAACTTATCGTTTTTTTGTTTTTGGTTTTTTTTTTTTTTTTTGGTAAAAACTGTTTTTATAGATTCCTTAAAGATTATGGATCAAATAAAAAAGAAATGAATTCATATTTTTTTGTGGTACAAAATGATTCTTGTGTATTTTAAAACGAAATGATGCTGGAAATGTTGCCTTGACAGAATACAAGACAGTATTTGCTTTGTAAATCTTTTAGAAATCACTGAGTGCCAGTGGTAATCGAAGAAATTAAAAGTGTTATATTTAGTGTGATATTTATCATATGAAATCTGTTGATATGTTTTAAAGCTGTTACATACTGGACAATTTGCAATTTGTAAATAAAAGAATATCATGCCTTTAAGATTTCCTTTAATCAATGTATTTTTATCATTTCTGCTACTGCTTTTTTTTTTTTTTGTAGTTATTATGATTTTTCTTTCATGTTCAGGTTTTACTAGGTTTGAGATAAACATTGTCTTGAAATTCAGTTCTCCCAATTGCAAAAAAAGTGCCCTTTTTTTTTTTATACATATTTGCCTGTTGAACAGGTATAGTATATATCATATATGTATCAGTAAAAATAGATTTAATTTTCCCCGTTCCATTGATGTTTTCCTCATCTCTTATAGACATAAAATACTAATGATCTAAAACAGAGGCTGCTGAACTCACACAAGTACTCAAAGCTTCCATGGCCAATAGCAAAACGTCAAGTTGCATATTTCTTTATGTGAACATAATGTTCAGTGACAATGAATGGATGAATAATAAACTGAAAACATTCAATTTGGATATCTGGTATTTGAGTTGATTGATCAGTGGTATTAGTGAAATACAAAATGAAATTTTGAAATATTTTTATTGGAAATGTTAAATAGGCTAAAAAATGTGTTTTTTTCAGTTGGACTAATGTAGTTTAACAATTATTTAGCTTACTGGAAAAATACGCCTGCTAATAAAATAAGTCTCCTGCAGTACCTCAAATGTCCACTAGGGGCCGCAGCCTACAAAATGATGACTTGCTGATCTAAATACCCAGTAGTGAGGCTTTTGAGAATCCGACTGTCCTTTCAGGCTTTCCGTAGCTCGCTGGCAACATGGCGACCTCCTTATGAGCCACGCTGTTGAGGAAATAATCGAATCAGTCAAAATAAACATTCTTTTCTGACGCTTAGTATAAGATAATAATAAAAAATGTCGGGCCGTCACAATAACAAATTACCGACGAACCTCCCACAGTTGCAAAATCTGATCAAGAGGGATCCCAAGTCCTATACGGAGGAGGTAAGACACTTGCTATTGGATTTGTCAACTGGCCTGATCGCAAGTAAACCAAAAGAATGACATGACATTGCACTATGGCAAGCTGTTCATTTATTTATTAAACCTAACTAGGATCTATTTATATGTAATTACTACTTATGTGTTTATAAGTAGTAAGTAATCCAATAGGAACGTATATCTTTCAATTTCTTAAGTATTTAGATGCTAGTCACTATTCAAATAGTAACAAGCTACTATTCTATTATTATTATTATTATTATTATTATTATTATTACTGGTAACAAATTGATATGGGGATCTGTGTGTAATTCAGATAGCAGCTATTGATTTCCGCCGGTATTACTAGTTACTAAAATAGATACTTGTTAGTTCTACGGAATAAATGTTCAAATTTTGTTTTATTCATAGTTTATAGTATTCTAAATGAGCTTAATTTGTTGTCATTCCAGTTTTTGCAACAGTATCGTCATTATCAGTCAAATGTGGAGATCTTTAAACATCAACCTGACAAATCTAACAAAGATCTGGCTGAGCTGGTCATGTTCCTGGCTCAGGTATGGAGGTGCTCTCTATTTTTTTCTGTATAAGACCTTTTATGGATTACATTGTTATTGACTGATTGTGATTTATGTCTGGAGGTTGGACACTGTTACTTAGAGGAGCTGTCAGACTTCCCACAGCAGCTGACTGATCTTCTCTTAAACCATCATACTGTGCTGGAGTCAGATCTCAGAATGGTACGTACGAATGACATTTGTTGTTCATATGAAATTTTTTACAGTACAGCTAGTATTGTAGTTTACAATTTGATCAAGATAGTTTTGCAGTCTTTCAGAGTAGGAGCTGTTTTTAAAGGTACACTATTTAACTTTTGGCCCTCTAGCGATTAAAAAACAAAACTGCATGCATTTTGCAGAAGAAAATTGTTTTGGTTGTGCTTCGGCTCTGCGTGGCTAAATGGATGAAAATGACCCTTCACAATAATGCTTTGCAATGAACTCTGTTAGAGAGCTACATATGACAATTTATCTGTTCAATAAATTATCTTGCTCACTTGTTGAGTAATAAAAACACCATCTGTGGGTCACTTTTACTTCTTCTAGTTTTAGCTGCTCCATATCAACATTTCTCGCTCATTTTGACAACTAATCTATGCCACTCCCACACCATACACGCGTCAAAGTAGCCGAAGAAACTTTACTTTATTTATGGATATGACGAGACATGCACTGGCAAGTAACGTATGTAGTGTAAAAATAAACAGAACAAAAAAGCTACATAGTGTACCTTTAACTTTTTAAGATCTGTTTTTTTTTTTTTTCTAATTAAAAAACTTTTTGCAATTTCTTTCAGACGTTTTGCAAAGCCCTCATCCTCTTGCGGAACAAAGATCTGGTCAGTCCCACCAGTCTTCTGGGGCTGTTCTTTGAGCTGCTGCGCTGTCATGACAAACTTTTGCGAAAGGTCTGTGAATTTTGCAGTGCAATTCTGTTTTAAGTATTATTGCTTGAATATTACATTGAATTATTGCAAAGCTTGCAGATTAAAAATCGTCTTTTGTCTCCTCAGACTTTATACACCCATATTGTGACTGATATCAAAAATATCAATGCCAAGCACAAAAACAACAAACTGAACACGGTAAGTCGCTTGTATTTGGGAGTCATATTCATTTTCCATCAAGTGACAATTGAAAGACTACAGCAGAATATGCAAAACTTAACTTCATTTGGGTAAAAAAAAAAGAAAAAATAAGAAATTATATTTGGTATTAAAGAAGTCGGCTTGATAGAAAAGTTGTGATAGTCTTTTCTTCCATATTGTGGGATATATCCATATATCTCAGTGAAATGGCTTCTCAAACAAGAAAAAAATGTAGGGTGGGACTTTTTTTTTTCTCCATTGGGAATTGATTGGATGGTTGTGGTTTGCTATTGGTGGATCTCATGTGAGTGACAGCTTGTCCTGCCCTCATGTCAGTAAACATATCATCAGAGAAGAGAAGAGATGTCGCTGTGAAAGGGAGGGAAAATTATTTTGATTAAAGATTACGAGGGCACATGAATAAAAAAAAAAAAAAAGATAAAAAAATATTGTATTATTCGATAAAAAAAAAAAAAGGATTGTCAATTTTGATTTCATGGTGACTTTAAGATTTTTTTTCATTGTGATGTTTTTTTCCCCTTAAGTTACTCTCTAAATTGTTGTCTCATACTTTTTTCTTTACCTATTTCAACATTTCTTATTTTGATTTTGTGCTGAAATATGAGATTCCCTCCTTTCGTTTTGAAGTAAATACTCGGCACTTTTGTGTTTACTTCTGCGCTCAGACCTTACAGAACTTCATGTACACCATGCTGAGGGATTCAAACCCTACTGCTGCCAAGATCTCTTTAGATGTTATGGTTGAGCTTTACAAAAGAGACATCTGGTGAGTCCTTGAACAGAAACATCTGTGTAATATTATGGGATGCATTTAGAATGACCTGCAGTTATCACTGTTTTCTATTCCCACCTCAATCAATCAGGAATGACTCTAAAACCGTGAATGTCATCACCACAGCATGTTTCTCCAAAGTCACAAAGGTTGGAATATTTTTTTTTTTTCTCTCTAATGAAATATGTATGAATTTCCAGTATTAAGGACACTTTACCTACTTATTATATATTATATTATAACTTTATTTACTAAGTGGTTAATCAAGACCTCTTCTAACATGTTTTAACAAATTTGGTCTTCTCTCAGATCCTTGTAGCTGGATTGAAGTTCTTCCTGGGAAAAGATGAAGATGAAAAGAAAGACAGTGATTCAGAGTCTGAGGTACAATAAGTGCAGGTTTTGCTTCATGTTGTTTTATGTACACTACCATGCAAAAGTTTAGGTTTAATTAATTAGCAAAAATAAAGACATTTATAATGTTACAAAAGATTTCTATTTCAAATAAATGCTGTTCTTTTGAACTCTCTATTCATCAAAGAATCCTGACAAAAATGATCAAGGTTTCCACAAAAATATTAATTAGCACAATTGTTTTTAACATTCATTGATGTTAGTAAGAAATGTTTCTTGTCCACCAAATTAGCATATCAGAATGATTTCTGGAGGATCATGTGACACTGAAGACTGAAAATTCAGTGTTGCATCACAGAAATAAATTACATTTTAAAATATATTCAAATAGAAAACGGTTATTTTAATTTGTAATAATATTTCACAATATTACTGTTTTTACTGTATTTTTGGTCAAATAACTGCAGTTTTGATGAGTATACATAAGAAACTTCTTTCATCTTACAGACCCCAAACTTTTGAATGGTAGTGTACTTTAAATATTAAAAATAATTATTAATTTTTATTTATTTTTTTTCCTCTGCAGGACGATGCGCCAACAGCCAGAGATCTAATGATCCGATATTCCACCGGAAAGAAAACGTCCAAAAATAAGAGGAAAATGGAGAAAGCCATGAAAGTCCTCAAGGTTAAATAAAGTGTCTCATAATCAGCAAATCAATGTTTTGTTTAGTTAATTTCACTGCTAAATTTGTCATTTTCATTTTGTTTTCTCAGAAACATAAAAAGAAGAAAAAAGTAGAGGTTTTTAATTTCTCCGCCATCCACTTGATCCACGATCCACAAGGTCAGATCATCCTTTCACACTGTATATAATGCAACATACATGTAGTGATGTAGTGTAGTGGATAATAATCTGGTAACTGAAAGGTTGCAGTTTCAGACCCACAAGAACTGTTCCATGAACTGTGAATCTCTTTCTATAAAAGCATGTAGATTATTAATTATTATCTGTGTTCTTCAGATTTCGCAGAGAAGCTCCTGAAGCAGCTGGAGAGCTCAAATGAGCGGTTTGAAGTGAAGATCATGATGATGGAGCTCATCTCTAGACTTGTGGGAATTCATGAGGTAATGTATAAGTGAGCATTTTCACATTTCTGGTTCATTATTTTATCATTAGTTACTCTATCTAACCTGTTTTGTTTCCATCTTTACAGCTTTTCCTTTTTAATTTCTATCCGTTTGTCCAGCGGTTCCTTCAGCCTCACCAGAGAGGTAAACACTGCTGTCTATATAGAATACTTACAAAAAATAATGTGTAATTCACTTCAGTGTCTCTTGTCTAATGTCATATCTTCAGAGGCCATGTTTATGGTCTCCTCATGTTAATTTGTTGTTTTCTTTCAGAGGTGACCAAAATTCTGTTGTGTGCCGCCCAGGCCTCCCATCACCTGGTCCCTCCTGAGGTAAGAACTGATCATGAGACCTTTCTATAATAATTATATATCATTAAACAAGCTTGACCTTGAAAAGTTTTAATCATTTCATTTAGAAAGGATGCATTAAATTGATCAAAAGTGACAGTAGAGATATTTATAATGTTACAAAAGATTTCTATTTCAAACAAATGCTGTTCTTTTGAAGTTTTGTTTCATTAAAGAATCCTGAAAAAAATTATATACTGCAGTTTCCACAAAAATATGAAGCAGCACAACTGTTTTCAACACTGATGTTTCTTGAGCAGCAAATCAGCATATAGAATGATTTCTGAAGTCCTCAGGAATAAATTAAAATTTTAAAATATATTAAAATACAAAACACTTGTAATAATATTTCACAATATTAAATGCAGCCCTGGTGAGCATAAGAGACTTCTTTCCAAAACATGAACAAATCTTACCAGCCGTGTACTAATTCATCATTACTGTTATATCCACAGATCATTGAGCCGGTCATCATGACCATCGCCAATAACTTTGTTACAGACAGAAATTCAGGGGAGGTCATGACAGTTGGGTAGGAGTTGCGTAAATCTCAGTCAAATACGGTGAAATGTGATACACTGTTATTTTTTATCCCTTGTTTTCTCATGAATATCTTTCATGTTCATCCTCATATCTCAGAATCAATGCCATAAAAGAAGTGGTAGCCCGCTGTCCTCTCTCGATGTCAGAAGACCTGCTTCAAGATCTCACACAGTACAAATCCCACAAAGATAAAAGTACGTGATTTATCATTATTTATCATGGTCTGTTCTAGGGGTGTAACAATATATCGATATAGATTGATACATCGATCTAATGTCTAACGATACGATGCATCGATGCAACGCGTAAAAAATCTATACCTGTGGGCTACTTATAGAGGCACCTTTGCTTTAGCACTCTCCACATTTTCACACAATGTCAGTCTATGCATTATCGCCAACGCGTGCATTTTGGTTTAAACTACCTTTCAGAACTTGTGAAAGACGAGAAATTTTGAAATAATTGTTTGTTATATAATTTGGTTGCAGTTGTGAGTTTAAAAAAAAGTAACTGGTAGTGTAAAATAGGCACATAATATCATAATATCGAAATATTGATTGGTATACCCCTGAATCGAATCGACTCATATTGCAGAACTTTTTGAGGTATCGGAAAATATCGTATCGCTGGCTATGAGAATCGATATTGTATCGAATCGTGATGAACTGTCCGATTTACACTCCTAGTCTGTTCATCGGATGCTATTTACTTTGAATGAAATATGAGAATAGACTCTTTGACTTTTCTTTGAATATTGTCTGTTTATCTTCCAGATGTTGTGATGTCTGCCAGAGGTCTTATCCAGCTCTTCAGAGATCTCAATCCAAAGATGCTACACAGAAAAGACAGGGTGAGAAGCTTAAAATATTAAATTATGTAAAAAAAAATAATAAATTAACTGCAAAGGAGATTAAATAGTCCCTGAATTGCACATTCTAGATCAAGTATTCCCAAAAAAAAGTTTTTCTTAGATTTTAAGTTAATATTTCAATAAATAAACAACACATTTGATGTTCACGGTTAATGGTCACATGACATGCAGGTAAACAAATAAAATGTCGTTTTTTTTCTTTATGTGTTTCATTTTGATTGTTTATTTTAAAATGATTTATTCCTTTAAATTTTAAATTTTTACCATTTAATTTAACTTTTCATCCACCCCAGTTTGGGAAATTCTGTTCTAGATGTAAGAATTTATTTATTTATTTATTTTTTTTTTGTTGAAAGAATTTAATACTTTTATTCATCAAGGATGCATTAAATTAATAAAAAGTGACTGTACAAATTATTTTCATTTAAAATAAATGCTGTTCTTTTGAACTTTCTATTAATCAAAGAATCCTGGAAAAAAAGTATGATGGTTTCCAGAAAATATTAAGCAGCACTTTTTTTTTCTTTTCTTTTTTTTCCCCTATTGATAATAATAAATATTTCTTGAGCAGCAAATCAGCATATTAGAATGATTTCTAAAGGATCATGTGACACTGAAGACTAGAGTAATGATGCTAAAAAATTCAGCTTTGCCTTTACAAGAATAAATTACATTTTAAAATAGAAAAGTTATTTAAAATTATAATATTTCACAATATTATTTTTACTATATTTTTGATCAAGTAATTGCAGATTTGTTGAGCACAACAGACTTTACAAAATTACAAAATCTAACCATCCTCAAACTTTTGAATGTTAATGTACATTAATGTTTTTGCATTTATTGTGTTACCAGGGGAAGCCCACAGAATCTTCTAAGGAGGCCAAAATCCAGAACTATGGAGAACTGGAGGCCAAAGACTACATCCCTGGTGCTGAGGTGCTGGAAGTAGAGGAGAAAGTAGATGAAGAGGAAGACGAAGGTATGTGAAAAGCTGCATTAGCATTATCTTATTATTTCATTGATTAATACGTGTGTAAAAAGTGGCGTGACATTTTATTCCATCGTAATGCGTTACCTTACAGACGGCTGGGAGAGCGCCAGCATGAGTGAGGACGATGAAGATGGAGAGTGGGTGAACGTGCATCACTCCTCTGATGAAGATCAGACAGAAGTGGTGAGGATCATACCACTTTCTTAACTGATGCTACATTTGATTCTAACGATGGGAAATAACGCATCTGAACTCATGTTGTGTCTGTATATGTCAGGCTGAGAAATTACAGAGTATCCCAGAGGACGAGCGCAAAGCCAAAGCTGCCGTGGTCAGCACGAGTCGTCTCCTCACGCAGGACGACTTCAAAAAAATCCGCATCGCTCAGATGGCCAAAGAGGTCAGCTCTGCTCCTGGAAAGGGTCAGAAGAGGAAGAACGTAGAGAGTGATGAGGAAGAGGAGAGGTAGGACATGTTTCTTTACTGAAACGATTTTAGAAACTTAAAATATAAACTGGGAATAATCAATCTTTTTTTTTTTTTTTCAGAGGAGAGTTACTTAGCCTGAGAGACATTGAGCGTCTTCATAAGAAACCCAAATCTGACAAAGAAACACGACTTGCAACAGCCATGGTGAGTATGGACTAATATATATATATATATATATATATATATATATATACACACAGTGGTGGTCAGAATTATTGGCACCCTTGGTAAATATGATCAAAGAAGACTGTAAAAATAAATCTGCATTGTTTATCCTTTTGATCTTTAATTCATAAAATTAGCAAAAATCTAACCTTTCATTGAAGGAAAAGAATTGAAAGTGGGGGGAAAATCACATTATGAAATAAATGTTTTTCTCCAAAACACGTTGGCCACAATTATTGGCACCCTTTTATTCAATACTTTTTGCAACCTCCTTTTGCCAAGATAACAGCTCTGAGTCTTCACCTATAATGCCTGATGAGTTTGGAGAACACCTGACAAGAGATCAGAGACCATTCCTCCATGCAGAATCTCTCCAGATCCTTCAGATTCCCACCTCCATGTTGGTGCTTCTTCTCTTCAGTTCACTCCACTCATTTTCTTTAGGGTTCAGGTCAGGGGACTGGGATGGTCATGGCAGAAGCTTCATTTTGTGCTCAGTGATACATTTTTGTGTTGGTTTTGATGTTTGTTTTGGATCATTGTCCTGATGGAAGATCAAACCATGGCCCATTATTGGATTTCTAGCAGAAGCGGTCAGGTTTTGATTTTTTTTTATCTGTTGGTATTTGATAGAATCCTGATACCATGTATCTGAACAAGATGTCCAGGACCCTCCAGCAGAAAAATAGGCCCACAACATTAAAGATCCAGCAGTATATTTAACCGTGGGCATGGGGTACTTTTTATCCATGTGTGCACCAAACCCATCTGGTGGGATTGCTGCCAAAATGCTCTTTTTTTTTTAGTTTCATCTGACCATAGAAGATGGTCCCGTTTGAAGTTCCAGTCTTGTCTGACAACTGAATATGCTGGAGATTGTTTTTGGATGAGAGCAGAGGATTTTTCTTGAAACCGTCCCGAACAACTTGTGGGGATGTAGGTGCTGTTTGATAATTTTTTTTTTAGGCTTTCTGAGACTCAAGACTCAACTAATCTCTGCAATTCTCTAGTTGTGATCCTTGGAGAGTCTTTGTCCACTCAAACTTTCCTCCTCGCTGCACATTAGGACGATTTAGACACACGTCCTCTTCCAGGCAGATTTGTAACATCTTTAGTTGATTGGAACTTCTTAATTATTGCCCTGATAGTGGAAATGGGGATTTGCTTTAGCTATTTTCTTACAGCCACTTTCTATTTTGTGAAGCTCAACAATCTTTTGCTGCACATCAGAACTATATTCTGTGGTTTTTCTCATTGTGATGAATGATTAAGGGAATTTGGCCTTTGTGTTTCCTCATGTTTGTACTCCTGTGGAACAGGAAGTCATGGCTGGACAATTTCATGTTCATGATCACCCTGGTGTGCTAAAAAAAAATGTAAATATGAATGGGAATATACTTCAGAGATATCTTACTCATAAAAAATTCTAGGGGTGCCAATAATTGTGGCCAACGTGTTTTGGAGAAAAACATTTATTTCATAATGTGATTTTTTTCCCCCCACTTTCAATTCTTTTCCTTCAATGAAAGGTTAGATTTTTGCTAAGTTTATGAATTAAAGATCAAAAGGATAAACAATGCAGATTTATTTTTACAGTCATCTTTGATCATATTTACCAAGGGTGCCAATAATTCTGACCACCACTGTGTATATATATATATATATATATATATATATATATATATATATATATATATATATATATATATATATATATATCCTGACGTTAAAGGAAAGAAAACACATTGACATTTTGTCATCTACCCATAGCAAAGAAACAAGGTTAAAAGTTACATTTTTCTTGATATTTTTCTCTCTTAGGCTGGGCGGACTGATAGGAAGGAGTTTGTTAAAAAGAGGAGTAAGCTAAACCCGTACGCCAGCACCAGTAACAAGGAGAAAAAACGAAACAAGAACTTCCTAATGATGAAACACAGTCAGAACGTGAGGACCAAGGGCAAACGCTCCTTCAGAGACAAACAGGTGAGCCTGCAGCTGTTTTCACATCTTTAATACCTTTAGATGCAATAAACCTGCATACACTTTATTTACCATTCATGATCAGTTTGTGCATTTTGTTTGTAATGTTTCCTGTTGATATTGATCTTCCCCACTCATTTTCCCCTCAGATGGCCCTTAGAGATGCACTCTTAAAGAAGAGAAAACGCAAGTAATTCCCACCTGTAACGGACCAGAGCTGAATGGTTCATTTCATGATATGATCTGTACGGACCGTTCTGTGTACAGGAAGACAATATACAGACTTCTTGACTGTGTGGATTTTCATGTTGCCTTTTAATAAATCATTTAAACACTTGAAATTTGTTGCATTACTTTTTGTGTTCGACCTACAATATGCCTCTGGACAAACTTCACACATAATAGTTTAAGTGACCACTGTATATGGGGGAAAAAAATATATTTATCCAGTGATATTTCAAAAGAATATACTAGGTTTGTCCCAGCTTTGATATATGATCCCTCATATTTGCATCCCTCTTATCCAGTGTCATGCTAAGCACATATATCCTAGTGACAGCTGTGTAGTCCTTCTACAAATCATCGGCAGAGACTTGTGTTCACCTGGATAGTTTAGGAATTCACTCCACAGATGAATTGTATTTTCTTGCTTTTGTTTAGCGTTTCACATTGCAGTCTTCTCTAACTAGTAAGTAACTTCACAAGGTTATTGGATTGTTACTGTTTTGAAAAACAGGCTCATTGGAAATGCATCCCTGTGGCGACATTTCTGCAAAATGATATTTCGTTTCTTCTTGCACGTTTTTTCGATATTTTTAAAGTGAAATGTCCATTGAGTGGCGCTAAAAACACGTTCAGATTTAAAAACAGACAACAAAACCCAACTGTCATCCAAAACAGATTAACGCGAATCTGACAAATCTCACTGATTTATTACGTTGGTTGTACTTGTACCCTACATATAGCAGTTACGGAATGCGTAAAGATTAATGATCTGTCGCGTTTGGAAAATATACACTTATTTGTTACTGTTAGCAAAACCAAACGTGAAGATGGTGTATCATTTGCTGAAATGACAAAGGGACTCGCTTCTAGGGCAGTGCTGAACCAGGTGAGCTACCGAGCAAACTTACTAGTTAGCAAAACCATATGGTTTATATATATATATATATATATATATATATATATATATATATATATATATATGGCCATACGTCAAAATAGTTTAATCATAGCGTGTTGAGGTCATAAGTAGGCTATTGTGCAAGGTCTTTATTAGACCTTGTTCTTTTATTGCCCTTGTAGTCAGTTTTTGTTGGAAGGAACAAAAAGTTGGCATTTTATTGCCACTACTGTTCATTTCGACTGGAAACTCCAGTGAATTGTATCGTTTTCTGAGTTTTGCAAAACTGTAGGTACAGTAGAAGCACATATTTCCAGTGAGCCTGGGCTAGTCATTATTTTGGTCGGTTTATCAATGTATCGTAGAGCTTAGACCTGTTTCTGTTTCTCTCTGGAAATGAATAGAGATACATTGAGAAGATGGCTGGATTTGAGAACTTCTCCATCCCTGATCTAAAGCCACATCTCAATGTTACTTCACTTGTCAACTTTCAGTTGGACATTTTCAGGAGTTGTGTGATTTGCTTCAGTGTCTTGTTTGGGCCTCCAACACACGCCTACGTCCTGTGGCTTATTGTGACAGGAAGAGGAATTGCATCAGAGTTTCTAAACTTTAATCTTTCTGTATGTGAGATAATTATTTGCGTTAATTATTTTATTGGGTTATTGGTGATAAGATTTCCAGAGATCTGTACATTTTCAACATTTACAATAGGATTTTACATGACCGGTCGTCCTCTGTTTCAGTGTCTGATGTGTGTTGAGCGTTACCTGGCAGTGGTTCATCCTCTAACCTTTCTGAAGTTCAAACCTCTCAGATATAAATTGTTCTGTTCTGCTGCTGTGTGGTTTACGGCTCTCGGATCCTGTTTGTTTAGTGTGTTTACTGCAGTCGAACATGTTCAGGTTTATATGTGTGGTATACTACTGCAGTTTTTACTCTTTCTTTCTGTAAACTTCTTCTGCTGTTTAACTGTTCTCTGGGCTCTGAAGAAACCTGGACCAGGAAAAGCAGGGAAAGAGAGAAAGGAGGAAAACCAAATGAAGAGAAGAGCGTTTTATCTCATTCTAATAATTACTGTGACCATGGTCACAATGTTTGCACCTACTATTATCTCAGGTTTTTTCTATCTTCTGTCATCACAAGATGTTTCAATATTTACATCCTTCAGCTATTTATGTTTCATTCTAGCTGGTTTTGTGCAGCCTGTTCTGTATTTCCACCAGGCTGGAAAACTGCCCTTCCTTTGCTGGAGCTGAAGTTTCTCAAATGTAATTAAATAGTTTTTTTTATTTTTTTATTTTTTTTATTTTTTTAAATTACCACATTGTTTGTAGAAGTAGTAGTAGTAGTAATAATAATAGATAATAATATTCTTTATTTTTTTCCTAGATGATTTAGCACATTATAGTAGTAATAATTGTTAATTATATTAATAATGTTTTCCCTAAACAAATGAAGCATATGAATGTAATATGTTAATTTTCAGTTTTAAATAAAATCCCAGATTTCTGATGTGGTCTAATAAGTGAGAAGAAACTTTAATTCTTTATTAGTTCAATATTATAAGGTAACATTCTGCACTCTTTAGAATTGGCATTTTATGCTAATTTAATATTTGAAACAACAACTGTCTTTTAGTTATGTTTGATACATTTGCATGTGAGGCCTCTTTGGCACTATTCAATATGTAAAGTATGTAAATACTGTATGAAAGATGCAACAGCAGAGCTAGTCCTTTACTGAGGAATACCGTGCTTCATTTTGGAATATTTTCCATTTGCTCCCCAGGAAACAGTTTTCTCAGTAATATCTTCATTTTGTTACATCTTGGCAATTGGTTAAAAAAATGTGTTAGAAATCACATGCTGTCTGTGCTATAGTGAATGGGACCCGATTGTTTGAGAAAGACTGGAACGTTACTTGTCAAGGTAATAATCATCTCTTCTAACTTGTATTTTAAGTTTTTAAGTATTAAAATCGTAAACTTACATTTTTACCAAAAAAGCAAAAAAAAACATTTAATTAATTATTTTTATTATTTTAATTTTTCTGTTATCACTTTCAGTCGAATTCGATGTAAAGCTAATAGAAGATTGTGCAATTTACAGGCAGTGAAACTTATTTAAAGTAATTTAAAATCAGAGTACATTGTTTTCATTTACACAGGTGAAAATGTATTTTGTAAAATGTATAGTCTTGTCAGTGGTATTTGCTAAGCCAAACAAAATGGTCATGATTATGTATTAGAACAGAACATCATTTAGGTGTGCATTAATTTAGTAAGTACTGAACAATAGAATGTGTGGGGAAACCCATAAAGAAAGTATTCAAGCAGTATCTAGATATCAGAATATAACAAATACCTAAACACCCAATAGACTGAAAAAAAAATGTAGGATTTACAATGTTCACTCAGGAATTGCTATTAAATTTCACAAATAATTACAAAGACATGGCAAGTAACACTGCATTAAAGGTACATTTTTGAAGTAAAAAGACTGAAATAGTGTTTTCTTGTAAACATAATTTTGTATCTTTATTTTATTTACAACTTGGAAATGTATTTACAATGTAGTAACATGCTAGAAAACACCACATAGCAATGAATGAAATTTACTTAATTTACTTTAGATACTGCCAAGATTTAAATCATGTTAACTTTCATTATCTTTTTCAGAGAGATACTAACTGAAATTGAGAAGTAGCCTACAGAGATGAACTGCTCTTCTGAGGATCCCACATGTGAGGTGTTCCCATCAACTAACCTCACAGAACATGAAAACGTACCAATGAACTTTTTCAAGATTAGTTTGTTGAGCTTTAGTCTCCTGTTTGGTGTTCCTACACACTCCTATGTCATATGGCTCATCATCACAGGAGCAGGAAATGGAGTTGCATCAGAGTCCTTCAACCTCAGTCTCTCTGTTTGTGAGATCATTTTCTGTCTGTTTGCTTTGATTTCTTTGCTGAGAATGTTTCCAATTCTCCAAAGCCAAGTACTCTTGATTTTAGCAAAGTTTCTATCAGGAGACATTGTGACCATCCGTCCTCTGTTTCAGAGTCTGATGTGTGTTGAGCGTTACCTGGCAGTGGTTCATCCTGTAACCTTTCTGAAGTACAAACCTCTCAGATATAGAGTGATCTGCTGCACTGCGGCCTGGATAATCAACCTTGGATCCTGTGTGTTCTGCATATTTGTTATTTTCTCACATAATATCATTTTTATGTGGTTTTCATTTGTGCAGTTTCTCTTCTTCCTCTTCATCCAGTTGTTTTGTCTTGTGGCTGTTCTCAGAGCTCTGAAGCAGTCAGGACCAGGAGAGAGAGGGAGAGAGAGAAAGGAGGAAAACCACATGAAGAGAAGAGCGTTTTATCTCACTGTAATACTGACCGCCACTATGCTAATCGCATCGGTGCCTTTTATTATGACAGGATTCCTCTATATTGTGTTACAGCGAGATACTCCAGAGTTAAACCTGTTTAGCTTGTATTGTTTTGTGCTGGGTGGTTTTGTACCTGCTCTTCTTTATCTCCGGCGAGTTGGGAAACTGCCCTTCTTCAAACCTCCCTAACGCAGTGACATATACAGCATTGGCCAAAAGTGATGTCCGGCCTAGGAAAATTGACATCTTCGCTATTTATTAAAGATATTGGTAACACTTTACAATAAGGTTCATTTGTTAACATTAGTTAATGTATAATTAACATGAACTAACCATGAGCAATACATTTGTTACTGTATTTGGTAATCTTTGTTAACATTGGTTAATAAAAATCCAGCTGTTCATAGTTTGTTCATGTTAGTTCACAGTGCATTAACTAATGTTAACAAAAACAACTTGATTTTAATAATGTATGAGTAAATGTTGAAATTTACATCAACAAAAATTAGTAAATGCTGTAGAAGTGCAGTTCATTATTTGTTAACCAATGTAGAATAACTAATGTTAACTAATGAACCTTATGGTAAAGTGTTACCAAATTTTGTTAAAGATTTTGTAAGCATATTGCGTATTGTGCTTTGAGTCGAAATGTTTTATTTGTGATATGAAAATGAATGAAACATGCCAAATTTTTTAGACATAATTTTTGGTCAGGCTGTCATATAAAAAATGATGAACATGCAAAAACAAGAGAGAACCAACAAAATATTAATAACTAATTATGTTGTAGTTAATGTATGCTTTTTCCTGTGAACTTTTTTTCTTCCCTCTCTGGAAATCACTTTTGCCCGCTAAAGTAGCATTTTTTAGTAGCAATTGTCTTGCTCCAAAATCATTTTGCTGTTTAAATTTTACAGAAAGCTGACAATCGGCCATTTATTGGCAGGTTTCCTTGTGACAGTAGTAATGGTAATAGCTAAGACTTCAAGTATACAAGTATATTCAGTATACTGTAGAAGTTGTACCCTGAGAAAGTTGTTGTATTTTAGTTTTCATTTCAAATGTGAAAGATGAAAATATCTTTTACACTATCATTTCGATTTATGTATTATCAGCAATTTGAAGGTTTTCAAATAAAAGCAATTCATCTATGACACTGTATCATGTTTCCATGCCAGGTGTTGCAATAGACCACTGCAGTGAGTTTCTGTTTGTTTTTCATAGTCCATCAAATGAATAACAACAGTTGCCATTCAGGTTAATGTACCATGTTATATGATATTTAACTATATTGTTTCCCCCAGATGAATTAGCACATTTATTTATGTATAATTTTGTATTATAACAAATCAAAAAGAGATTTTGAAAAAGAGACAATTTCACAAAGTTTTAGTATTTGCTTTATCCTCTTTTTGCTTTCATGACATCAGCACTCAAGCTGAATCAACTCTGAAAACCTAATGATCATTTTCCAAAAATCATCTTGTGCTTCAACAGAAACAAAATATTTTTCATACAAAGAAGCTCATATGGCTTGACTTTTGGTAGCCTGTATAAGCAAGCACCAGTACTAAATTGTTGATAGCAGGAGATCTGCTCAATCCCCACTTACTTGATGCTCACCCTCTATTTTTATATCAATCACACTGTTTTCTCCATTGATAATTCCGGTAATAAAAAATGTTTCTTGCACAGCAAATCAGCATATTAGAATAATTTCTGAAGGATCATGTGACACTGAAGACTGGAGTAATGATGCTGAAAATGTTGCTTTGCCATTACAGAAATAAATGACCTATTAATTACTAATTATATATTTTAATTATATATTCAAATAGAAATCAGTCAATCATTTTATAATTCACATTACTGTTTTTACTGTATTTTTGATCAAATAAATGCAGCCTTGTTGAGCATAAGAAACTTTTTTGACTTTTAAGTCGTATTGAAATTGGTGACTTGTAACTTGTAATGGAGTAGTTTTTGCTGTATGTATCTGTACTTTTACTCGTGTATGGTTTTCAGGTACTCTTTACACCTCTGAAACTATGATATGCTAATGCGTATTCACGTGAGTTACTTTCACTCAATTTGAGTTATATTTCTGCTACACATGAGGAAAGTTGTGTTGGTATTAAGTGTGCATGTTGAAAACGTAAAGTCTTATTGGTCAAACACAAATTAGCTGAGTTCAAAATACTCAAAATTCTGATGTAGATAGTTGCCTCAAATCTTTTTTTTTTTTTTTTTTTTTTACAGTGTATGGAAACTGATTGCCTGAGATTTCTCAAGCATGTTTCACTCAAAGTTGTAAGTTGTTAATACAAAGACATACAAAAGAGTGTTGGGACATCGATAGACCATCGTTTGAAGTCACCATTATGGTGATTGGTGTTTGCTTTAGTTGGGCCCTTCACTTATTAATGATAGTTTTTCTCTTGCTCCTGTAACTGTCTGCAAAGCACATTTGCTATGGCAAGGAAAGCCAAGGAAAATTCTGAGGATAATCTGTTGATGATTTAGACATCATCATGAAGCCTAACTCACAAGTTTCTTATTTCAAACTTTATCACCGGTCAAAAGTGTGGTCACTGAAGACTTTTAACGTTACCGATACTGTGGCAAAAGAGCATTTAGAAAGACACAGATGTCAAGAATTAGCATATAAATCTCAAAAACGGTGACATGCTGATTCTATCAAATTGCCATAATATTGGTAGTGCAATGTTACATGAATTTAATGACCTAACACACTTTAGATCAGTCATAAACCTCAGATTGAGACTTAAGTTCCATGATAATATTGCCATCAGTAAATAACCAACAGATCATCCCCAAAATTTTCCATGGCTTTATTTGCCATAGCAAATGTGCCTTATGGCGCTTTTCCACTGCATGGTATGGCTTACTTTTTGGCGCATTTCCACTGCATGGTACGGCTCGCTTAAAAAGTATCACCTTGGTTGAGGTTCCAAGCGAGCCGTACCGATACTAAAATGTGACGTGTAAACACTGCAGATCACTGATTGGTCAGATAGAATCATCACTACCAGTGTCATTGGATTTGAAACACGTGACACCAAACCCGCTAGATTTAAATAGTCAGTAACAGCCACCGCAGTATCATTTGTTTGCTTTTTTAAACGACTTGCTTTAAATGACCGTCGCATGCAACTTGAAAAAAGAAATCGCTGTATCGTGGTCAGTAGACGAGGTGCAGACGTTCCTCTCGTTGGTAGCCAAGGAGCGGATCCACAGCAGTAAAGGTGGTGCAACTACACGATCAGTCTATAATCCCACCCACTAAACTGCATTGGAAAAGCAAACCGAAAGTAAAACGAGCCGAGCCGAACCATGCCGTGCCGTGCCGTGCCATGCCGTGCCATGCCGAGTTGTACCATGCAGTGGAAAAACGCCATTACAGACACTCAGTTACAGCAGCCAGAGAAAAACTAACATTAAAAAGTGAAGGATCGTGAGCCCAACTAAAGCAAACATTAATCACCATATTGATGAAATGGTCTATCAATGTCCCAACACACTTTTGTATGTCTTTGTATTAACTTACAACTTTAAAACATGCTTGAGAAATTTAAGGCAATCTGTTTCCACACACTGTAAAAAAAATTGCCTTGGTTTAACTCATAAATATTGAGGCAGCTACCTGCATCAGAATTTTGAGTATTTTGAACTCAACTAATTTGTTCTTGACCAATAAGACATGTTTTCAACAAGCACCCATAAGTCATATCAACACAACTTTCCTCGTAAATGCAGCTTAAGTATTTTGTGTAGCGGAAACATAACTGTCAGCATGGTGTGCAGGAAGACAGACTGAAGAGGCAGATAATGACGTTTGAACGCAATCTTTAATAATAATACTCCAAAAACAGGCAGGAACAAACACACATTAACGCAGACGTGACCGGACCCTAAATGACTGTGAAGGTAAAACTTAAATAATTACTCAATCAAGATAAAGAATCACGCACAGCTGAACAGAATGAACTAATAACAGTAACCATAGAAATAAAGAATAAGACAAAGGAAACCAGGAACTAGAGAATTACAAACTAAAAGTCCAGGAACAAAAACAAACTGAACATAATGGTGACAATAACTCAACTGAGTGAAAGTAACAGCAAATATATTGTCACATTTTTAATATATGAAAAGTGGCATTTCTTTGTTGTATTATTCAATATATTATAATACATTAACGCATTATATTATTCTGAATATTTTTCAATATACCTAATTTAATAAATCATACTTATCTGACCGTTATCAGTTTGTAGTAGTAAACGAAGAGATGTCATATCGATCACAAGTTCAATATGGAGTACCGCAAGGCTCAGTACTAGGACCGTTGCTGTTCACTCTGTACATGCTGATATCATTAGGAAGCATGGCGTTTTCACTGTTACGCTGATGATACTCAGCTCTATATTTCTTCGCGCCCTGACGAAACTTACCAATTCACAAAACTAATGGAATGCATAGCTGATATAAAAAATTGGATGACCAGTAATTTCCTACTACTAAATTCAGAAAAAACAGAGATTCTAATTTTTGGACCAAAAACTTCTTCACGTAATAACCTAGAATACTGTCTAACACTTGATGGCTGCTCTGTTAAGTCTTCGTCGTCAGTTAGGAACCTGGGTGTGCTCTTTGATACCAATCTTTCATTTGAAGGCCATGTTACTAGCATCTGTAAAACCGCATTCTTCCATCTTAAAAATATATCTAAACTACGACATATGCTCTCAATGACAAATGCAGAACAGTTAGTTCATGCGTTCATGACCTCAAGGCTAGATTACTGTAACGCTCTACTGGTGGTTGTTCCGCTTGCTTGATAAATAAACTACAGCTCGTACAAAATGCAGCAGCTAGAGTTCTTACTAGAACTAGGAAATATGACCATATTAGTCCAGTTCTGTCAACACTGCATTGGCTCCCTATTAAACATCGTATAGATTTTAAAATCTTGCTAATTACTTACAAAGCACTAAATGATTTAGCTCCCCAGTACCTGAGCGAGCTCTTAATGCATTATAGTCCTTCACGTCTATTGCGATCTCAGAATTCAGGCCAGCTGATAATACCTAGAATATCAAAATCAACTGCAGGCGGTAGATCCTTCTCCTATTTGGCACCTAAACTCTGGAACAATCTTCCTAGCATTGTTCGGGAAGCAGACACACTCTGTCAGTTTAAATCTAGACTAAGAACGCATCTCTTTAACCTGGCATACACATAACACATTATCAATTTATTTTTTCAAATCCGTTAAAGGATTATTAGGCTGCATAAATTAGGTCAGCCGGAACCGGGAACACTTCCTATAACACCAGATGTACTCATTACATCAGAAGAAGAATGGCATCTACGCTAATATTAGTCTTTCTGTTTATCCCAAGGTTTACCGTAGTCAACCGGATCCGGGCCGTATCCAGGTGAGATTGAGGACCTACGCCTTGACACGACGACAACGCACCCCTGAAGTATCATCCATTGTGAAGGCCTCATCGACACGACAGCCAGTGGCACAGTTCCCCAACAAACCGTCCATACCGGCGTGATAAATACGATCCTCAACTGGATTGAACTGGAATAAATACTTTGAATGTTGCGATCCTATCGGGCTTATGATAGCTACCTGAATCGTAACAAAGCACTGTTTGCCAGAGGAGAACTGGCCCCCCGACTAAGCCTGGTTTCTCCCAAGGTTTTTTTTCTCCATTTTAACACCTATTTGCCACCTGTTTGCCACCTTATGTCACCTGTTGGAGTTTGGGTTCCTTGCCGCTGTCGCCTTTGGCTTGCTTAGTTGGGGACACTTGACATTTGACATTTGATATTCAACAGTGCTTTGCATCTGCCTGCATTGACACCATTTTCTTTAAGACTAATATATCAATCATAAATATATGGAAATATATTTTCTTTCCATAAGGATTTGCAGATGCCACTTTGTATATTTTTTGTCATCTAATGCAATCATTGTAACATTGTTACATAGTTACATTGTAATTACTCAAATAAGTACTAAGTACTATTAATTAACTATATGTACTTACTATAGAGTTACAGTTAGGGTTAGGGTTTGGTTTAGGGTTAGTTACTTGTAATTATGCATAATTTACTGTTATTACTATAGTAAGTACATGTAGTAACGTGTAACTATGGCACTGTAAAATAAAGTGTTACCAAAAAGTATAAATATGTATAAATATTTTTTTGTGTGCTAATGTTTTGAGAGCATTAATAAAGACCAGATAACATTGAACGAGCATTCTAGTGATGTTACTGGAAGAACGTTTGTTCATAACTTTGAGATAACCTTGCCAGAATGTTAGCCAAAGTTTTGAGAACATTCCCACTTAGCTGGGAACAATATATTATTATAATGGATACAATAACGAACAGGAAGCCAGTGTAGTTGAAAAAGAATAGGTGTTATATGGTCAGGAGTATGTGTATGGTCAACAATCCTTGCAGTTAAATTCTGAATTAACTGCAGTCTGTGAAATAATTCTTCAGCAACACCAAATAGAGAATTAAAAGAGAATTAAATAATCAATCCGTGATGTAATATTACCAAGAGGTAGCATATAAATGGTAAATAAAAGCGGACCCAACACTGACCCCTGTGGAACTCCATGATTTGCCAAGATTTAAAATAATTCCAACTTTATTTTTCTTTTCCACACAGATACTAATTTAAATTGAGAAGTACAGAGATGAACTGCTCTTCTGAGAATCTCACATGTGAGGTGTTCCAATCAACTAACCTCATGAAAGCTCTCAAGATTAGTGTGTTGAGCCTCAGTCTTCTGTTTGGTCTCCCTACACACTCCTATGTCATATGGCTCATCATCACAGGAACAGGAAGTGGAGTTGCATCAGAGTTCTTCAACCTCAATCTCTCTGTTTGTGGGATCATTTTCTCTCTGTATGCATTGATCTCTTTGCTGAGGACATTCATTCATTCATTTGTTTACATGTCTATTCTTTTATTCTTCATTAATTTATCATCTACAGTCTTTTTTTTTTCTTGCTCATATTTTTGAGAATCCTAAAACCTTATTTCCAGGTTTAGAAATTCCATATTTTCAAAGTAAATTAATATCTTTTGACCCCCATGTATATCCAAAACTTTACAGAAGTGAAAATTCTTAAACTCCCTCTGTTCTTTGTCAATAAATCAAGTTTATTAAATAAACGAGAAAAAAGGACCTTAAATGGCATCATCTGTCTTTTTGGTCATTTTCTTTTCTTTCTTTTCTTTCTTTTTTTTCCGGTCATTTGCATATCAGGATTCCATGGCAATTATGTGTGTGTGTATATATGAGAGATGTGAAATGAAATTCCCTGTGCGACAGAAGTAGTAAGCTACTTATACTGTGCTTCCCATTGGATTGTTTACCAACCGCACCTCTGGAAACTAGGTAAGATTATAATATTTAATATTCATTCTCATGCTTTCAGTAATATTTTCATTTAGTTATATCAGATACAAATGTATTAACCCTTTAAAACCGGATGTGTCGTCGGCGACACATCCAACCAAGCTGTATTCATATTACCGTAACTTCTGAACCGTTTGCGCTATCGTAATAATTCAAATTGCTACAGACAGTAGACAACATGGGCTTTTCGGCAATATATGGGTTATTACGGTAATTTCGTGCCTTCCGTCAGCAAATGGCAGCCGCTTTCGGGGAGAGCGGGTGGAAGGAGGATTTGAACGGAGAGATATGGAGCGCGGCAGATTAGGGAGTTTTGGATCGCATAAATAATAGAAGAAACAAACAAAAACATGGCGAAGGAGTACACAGTCGATTTGGATGATTTTTGATAAGACTTGGGAGGAGGCTAAGTGAGACTCGCATTTCGCATTTGTGCGATATATTAAATAGGACCTGAAAGACTTGTCAAGGTGAAAATTTTAAAAGATTTCTAAGTTTCAAGGCAATAAATTACTATTTTAAATTTAAAGAATGAAGCATGTTTAAAATTATTTGACATAAGACTACATTTACTTTACTTACATTTAACAGTTGAGAATCTAGTTTTGTAAAGATTTAAAATTATTTGAACTTTTGCTTTTCCACACATATTTATTGAAATACTATGTTTAGACAGACATACAGAGATGAACTGTTTTTACGAAGATCCCACGTGTAAGTTGTTCCAATCAGCCAACCTCACAGCAAATGAAAACACACCAATGATCATTTTCAAGATTTCTGTGTTGATCTTCAGTGTCTTGTTCGGTCTTCCTACATACTCCTATGTTATATGGCTCATCGTCACAGGATCGGGAAGAGGAGTTGCATCAGAGTTCTTCATCCTCAATCTCGCTGTTTGTGAGATCATTTTCTCTCTGTATTCTTTAATTTATGTGCCGGAGCTGATGATTCCAAGTCTCCAAAACCAATTGTTTTTGATTCTACTACTAAGATTTTTATCAGGAGACATTGTGACCATACGTCCTGTATTTCAGTGTCTGATCTGTGTTGAGCGTTACCTGGCAGTGGTTCATCCTGTAACCTTTCTGAAGTACAAACCTCTCAGATATAGAGTGATCTGCTCCTCTGCGGTCTGGATAACAGGTCTTGGATCCTGTGCGCTCATCACTGTAGTGTCGTTCAACATGTTTATATGGATAACATTCCTGCAGTTCCTCCTGTTCCTCTCCATCCAGTTGTTTTGTCTTGTGGCTGTTCTCAGAGCTCTGAAGCAGTCAGGACCAGGAGAGAGGACAGAGAGAGAGGAGGAAAACCACATTAAGAGAAGAGCGTTTTATCTCATTGTAGTAATGACCGTGACTACGCTAGTCCTATTTGGTCCTTTTATTATCTCAAGATTGACCTATATTCTGACACAGGGACATATTTCAGTAATTAACTTGTTTAGTTTGTATTGTTTTGTGCTGGGTGGTTTTGTACCTGCTCTTCTTTATCTTAGACGAACTGGAAAACTGCCCTTCATCAAACCTCCATAGCTCCTCTCACTAATTTTAAACCTAAATCTTTCTGAAACAAATAGAAGAGACTGGGGCTAGTTGTCACATCTGAAAAATCTCAGTTGCTCATGTATATAAATTTCAAACTGAAAGGTTGCACTTTGTTAGCTATCTTTATTTTCAGATGGGGCAAGTTTTACGGTATGTGTTGCAATTTTATCAATTATTAAACCTTCTGTTGTTTTGATATATGTATATGTTACCATTTTAATTTTTTGCTGTTTTAAGATTCTTTTAACTGTTTCTATTGTATTAAGTCTTCACTGATTTTGCATAGTATTCATACAGTATATTGTTTAGAACACACTGACTTCTCAAACACTTAAACACCTGAACTAAATCTCTAAAAGCAGCTGTCTTCTTCTATTTGCAGCTATAGTCTATATTTAGTGAATGAATGTAAAAAATAAATAACACTTATCATTCATGTAAATATCTCATGCATTCAAATTAAAATGTTCCAAGTGCTGTATTTTCTATTCAAATGTTTTTTATGACAGATATTTAATAATATTCACATCTCAGGTGTTTTATGTGACAGTCAGTCAAAAAAGCAAAGCACAAGTGAGTTATATTTATTTAAACTGTACATCCACATTTCGGGATCATGCAAGTAAAAACCACCTTATTTAAATGTATCTCTTAAGATAAGCCTAGGGTTTTTTTTCTCTCTCTCTGGCAAATAGAACTTCCAGTGCACAGACACAAATGAGACAATGGGACACATAATAATAAAAATGAAAAATAATAATATAAAATGTAAATAAAAAAGACACCATACTTTTAAGATACAGAATTTAGTCTAGGCTACGTATACAGATGACTAAATACAGCCATGTGCAATGGTTAATTCAAGGTGCAGAAGAGGTAAGGGAATTGAGGTAATAAGAATAAACAGAATGAATTTACAACCCATACAATGTGGCACTTTCGTATGAATTCAAACGACATGAATGAATCGTACGAAAACGTTGAGCGAGAGATGGACGCGCAGGCACACTATAGTGGAACCTTCTATTTGAGCATTGTAGTATTTTCTTTAGTCTTGTTTTTCTGGCGGCAGCACTCAAGCTGCACAATGATCATCATGTTCTCCAGGATGATTTGAGAATATTCCAAAGATCTTCTTTCGCTTCAACAGAAACAAGAAAATTTGACTTTTTATGGCCTATACGGAGAAAGAGTACATGGTTTTGTAGCAGTATAGGCTACTAAATCATGTTACAAACACACTCTCATTTTATATAAATCAGACCAATCTAAAAACTATAGCAGCTGTGTTCAACTGGAGGCAAATTAAGGTTAGGCTACATTTACATAACAAAGATGTACTAAAAATGGAAAGGAAAAGTTTTTCCTTTGCACTTTTCACGTACAGACAACACCATTGTCAAAATGTCCCGTTCACATGGATTCGCGAAAAGGACTAAAAACCCTGTATTATTCAAGCCAGGCAGTAGTAGGCATTGTCACTTTGTAAAGAAACATTATATGCCTATAGACTAAAGCAGAGGTTCCCAAACACATTCCTGGAGCCTCCCCAACACTGCACATTTTGCATGTCTCCTTTGTGTGACACACCCATTTCAGGTCTTGGAGTCTCGGCTAATGAGCTGATGATCTGAATCAGGTGTGTTTGATTAAGGAGACATGGAAAACATGCAGTGTTGGGGAGGATCCAGGAATGTGTTTGGGAACCCCTGGACTAAACAATTGCGCATGATGTCACCGTTTCACAAATTTGTGTTTTTGTTGTTTACACGGAGATGATAACGGTATCGTTATTTGTACTTTGAAACCCGGTTTAAAAGGTTTTCCTGTTTAGTCCCCAAATCCCCGTTGTCGTGTAAATGAATGGCCAAAACACATAAAAAGTTGTACGTTTTTAGTTGAAAACGGTGATGTGTAAAAGGCCCCTAAGTTCCGTATGCACCTTTTTCCTGACTGCACATAGTAAAATCCCCAGAGTCAAATCAACTCTGCTCAGAGTACATATGGTCCCTCTCTAAATAGTGTTAAAGTAACACTGAAGCAGAGTTAAAGTTAATGAGGTAATTAAGCAATTACTTAAGTGATGATTGAACATTAATGATGAACACCTGCTCTTAACAAGCAGAATCACTAATGTACAATCATCACTTAATTAATTACTTAATTATCTCATTAACTTTAACTCTGCTTCAGTGTTATTTTAACACTAATTAGAGAGGGACCAAATGTACTCTGAACAGAGTCGATTTAACTCTGGGGATTTTGCTGTGCATTTAGAATTATGGGTGGCTCTGTTGGTTTGGTGAACTTAAACTCAAAAAGAAACAAATCATTTCAAATAGTAGGGCTGAGCTACAAATAATCCTTATCAGCCTGTTTGACTGAATGAGCTGTCAATTTTCCTTCATGTTTTATTTTCAGACGTCAGAAAAATAACGTAATGCTTGATATTGTATCTGCTGTTGTTTTCCTCCTGATTATTTTCTTTGTATGTAACAGTATGAAAAAAGACAGTACTGTACATTTCTGGTCTGCTCTTCTGATTTACTGTCAAGCTTGATTTATGATCAAGCTTTTGGTTATTCATGGTCTGATTTGTTAATGCTTTTAAGTTTCCTTTTAATGTTCGATGGTTGAAGGGTGAGTATAGAATAATGTCTTCATTGTACCCAGTTTAAAAAAAGAGCTCATAATTGCCTTAATAGTGCGAGCCTTTCACTGATTGTTTACAGTTTAAAGGAAGTTACTCCCATAATTGACGCAAAGCATCATGAGGTGGATTGAGAAACGTCATCTGACCTATATTTGCATGCCAGGACTGAATTATAATAAATTATGAGAGATGTGAATCAGTTTCTCAGTACAAAAGAGCTACTTCACAATACTGTGTACCAGTTGATGTTTTCATAATATTTTATATCTCAAAAGTTAAGTATGTTAAAAGTTACAGTTGCATTATATAAGATGGGACTTGATTTTGGAAGAATGACTGGAAATTGACTTGTCAAGGTAATACACTCTCCTTATAACTCCTTTATATTAAAGTAGTTTTTAGTTTTAAAATGAAATCTTAAATTATATATAAAAAAAAGTCAAACAATTTGTTTTCAATCATATTACAAAGATAGAAGATGATGCCGTTTTTTACACACAATAAAACATGCTTAATATATGGACATTAATGATGTTTCATAACATTTCTACACAGATACTAATTGAAAGAATGTGTATTTAGAGGGAAGTGCAGAGCGATGAACAACTCAGCTGCTGTGGATCCCACATTTTTGGTTTTCCCATCAACTAACCTCACTGCATTTGAAAACACACCGATGACCACTATGAATATTTGCGTGATGATCTTTAGTCTTCTGTTTGGTCTTCCTACACACTCCTATGTCATCTGGCTCATCACAAGAACAGGAAATGGAGTTGCATCAGAGTTCTTCAACCTCAATCTCTCTGTTTGTGAGATCATTTTCTGTATGTTTGCTTTGATTTATTTGCAGAAGTTAATTAGTCCAAGTGACCAAGAATCGGTGCCCTTGATTATATTGAGGTTTTTAACAGGAAACATCATCACCATCCGTCCTCTGTTTCAGTGTCTGATCTGTGTTGAGCGTTACCTGGCAGTGGTTCATCCTGTAACCTTTCTGAAGTACAAACCTCTCAGATATAGAGTGATCTGCTGCACTGTGGCCTGGATAAGTGGTCTTGGATCTTGCTTTTTCTGCATGTTAATGTTAGTGTCGGTCAACATTTTCATGTGGCTTTCATTCGTGCAGTTCCTCGTCTTCTTCTGCATCCAGTTGTTTTGTCTTGGGGCTGTTCTCAGAGCTCTGAAGCAGTCAGGACCAGGAGAGAGAGGGAGAGAGAGAGAGGAGGAAAACAACATGAGGAAAAGAGCATTTAAGATCATTGTAATATTGACTGTGACTATGCTAATCATAGTTTTTCCTTTTATTATTTCAAGATTTCTCAATATTCTGCTACAAAAAGATGTTGAGGAAGTAAGTGTGTTTAGCTTGTTTTGTTTTGTGCTGGGTGGTTTTGTACCTGCTCTTCTTTATCTCCGGCGAGTTGGGAAACTGCCCTTCTTCAAACCTCCCTAACACCTCTCTCTCCTTTAAAACCTTTCAATCTTGTCAAGATATGGTACAATTGATATTTTTGCTGTTTTATGGATTTTTCATGCTTTATAATGGTTTTGCTGATTAAAGTTTGCTGAGAAGTCTGTTTTATGGAAGGTTTGTGACAACTTACCTATGCGTAAAGAATGACAAATTGTTTGAATAGCATAAGGTCGGATCTTTTTTCCTGGTTTTTCCTGCATGTACTGATGGTGGAAATAGCCAAGAGGTTGTATCTGTGTCTATAAAAAATTAACCTCCTTTGAGATGAGGAAAAGTGTGATGATAAAAATATAATCTATTTTACTTTGTTTTATCAGTTATTTGTATGTTTTCAAAAATAAAAGCGTTCATCATTTATCTCTAACCTGTTTCCATGTCAGATGTTTTCATAGACCATTGCGGTGAATTTAAGAGTTTAAATTTCTTATTTCTGTCAAATCAATTTGATAAAGAGTAGAATATTTATTTCCATAGAACTATTGTTCCATACAGTACTTCAAATTGATTCCATATGATCCTGTTTACCTGCATCATATTCATCACAAAACACTCCTCAAACACTTATAAGAACTCAAGTTGAAACCCTAAAAGGAGCTTGTATCTTTATCTTTATATGAAGTCAATATTTACTGAATCAAATTTATAATTAACAATTGTTAGCATGCATTTTACATTTTTATTTTTACATGCATGTCTTTATATCAACTCAAATCAACATACTGCATTTTCTATGCAAATGTTTCAAATGTTTACTCAGCTGAAAATCCTTTTTTATCACTTGAAATATTTACATCTCAATTGTGTTATGTGACATGGAGTCATGCAAATATACTGTGAAGTCACTCAGCACAGATTTTAATACATCCAGAGAGCCTGGGCGTTCACTTTTTAGGTGACAAACTAATTTGTATTTGAAAAGGTTTTTCCCCAAAAACAATATATAAAAATACCTGAACTGTGTTGATTCATTAAACTTATGTAGGCTAATGATATTCCCTGAAATGAAAGATGAAAATTAGGTGTTCTATCGTGCACGTGCCTGTCTAAAGCAAAGAAAGAAAAATAATTAGAAATAGAGTATATCAAGTTTAAGCTTTCAGACACAACCTATTTAAAGGAACACTCCACTTTTTTTGAATATAGGCTCATTTTCCAACTCCCCTAGAGTTAAACAGTTGAGTTTTACCGTTTTCGAATCCATTCAGCCGATCTCCGGGTCTGGCGGTACCACTTTTAGCATAGCTTAGCATAGTTCATTGAATCTGATTAGACCGTTAGCATCTCGCTCAAAAATGACCAAAGAGTTTCGATATTTTTCCTATTTAAAACTTGACTCTTCTGTAGTTACATCGTGTACTAAGACCGACGGAAAATGAAAAGTTGCGATTTTCTAGGCTGATATGGCTAGGAACTATACTCTCATTCCAGCGTAATAATCAAGGAACAAGCAGGGGGTCACAGGTGCTGCGTAATATCATTGCGCCTGCTGCACCCATGGTACGGCAGCAAAGTTCCTTGATTATTACGCCGGATGAGAGTATAGTTCCTAGCCATATCAGCCTAGAAAATCGCAACTTTTCATTTTCCGTCGGTCTTAGTACACGATGTAATTACAAAAGAGTCAAGTTTTAAATAGGAAAAATATCGAAACTCTTTGGTCATTTTTGAGCGAGATGCTAACGGTCTAATCAGATTCAATGAACTATGCTAAGCTATGCTAAAAGTGGTACCGCCAGACCCAGAGATCGGCTGAATGGATTCGAAAACGGTAAAACTCAACTGTTTAACTTTAGGGGAGTTGGAAAATGAGCCTATTTTCAAAAAAAGTGGAGTGTTCCTTTAAGTGTTCAGTCACACGCACATGCACTGTTGTTGGAACTCTTGTTATGATTGGTCCTGCCACTATAACACCTGCCTATCACCATTCTTGCTAGATTTAAATTGTATTTATTTATTTATTTTTTAAATTAAGCTCTGGCAATCAATAAATTTCACGGGCCACTTCCCCATGTACACCGATCAGGCATAACATTATGACCACTGACGTGAAGTGAATAACACTGATGATCTCTTCATCACGGCACCTGTTAGTGGGTGGGATATATTAGGCAGCAAGTGAATATTTTGTCCTCAAAGTTAATGTGTTAGAAGCAGGAAAAATGGGCAAGCTTAAGGATTTGAGAGAGTTTGACAAGGGCCAAATTGTGATGGCTAGACGACTGGGTCAGAGCATCTCCAAAACTGCAGCTCTTGTGGGGTGTTCCCGGTCTGCAGTGGTCAGAATCTATCAAAAGTGGTTCAAGGAAGGAACAGTGGTGAACCGGCGACAGGGTCATGGGCGGCCAGGGCTCACTGATGCACGTGGGGAGCGAAGGCTGGCCCGTGTGGTCCGATCCAACAGACGAGCTACTGTAGCTCAAATTGCTCAAGAAGTTAATGCTGGTTCTGATAGAAAGGTGTCAGAATACACAGTGCATCGCAGTTTGTTGCGTATGGGGCTGCATAGCCGCAAACCAGTCAGGATGCCCATGCTGACTCCTGTCCACCACCGAAAGCGCCAACAGTGGGCATCAGAACTGGTCCACAGAGCAATAGAAGAAGGTGGCCTGGTCTGATGAATCACGTTTTCTTTTACATCACATGGATGGCCGGGTGCGTGTGTGTCTCTTACCTGGGGAACACATGGCACCAGGATGCACTATGGGAAGAAGGCAAGCCGGCGGAGGCAGCGTGATGCTTCGGGCAATGTTCTGCTGGGAAACCTTGGGTCTTGGCATCCATGTGGATGCTACTTTGACACGTACCACCTACCTAAGCATTGTAGCAGACCATGTACACCCTTTCATGGAAACAATACTCCCTGGTGGCTGTGGCCTCTTTCAGTAGGATAATGCACCCTGCCACAAAACAAAAATGGTTCAGGAATGGTTTGAGGAGCACAACAATGAGTTTGAGGTGTTGACTTGGCCTCCAAATTCCCCATATCTCAATCCAATCGAGCATCTGTGGGATGTGCTGAACAAACAAGTCGGATCCATGGAGGCCCCACCTCGCAACTTACCAGGATCTGCTGCTAACATCTTGGTGCCAGATACCACAGCACACCTTCAGGGGTCTAGTGGAGTGATTGATCAGTTAAGGGTAAATTTAAAGGAATGGACCTCCAATGGTGATCTCCTTGTGAGGAATATCATTCCTAAAATAAGACAGCCAGATATTTTTATCTAACAATACCAATTTATACTGAAGAAAACAGTAAAAAAAAGTAATTTTGTATTAAGTTGACAGTGAACTTTTTTACTCACTATTAAAAATATAGTATAAGCCTGAAGAGAATAATTGTAAAATACATTTTAGATACATTTTAAACATTTTTAACATTTTTATTAATATTGTCTTGCAATATAATTTTCCAACTAGTCTTTAACAAAGCATCATATCCCACAGGCTGATGCTGTTTGTAGGATCATGAGCTATCAGTTAACATTTTTCCACATAACTAAGCTTTTGAACCTCATTTTTTACACTGAGTATTTGCATAGGTGTCCAATGCTATGTGTAAACATATATTATTGTGACAACTGTGAAGTCAGTCTACAAAACACAGTACAGAGATTTATACATATCCACAGAGACTAGACGTTCGTTCTTCAGGTGACAAACTTCTCTTTTAAATTTCCTTAATTTTCTTTATATGCCAAATGATATGTCACAATGTGGTCATTGTTAATCGGTCATATTAAAGGGGTTATGGGCATGATTTTCTGGTAGAGTCCCATTTGTTTTATCAAACATAATCATAAATGACTTAGAAACCTGAAATAGCTTTACACCTCTCTATTTCTACAGATAACAGTTGTTATATTTTGTGAGCTTCTGTGCCTAGACAAGTGAAGAAAAAATGAACTCAACCAGCCCTAACATTCTTATGAAGTGTTTAGAGGGAAGCTTTCCATTGGCTGCTGGATGTGGACTTAAATATTGCTTAGACTTCAAATTTTGGTTGAAAGTAAAAACCCAGCCTTTGTTTGACGTCAAGCTCCAACATTATTAAGCAACTCAAAAACAGCATTACCAGCTTCACTTAAACCAGATTGATTTTATTTCTGTTGCGTACAAAAGTTCTTGTTGAGAATAAAAAGAGGTTTAGATGTTGATGTTTTATTAAAAATAATAGTTAGGTTTGTTGTCACCATTATGGAGATCAGTGTTTGCTTTAGTTGGGCAGTTTGACCTGACATTGTGTTGTATTTATTATCCCCCTCAATCACTAACTTTTCAAACACACATCTTTACAATCCTTTTCGGCATCAAAAGATTTGGCCTTACCTTCTGATTAGTTGGATTGAGAGCATTGCACGATAATTAGAGATTTCAAGGTGGAGTCTGCACCAGCTCAGTCAGGATTCGATGCTCTTGAGGCTCGATGGAAGTAATTTAATTGCAGGTATTGATAATAGTTTATGTATAAGTAACTCACTCTGAGACTTGTTTAGAGAGGTTTACGAATCACCAAATACAATGGTTTGTTTTAATAACAAGATACAGAATAAAAAACAGAACATAAAGACGAGAAAGTCTTCACCCGAGGTGTGGCAAACTTCTGTTACAATTTTTCCAATATATATAGTTTTCAAAGATCACATCCTCTTTTCATTTCCTTATCGGTAAACAGGAGTACAGCCCCTAACACTTCACAATTTCCTGTTGCATGCAAAACATAAGATACAAAGTCTAGCTGCAACCTGCTATGCAACACCTTTTGCAGGCTGCAACACCTTCTTGCAGAATGCAACAAATTCTGCAAATTTTAACACATTTTAATCGCTAAAGCTTGAGACCTTCGTATTAGTTTCCATTTAACACTTCTAGATATAATAAAACATACATCGCGCGTTAGTTCCCTTTAACACTTTTAGTTATAATAAAACATACATCTCGCGTTAGTTCCCTTTAACACTTCTAGATATAATAAAACATACATCTCGGGTTAGTTTCTCAGAAACTCAGCAGGAAAAACATCACTTCAATTTAAACATCATTTTAACTTTTCAACCCTTAAACATCATTTTCAGATACAACCGGCGCTGAAGTTTCCGTGGTCAAAGCTTCAACCTCGTTTGTAATCTGTTCCATTTCACACATAAAAGTATTTAAAGCATATGATTGTTTTATAAGCATAATCAATTTCAAATTATTTTTCTGTTGCTGCCTCAGTAATTTAATCATCTCGTTGGCCTTGGAATCCATCTTCATTCCTTCCATCCTAGTGGTTCTTCTTCTCCTTTTTGGTTTGCTTCTTTGAGATTTTGTCTTGCTCTTTTTGCAAACCTTGAGTGATCAAATCAACCATATCAACTCTAAGTTCTTTTGCTTTATGTGGTTCTTTTGGCAGAAATTTATCAGTAAAGTTCATCTCATCTGTCGGACCCATCTCCTCGACAATTGAAATGTTAGTTTTTATTTGGCTGTTATAACTGTGTTTGTTATGTAAAGAACAGCCAAAGTAATTGTGATCAGATGATGTTGACTAGTTGTTGATGAAGTATATGATCATAAACAGTTACAGCAACCAAAAAAAAAATAACATTAAAAAATTAAGTCGAACTACCCAACTAATGCAAACACCGTTCTCCATAATGGTGACATCAAACCAAACTATTACTTTCAAATGACATTGGCATCTAAATCTTTTTATCTCAGTAAGAACTTTTATACACATATGACAGAAATAAAATCAATCTGGTTTGTAATGTGAAGCTGGTAATGCTGTTTTTGGAGTTGTTTAATGACATTGGAACTTGACGTCAAAACAATTTTGTGTTTAGACATCAACCTGATTTTCGTTTTCGATTAAAATTTGACGTCTATGGGTGACGTTGGAGTCCACGTCCAGTGCCCAATGGGAAACTTCCCTCTAAAAACTTTATAAGAATGTTAGGGGATAATGTTCTAACAATGTTATCACTAAACATTTTTACAATGTTTTTAAATAATGTTATCCTACCTTTTTAGGAGAATATTCTGGGAACAAAAAATAAAACTTGCCGCTGAAAACATTACCAGAACATAGCATAATGTTCTCAAAACATTCTTAGAACAATAACATTTCTAGCTGGGACATCATCAGTGAACCAGTGTCATTTTGTTTCTCATTCTTTCTAAATGCTCTGTCTTAAAATTTGCATTTCAAGAGTCAGGTTCTGCTTTAATTTTCTTACAGAGAGAAAAAAAATTAAGCAACATCAACCAAGCAACAATGTGGCTCTTGTCTCTATGACAAATCAGTGTGATATTTTACAAAAGTTCAATAAAAAAGAAGGTAGTATAGAGTGACGTATATTTGTACACTCCATACTGTCTATATTTGCTTTGCCAAACTTTCAATTTAAAAGGTCAGGACACATATTAATTTGCATTAAAAAAAAAAAAAAAAAAAAAAAATTCTAAGAAACTTTTTCTATATATACATTTTTAAAAAAAAGTTTACTCTGATTAGACTTTCTTTTTGGCCCTCATTTTTTACTTTAAATATTTGCATAATTGATGTTTTATGTGACGTTTAGCACATGCACATATTCTTTTGAAAACTGTGAAGTCAGTCTATAAACACAGCACAGAGATTTATACACATCTAGAGAGACTGGACATTCACTCTTCAGGTAATAAACTCTTTTAAAATGGACACTATGGTTATCAGTCATATTAAAGTAGTTAATGGCATGTTACTGTAGTTATTAGTAAAATACTGTTTTATTTGTTTCTTCAGACAGACAATAGTTTACTTGAAACCATTTTGGGTATTGTGTAGACTTACAAACCGCAGTGTATTAAAATGGTCAGTATTACTTGTATTAGTCTATTGTTCAATGTAATACTGGAGTGTTATGATTAGTAAATTTGAAAATTTACCTTTAATCTCCCTTCATATCTTGCTTACGTTAAACTAATGTTTTAATAACCTGGTGCATTTAAAATGTTCTCTTCCTGTAGCAATATTATTTATGCTTTGTAAGCTGTGCCCAGAAAAATTAGAAGGAAATGAACTCCACCATGCCAGGAGCTTCCACCAACTCCACAACCCCTTCCATATGGATAATAGGAGATCTAGAAATTTCCATGCTCTGCATCAATTTGCTGTTTGGTCTTCCTATACACATCTATGTTATATGGCTCATCATCACAGGAACAGGAAGTGGAATTACATCAGGATTCATCATCCTCAATCTCTCTGTTTGTGAGATTGTTAACTGTCTAGATAGTTTACTCCTTGTAATGTCAAATTGGTTTTCATATCTCATATTATTATCAGAGTTCCTACAAGGACTAGGCATCACTGTTCGTCCTCTGTTTAAGTCTCTGATCTGTGTTGAGCGTTACCTGGCAGTGGTTCATCCTGTAACCTTTCTGAAGTACAAACCTCTCAGATATAGAGTGATCTGCTGCACTGTGGCCTGGATAATCACTCTTGGCTCCTGTTTGGTCTGCCTGATCATATTTCTGTTATCTACCATAATTGTACATGTATGGTTCTTCTTGATGCAGTTCCTACTCTTCTTCTGCATCCAGTTGTTTTGTCTTGTGGCTGTTCTCAGAGCTCTGAAACAGTCAGGACCAGGAGAGAGAGGGAGAGAGAGAGAAGAGGAAAACAACATGAAGAGAAGAGCATTTTATCTCATTCTAGTAACTACTGTGACCTTGGTTATCACATATGTGCCAGTTAGTATGTCTGGATTCTTTACCATTCTGAGACAGCAATTCAGTTTGTCACTTTGGTATCCTGCTCTGATTTGTAATGTTCTAGCTAGTTTTGTTCAGCCTGTTCTTTATCTGCACCAGGCTGGAAAACTCTCCTGCTTCAGTTCTCCATAAAACCTGTAGAAAATGTAACTATACCTAGTTTTATTATTTATTTATTATTTATTTTTTGGATAACTTTTATTAATGAATGGGATTTTTATTTTTTTGTTACATTTTATTTTTTATCACCATTGTTGAGATTCATATGCTGATTCTTGATGTCTCTGGGTGTCTAAGTGATGCTGTAGTTCAATTTTTTTATTCACTGCATGGTTTTAAAATTACTTAATATATCTGTTTACTTGCAAAAGGTATAAATGACAAAACATTTGTAACATGTAATCAGGCACAATGACTACATAAAAGCAGACTTCACTGCTTTCTAACAACATATGCATTATTGGAGAGAAAAATCTAATATAGAAAGTCAAGGGTCAAGAGCCCAACTTAAGCAAACGCTGATCTCCATGATGGTGGCGTCTTTTTTCTTTTCTTTTCTTTTCTTTTCTTGACCAATAAACCTCTGTTGATTCTCAATTCTGTAGATATGAGAAAATAAAGTCAATTTGGTTAGTAATATGTGAAGCTGGTAATTCTGTTTGTGGAGTTGTTTAATCAGATCTACAGAGATTTAATGATTTTATCTTCAGTTTCTTCAGTTTTTATCTTAAGGTTTATCTAAGGCTGTGACTGAAGTCAGTTGTAGTTCTTGTGTTTCTCTTTTCTTCAGTGATTCTGCTTGTTAACAGCAGGTGTTTATCATTATTGCTCAATCATCACTTAATTAATTGCTTAATTATTTCATTAACTTTAACTCTGCTTCAGTGTTATTTTAACACTATTTAGAGAGGGACCAAATGTTCTCTGAGCAGAGTTGATTTAACTCTGGGGATTTTGCTGTGTACACTCTTAAAAATAAAGGTTCTTTATTGGTATCTGCGGTTTCATGAAGAACCTTATTTACCAAAATGTTCTTTATATTGGAAAAACATTCTTTAGATTTCAAAAAATGTTCTTCAAAGCAAAATGCATTGTAAAAAATGATTTTATGGTGAAGTAAGTACTACAGAAAAAACAAATTTAATTTTTACATGAAAAAGTTAGTTCAGGCAAGAATTTAAAAAACTAAGTAAATTCTATATTAGTACTCAATTTAAGCTTGTAGAAATTAAAGCGTAAATATCAACATTATAAAATTAAGTAAAACTACTCAACTTTTCTGATACTGGTGTTCCCATCATGCACTGGGCCTTGAATAATTAATGAGGTCAATTTTTCGCTGTTTTCCAGCTGTATTTACACTGTTTTATCATTGCTTTTGTGGTTATGTTTAGTAACGTGCCATTTTATGACATTTGGAGTTCTTTTTCTAATCAAAATGGCACATTCACACTCAAAAACGAGCCATCAAATGTTACCGTCATTGTGTATTGTGTACCAAGTATTGAGGTCTCTGTGTTCAAGTGCCCTATTATGCTTCCAATATGTAGATATGGTGTTTACGCAATATCTATTGTGTTATTTGCTTAGATGTCTCTAAGTAAAGCATACACTTTAAAAATGTCTTGCAAAGGAAACTTCAACTAAGTAAAAATTACTCACCTTTTTAATCTCCTGGCCATACTAAAGTTTCTTATTTTTTTTGTTCATTTAATTTAGTTACGTTTTACAATTGCTTACACACTAAAATAACAACACGCAATTACTGAAACTCTACACTCAAAGAGCAAAATCTTAGCCCAGATCTGCACAACTATAAGCACATTCTCAGCCTCACACTTTTTTACATTAGACAGAAATCTAACATAATGTCACTTCTTTGCCATTTCAAGACACTGCTTTCCAAAATGCTACACCTAAAACCAATTGATCAAACACAGCCGTCAGGTGTGCAGACACTTAGGTGCTTAACTGTAAACTCAACAATCAGGTGCAAGTACTATCCCTTACGGAACAAAAATATATGGGAATATACTGCAAAATATAATACAATATATTACATAATACATTTCCATATATGGGAAACTAGTGCTTATATTTTTCAATATACTGCAATATATGCATTGACCATGTATAGCTATATATTGATACATATAAAATATTTATAAATGAAGACAAAATAGCATTACATTCATAAAGTTTTATCCTTTATTGTGTACATATATTGCACATACATGTTCCCATATAAATGTGAATGTATTGTACACACATATATACACATTCATGGAATGAGTTACAATCAGTGGTTACAACAGACTTCTAGTTCCCAGCATGCTTTGCTTCTGACTGTTAAAGGAGAATAAATGTTAAAATTAAGTGCTATTTCGTGTGTTTTTCTCAATATTGATATAGGGGGAGATCTGTTAGTGTTTAAAGTTGTTTTATTTTGGAATTTAAAAGGTTTTCTGGTATGTGTGAGTTTTTGGGGTTACCATTGTGCTGAAGAGTAGAGCCTGAGGTTAGGTTTATGATTGGCTAGGCAAGAGATGATGCTTAGGTGTTATTTCTATTTTTTTTTTTCATTTAAAATCATGCTTTTGTTTTGTCTTCACATATGTTTTTGTTCGTGTACTATATTGTACATAGAATGTTCTGATTTTCAGTGCAAAATGTAACCTTTGAAAAGACATGGATGTATTGAATGGTTTTACAATGTGGTGAGAAATAAATATTGTCATCAATGTGCAGTACTGGTCTTGTGTTGTTTTTTTGTTGTTGTTTTTTTTTGTCAATATACTCATATGCATTACTCTAACAATATCTCTGAAAAAAAATCAAACCCAGACTATATCATTAGAAAAGTATAAAAGTTACAAGTGTTTAAGATTGAGCACAGCAGTGTGTAAATGAATCAAACAGAATCAGAATGTATGAACCATGTGTGTTCCATACGGTGTCAAAGTTGGGTTTTGTTAAATGAATGTAAAGTTTTGAATGAAGTGTTTCATTTTGCAAAAGAACTGATGTGTTCTTGTGTGTGTGGATCTGTGAATTGTGTGTAGTGTTTTGACAAAATGAGCCTTGTTTTTAAAATTGTTTAAGCAATCATAAAAAACTGTAAATAGAATTTTTTCTTAATTCCATATGTAAAATTGACAAAAAATATGTGTGCAAAAGTAAATTTTACATATTGTTTTTTTCAGTGATGGACTCTTATGTAAAAAATGCAATAAATCATAATATATTTATAAGCATTACTTAAGTAAAATTAAAAAAGAGTCAATAAAATTTACTGGGAATTCCCAAGTAAACTTAACTTAAACATTTCTAATTAAAGCTACCAATAATTGTTTAGGCTTTTACTTGGCAATTTTTTTTTGTAAATTTACTAGCCTTTTCTGAGTGAAAATTGTCTCCAAGCTTTTTTCAAATAAATCCTACTCCACATTTTTTTTCAGTGTGGTTCATTTACCTGTAAACTGTTTTACCTGTTGAATTGCTGGGGTGGACTGCAAATGTGCCTTCAGTCAATTTTATTTATTTATTTATTTTTAATTTTGCTTATGTTGAACTGCAGTCTGAGTGACCACATACTTTTATAATTTTCTCTTCCTATAGCAATACTATTTATTTTGTGAGCTGTGCTCAGACAAACGAGAAAGAAATGAACTCCACCACACCAGGAGTTTCCACCAACTCAACAGCCCCTTCCAGATTGCAATTGGGGAATCTGGAAATGTGTGTGTTCAGCATCAATTTGCTGTTTGGTCTTCCAACACACTCCTATATTATATGGCTCATCATCACAGGAACAGGAAATGGAGTTGCATCGGAGTTCTTCTTCCTCAATCTGTCTGTTTGTGAGACTGGTGTCTGTTTGGATAATTTGTTTTTTTATACTGTTTAGTTGGTTTTCAGTTCTTGCGCCATTAGCACTGCTTTTGCAAGGACTCGTCATCGCTGGTCATCTTCTGTTGTAATTGGCATGATACATTTTTACCTGACAAATAAACGTTATTCTTGATTTATTCTGCATTATTCTTAAATCATTATTTCTAGTATATTATCGCGAGTTTGGTATTACCGCAAATCAGTGTCCAGGATAGGTCATACGGTAAGGGTCAGTGAATGGAGCATGGGGCACATCATTTGAGACCTTTTTGATTTCTGTCTATCACTGACTTAGTAATTTGCAGTTTTCGTAAATATACAAAACTATGCTTTTTGTTACGAGTGAGCAGAGCGCAACCGACTTAAAGGTAGATATTTACCCTGCATCCTCTGTCTAAGAATCAGATCTGGCATGTTTGTGATCGTGGAAGTGCATAGTCGGCTGATGTAATTTCCTGTGTGATATCGGGTCCATAATGAACAAATAATTGAAAGTACGGCATACCCAGAATAATCAAATATCTAAATTAATAAATGACCAATGATTAATTCCTAATTAGAAACACGATCTTAGAGTAATACTCATTTGAAATTGGAGTCAGATTAAACGAGCAGCTACACAGCAAAATCCCCAGAGTTAAAACAACTCTGCTCAGAGAACATTTGGTCCCTCTCTAAATAGTGTTAAAATAACACTGAAGCAGAGTTAAAGTTAATGAAGTAATTAAGCAATTAATTAAGTGATGATTGAGCAATAATGATAAACACCTGCTGTTAACAAGCAAAATCACTAAAGAAAAGAGAAACACAAGAACTACAACTGACTTCAGTCACAGCCTTAGATAGAAACTGAAGAAACTGAAGATAAAATCATTAAATCTCTGTAGATCTGATTAAACAACTCCACAAACAGAATTACCAGCTTCACATATTACTAACCAAATTGACTTTATTTTCTCATATTTACAGAATTGAGAATCAACAGAGGTTTATTGGTCAAGAAAAGAAAAGAAAAGAAAAGAAAAGAAAAGAAAAGAAAAAAGACGCCACCATCAAGGAGATCAGCGTTTGCTTAAGTTGGGCTCTTGACCCTTGACTTTCTATGTTAGATTTTTGTTTAACAGTGAGCAGATATTAGCTGCTTTTATATGAACTGATCATATGTTTTGTCATTTATACATTTTGAAGAAAGAGTGCTGCAGCAAACAGATATATTGAGTAATTTTAAAACCATGCAGTGCATAAAAAATTGAAGGACAGCATCACTTAGACACACAGAGACATCAAGAATCAGCATATGAATCTCAACAATGGTGATAAAAAAAAAATGCTTCATGCTGCAATGCATGCTGGGTATCACCATAGGACAAAACTCCCATCATGCACTGCAGTATGAATAATTATTGTCACCACCATTGAGGATTGTATGCTATGTTTTCATGTATAAGCCTGAGCAGTAATAGCTGTTCATTTTTTAGCACAGAAGCATTATGGTGGCATTTGTTTAATGGACTTTTTTTTTTTTGTGTAATAGCGGTCAAGAAACCAAAGAGAAAGATACCTTTTTGTGATGCTAATTCAAAATGGCTCTCAAGCAGCAAATTCAATTTCAACTAAAACAAACCCTGACCACTACGATGGTGGCATACATTTTTAACCAATAAAACAGCAACATCTAAACCTCTGTTAATTCTCAATAAGAACTTCTTTAGACTTGTGACAGAAATAACGTCAATCTGGTTAGTAATAAGTGAATCAGATCTTTTAATCAGATCTAGTGAGATTTAATGACTTTTATCTTCAGTTGATTTCAATTAAATGGTTTTGGCTGAAGTCAGTTGTAGTTCTTGTGTTTCTCTTTTCTTCAGTGATTCTGCTTGTTAACAGCAGGTGTTCATCATTAATGTTTAATCATCACTTAATTAATAGCTTAATTATCTCATTAACTTTAACTCTGTTTCAGTGTTATTTTAACACTATTCAGAGAGGGACCAAATGTACTTGATTTAACTCTGGGGTTTTTACTGTGTAAAGTAAAATTAAAACTAAATTCTTAAAATTGAGTGAACTTCACAGGGGCGCTGAAAAGACATACATGCATTATACCTTTGCCCAGGCTGTCGGAATCTGTTTTTGAGCCGACGGGGGGTTCCTTACAGCATGAAAACCTTCATTGTCCTATTAATAATATGAGTGGTTGATATTAGTTTTCCAATAAATCACTTAATCAATTACCAAGCCTCAATTTTCCATCTCATTATTTTTTAAATATTTGGTGCTCAGTGAGTGCACATGTGCAGATATATAAAGATTGTTTGGGAAAACTGATAGCTACTGAGTAAAATAGGACTGAGCTTTGTTTCATTGAAGAGAACGCCTAGGTTACTATTGTAACCCCCATTCCCTGAAGGAGGGAACAGAGACGTTACGTCGATACTGACGTAATGGGGTCTCGCCTGGGGGCCCAATCACCTCCAAGTGGTACAAAACAAGCCAATGGGAATTGGCCAGTGAGATTTACATGCTGGGCCACACCCCCGGCATCCGGGTATAAATAGGAAAGTTAGTTTGTGTTCTTCTTTCAGTGCTTATTCACAGCAGGTGTATGTATGAATGATTGAAAGAATGTTTCAGGAACATCATACTAACCTTTAAATAACATTCTACTAACATTAAGGAAACTGTACATTTTATGCTCTTAGAATGTTACAAATCAATGTTCCTACAATGTTGAATTTGAAATCAAAATTAAGTTGAAAGAACGTTTGAGGAACATTATACCTTATAAAAACGTTCCTGAAATGTCAAGAAAACTGGACGTTTTTAATGTTCCCAGAACCAACACTGAATATTTAGAGAATGTTCTTATAACAAAATTCTGTTAGCTGGGTGGTCATAATCTTATGCCTGATCGGTGTAAAATAAGACACAAAAGCTGACTAGGCTGGTACATTATATGCTGGACAGTTCACTTAAACACATTCCATTTGTGAACATAAATGACCATAAGTGAGTCAATATTTCTATTCAAATGTTTAAATACTTTTCAGAAAAGGCTATCTTTTTTTTTAACCAAATTTTTTTTACATTAAATATTTGCATATCTTTGCATGTTGCATGTTTTTCATGCAACATGTCATATGAAGTCATGCACATACATTCTTTGTAGTCAGACTAGCAAACATTGCTCGGGGATTTATACATCACATGAGACATTTACAAGGTGACAAACTCTTTTTGATTTATTGTTTTTGTCATAAAAAAATGAGGGTTAGGCAATATAGATTAACTAGAGTACATCAGGTTGAGCTCAATGTATTTGTGTTATTAAAATGACTTGTTCCTTAAAATCAGAATTAGATTTAAACTGTTATATTTACATTTCTATTTTCCTATAGATTTTGTTGCAATAATATGTTTAGTGAGCTGCTGAACTGAGGAAGAACTCTACAGTGAACTTCACCACAACCGAAGCATCTACAGACTCCACAATTCAGTCCATTGGTTTACTGGAAAGTCTGGAAATCTGTTTGTACATCATTAATTTCCTGTTTGGTCTTCCTACACACTCCTATATTATATGGCTCATCGTCACAGAAACAGGAAGTGGCGTTGCATCAGAGTTCTGAATCCTCAATCTCTCTGTTTGTGAGACTGGTAACTGCCTGAACTATTTCCTCTGTCTACTGTCACTTGTTCCTCGTTTCACACAATTATCACTGCTTTCTCATGTCTCATCTGTTTTCTCAAGCCTCAAAAAATTATCATATATTCTACAAAGCCTAGGCATCACTGGTCGTCCTCTGTTTCAGTGTCTGATGTGTGTTGAGCGTTACCTGGCAGTGGTTCAGTGTTCATCAACAGTAAAGTATCAATTTTGTATTAAATTGACACTTTTTTACTCACTATTAAGAACATAGTAAGCCTAAAGAGAATAATTGTAAAATACATTTTAGATACATTTTAAAGCAATAAACATTTTTATTTGCAGAGAATATTGTCTTGCAATATAATTTTCCAACTAGTCTTTAAGAAAGCATCATATCCTACAGGCTGACTATGCTTTTTGTAGGATCATGAGCTATCAGTTAAATATTTCCACATAACTAAGCTTTTGAACCTCACTTTTTAAACATTGCATATTTGCATGTGTTCTAGACATCATATTTTATTGTGACAGCTGTGAAGTCAGTCTACGAAACTCAGCACAGAGATTTATACACATCCACAGAGACTGGACATTCACTCTTCAGGTGATAAACTTCTCTTTTAAATTTCCTTAATTTTCTTTTATATGCGGAATGATATGTCACATAATGTGGTCATTGCTAATCAGTCATATTAAAGGGGTTATGGGCATGATTTGCTGGTAAATCGCCATTTGTTTTATTAAACAGAATCATAAATTACTTTAAAACCTGAAATAGCTTTACACCTCTCTATTTCTACAGATCACAGATGCTATATTTTGTGAGCTTCTGTGCCTAGACAAGTGAAGAAAAAATGAACTCAACCAGCCCTGACGCGTACACCAACTCCACAACTCCTTCCACTAAGCTAATAGTCCATCTGGAAATATGCATCTTCGCCCTCAATTTCCTGTTTGGTCTTCCTACACACTCCTATGTTATATGGCTCATCATCACAGGAACAGGAAGTAGAATTGCATCAGAGTTCTTCATCCTCAATGTCTTTGTTTGTGAGATTGGTAACTCTGTGCATTCTTTCTTTTTTATTTTGTCAAATGTGTTCCCATGTCTCTTCAGATTAGTAACATTTGTACAAGGAATAGCCATCACTGGTCGTCCTCTGTTTCAGAGTCTGATCTGTGTTGAGCGTTACCTGGCAGTGGTTCATCCTGTAACCTTTCTGAAGTTCAAACCTCTCAGATATAGAGTGATCTGCTGCACTGCGGGCTGGATAATCACTCTCGGACCATGTTTATTTTGTGTGTTTATTTTAAACCCTCTCAACCTGAAGGCATATGCCTGGTTCTTATCAACACAGTTCTTCCTCTTCCTCTCCATCCAGATGTTTTTCCTTGTGGCTGTTCTCAGAGCTCTGAAGCAGTCAAGACCAGGAGAGAGAGAGAGAGGGGAGGAAAACCACATGAAAAGAAGAGCATTTCATCTCATTCTAATAACTACTGTGAATGTGGCTATCATACACATCCCATATACTATCATTGCACTCGTCACCATTCTGACACAGCAATACATTCGTGAACACTGGTTTGTTCCTTTGATTTGTTATATGTTGGCTGGTTTTGTTCAGCCTGTTCTTTATCTGTACCGGGATGGAAAACTATGCTGTCTTCTGAATTACCTTACTTTCATTTAATTTTTCCTCCTTTGTTTCTTTCCTCTAAATGAGCACCAGAATAGACTTAAAAAGCATGTGCACATATAAACAGTGAGGTTTGAACCGCTGATTTCAAACAACTGTGTTCAAAATCAAAAAGTCAGTGAACAACGGTCAAAGCATAAAGTGCATGAAATCCTTCATCGTCCTATTGATGTACAGATTTAGTTCATTCTGAGTGTGTTTTTCAGATATGGTGGTTGTAAGTGGTTGCTATTAATTTAGTTCAGTAAATCACATCATCAGTGAACCAGTGTCATTTTGTTTCTCATTCTTTCTAAATGCTCTGTCTTAAAATTTGCATTTCAAGAGTCAGGTTCTGCTTTATTTTTCTTACAGAGAAAAAAAACAAAAAAAAAAACAATATCAACCTGGCAACCTTGTGGCTCTTGTGAATCACAGCAGTGAACAACTGCAAGTGTGATATGTTACAAAAGTTCAATAAAAAAGAAGGTAGTATAGAGTAACGTATATTTCTACACTCAATACTGTCTATTTTTGCTTTGCCAGGTTCATCTTGCTGCAGTTCCTCCTCTTCCTCTCCATCCAGTTGTTTTGTCTTGTGGCTGTTCTCAGAGCTCTGAAGCAGTCAGGACCAGGAGAGAGAGGGAGAGAGAGAGAGGAGGAAAACCACATGAAGAGAAGAGTATTTAATCTTATTCTAATATCTACAGTGAATATGGTTATTGTATATGTCCCATTTACTATCATAGGACTCTTAAACATTCTAACACAATATTCCTGCACTTTGGTTCATTGCTCTGATTTGTTATGTACTTGCTAGTTTTATTCAGCCTGTTCTTTATCTGCATTGTGCTGGAAAATTATCCTGCCTCTATTCACCATAAAACCTGCTATTATGACATATTTGCTAATATTTGCTTAATTTAGTTTTGTAATTTTTATAACTGGATACATTTTGTCAATTTTGAAAATAATTGAAGTGCATGAAATCTTACTTATGCATGACAATCCTCATTATTTAAACAGTTTATTCTGTGTGTTTATCGAATATGTTTGTTATAAGTGGTTGATTTTTTTTACCCAATAGATAACTTTATCAATGATTTTATGTCATTTTCTCTCCCATTCTTTCTAAAAGATTACATATCAGATGTTTGAGTGGAACCTGTGATCATCCATTTTCAGATGTATAAAAATTATTTGTGAAGACTGAACATTCACTACTTCAGTAATAATCAGTTTTACATACAACATGCCAATTTCATCTGTGAACTTGGTTTTCATATGTGCCAATTACTATCTCAGGATTATTACAATTCTACAGAAGCCTATATTTTGACATTTTGGTTTCCTGGTTTGACGTTATGTGTTGGTTGGTTTTGTGCACCAGACTGGAAAACATTCCTGCCTTTGTTCTCCATAAAACTTTGGGAAAATGTAATGTAATATCTTTGATAAAGGAAATGTACAAAATATGTAATATCACTAACTCACAAATCCAGCAGCCACTAGTTCTTCCTGAAAGAGTTTCCTGGTTGATAAATAAAATCCTGCATACTTAACCCTTTATAGGGCACTCATTGAAATTTCAACCCTGGAGTGTTATTGGAGGTTTTTACAAGACTTTTGAACTTTTGTGACTTTAACAAAAAAAAAAAAAAAAAAAAATTATGTTGTAAATCAAGGTCAATGAAGTTACCATATATGGCTTCTTACCAGTCTATGGTAATTTCTTTTCCCCCAAAAAGTCAAGTCAAGTCAAGTCACCTTTATTTATATAGCGCTTTTTACAATGTAGATTGTGTCAAAGCAGCTTTACATTGATAACTGGTACATTATTTGGCTGCACAGCAGCTCTTAAAGAATAGTGTCAATGCAGGTAGATCAAAGCACTGTTGAATATCAAATGAAAGTGTATATATTTAAAATAAGACGCATATATAAAATATAAATAAATAAAGAAAACATATATAAACGTCATCGAATATTTATTTCGCAACATTTTTTCTTTTATTTTATGAACATTTCTTCTTTTTCATGTGTCAAAATCAACTACTTCTTCGACAAACTAGGGTAATTTGTTTTCCAAAAAGTGTATATATACAAAATATAAGACACATATATATAAAATATTAAAAAACAAAAAAAATTATAAGACATATATAAAATATAATAAAAAAAAATGAAAACATATAAACTTAATAGAATATTTATTTAGAAAATTATTTTTTTATTTAGGATTTTTTTTTTTTTTTCCCACGTGTCACAATTCAAGTCCAGTCACTTGTGGTGCTGGCTGGTCTTCGTCCTCGTTCTCGTCATTGTTGTCATTGTCGTCGTTGTAGTGGTAGGCATTGTCGTTGTGGTAGTTGTCGTAGTCGTCCTCGTCCTCAAGCTCCTCCGCTGCAGGCCGCACACACTTCCTCTTGGCAGAGGGGCCCATGTCACTCGGGCATGGAGTGTGCAGATTGTGGGCAGGTGGGATGAAGTCAGGGTCTGCCACGTCATCATCTTCCTCGTCGTGTATAACATTATGTGATTCCTCTGGATCACATAATGTTATACAAACCTGTGACAACATCCAATGCAATATTGATTGTCCTACATTACAATGCATTAAGTGAAAAATAGCACTATAAGTATGGTGGTACCAATTATTTTAGCAATAATGTGGCTCATAGTAAAAATAAACACCAATATATGCTATTTAAGTATATTAAAAACTGTTATAAAGGTCATAAAACTGATCCAACTTACACATATTTCACTATTTATGGCTTAATCATTTCAATAAATGATTTAAGTTTCTCATTGGATCACTGAATAATGGTATACAGTAGAGATCAAAATTAGAGAACAATTTATAAACACTTGATTTTTTCTGAAATATTGTTAATCTTCATCGCTCAAAATTTGAAGGAATGTTAGGTGTGGGTATACCATTGCTCTACTAGCATGTTTTGCAAAATAACCAAGGCACTTCAACAAAAACCTTTATTTTGTGGAAAACAGAGTGATCAAAATTAGAGAACAGTAACTGTTGTAGCACAAACGAAGACTACAAATATATTTTTTTAATGGTTACAGCTATTAAAAATTAGTAGGAAGGGTGGAGGCCCTTGTTTTGGATGACCTCAGCACATCTGCAGCTGCAGAACATCACTAGTTTCTCACACTGCTCTGGTGTAATCTTGGTCCACTTTCCTTCCAGTATCTTCCACAGTTCAATAACTGTAGTAGGTTTCTTAGCCATAACTTTGTGGGTTTCTTAGCCATAATTTTGTCACCAAGGATTTTTTTCAGAGATTTTCAATCAGGTTTGGATCAGGACTGGCCATTGGTCATGTCATTATTACAGTGTTCTTAGCTTCAAGGAACTGCTTTACCTGTTTTGCCTTGTAAAGGGGGCATTGTCTTGCATGATAATTGCAGGCTGATTGGGAGATGCTTGCAGGAAAGGAACCACATGTTGCAGAAGAAAGTTCTGATAACCATTTGCATTCACCCTCCCATGTAGGTCCAACTCCTGCTGCAGAAAACGTCCCCCAAATCATGACACGTTCTCTTCCACCTTTCATTGACTTCTTTACGCACTTTGTGTCCGGTCTTTCCCCAGTTTGATGCTGAACATAATGTTTCCCATTGGGCCCAAATAAATTAATCTTGCTCTCATCATCACTAAAGTGAATTTTGGGTCAGTTCTCCTCTGTCCGCAGAACATGCTTCTCAACAAAGGTTAATCTAGCTTTTTGATCCTTTCTCCTGACAAGAGGCTTGGTCACTGCAGAGTGGGATTTCAGTAAAACTTCTTAATGGCAAGACACTGTATGCTGAGACAGATCCTAACCCTGTTGAGCAATGAACTTGCAAGCATTTCCAGCTGCAGTGTTGAGCCAATTCCCCATTGAGAGTCTCCACATTATCCTGTCCTCTTGTTCAGTTGTCTTACATGGACGACAAGCCTTTATGGGGGACTTGAATGAATTAGTGTCACTGTAAAGGTGCAGTTATTTTAGAAATCACAGATTTGGAACTTCTCTTGCAATGGCTGAAATGGTCATCCCTTTGGCCTTTATCTGGACAACCTGCTGTCACAGGGTTTCAGTCACCTTAGAGCAGCTCGCTATCTTGCAAAATCAGTGAAAATTGAAAAGATGTCCTAACAGGAATGCTGCCAGTTACCAGGGGCCAGATTAGCACCAATAACTGGTGGGTATCTGAAAGTGTTCTCTAATTTTGATCAGGGTTCTTTTTCAAATGTTTCAAATACTTCAGAATAGATCTAACTTATGAAATATGTTTAAAAAATGGCCCCTTTACTCCTGTTAGGATAACTTCAAGTAGGACTAAGCAGCGACCTTAAAATTTAGGAAATTGTAGGTTGTTCTCTAATTTTGATCTCCACTGTACAAACCTGTGGCAACATTCAATGCACTATTAAATACTATTGTCCTACATTATAATGCATTATTTGTAAAAAAAATATTCTAAGTGTGGCTTAATCCAGTGGTTAATCCAGTGGTTAATGTGCAGTGCTGGGGGTCCTTCAGGACAGGTTTGGGAACCACTGGCTTAATAGATGCATCGGGTGTATGTTTAAAAATGGACATGCTGTCACTTGCGCTAGTCTTACCTGAACGGGGCATATGATCAAATATGATCATATAATCACTTGCGCTAGTCTTACCTGAACGGGGCATATGATCAAATATGATCATATAATCACTTGTGCTAGTCTTTCCTGAACAGGGCATATGATCAAATATGATCATATAATCACTTGCGCTAGTTTTACCTGAATGGGGAGTATGATCAAATATGATCACACCATTTTTCATGCCACAACGTTCACTAATTTCTAGAAATCATACGCAAACAACATCTATCTCAACATTTAACACAACTATTCAACCATATAATGTGTGAGTTTCATAAACTTACCATTGTTCGTTTCGATGCTATTTCAGTATTTGTGGGAGCAGGTAGGCACGTAGATCCGTACTTCACAAATTCTGGAATGACGCTGAAGTTTGAAATGCCCCTGGCAACTCCTGATTGGTCAGATGCAATGATGTCACTATCTGTGACGTAGACTGATATCCGTTGATTGGCTGAGAGATATCCATGTGCTTATACGAGATCACAGAGAGGCATGTAAACGCGATTGCGAATGTTCGATTAAGTTACCAAATATGGTTCTTCGCCCGATAAAGGGTTAAAGGCCCTACTTGGTTGATATTTGTTTATCCAATAAATTATTTTATTAGTGATATAGTATCATTTTCTCTCTCAATCTTTTTAAAGGCTTGGTCTGAAAATTTGCATTTCAGGTGTTCAAAGATTGGTGCTTGTGGAAGCCTATTTTCAGACGTATTCATTATTCCATATCCACTTATTTGTTTAAACGTAAGAGTGGGCGTGACCGTTTGTAAATTGAATGTGTGGATAGCCCACAATATAAAATCATAATCAATATCAAACAAGCAAGATTGCTACTGTCTCGTTTCTGCAACGAAATCACAACATCACGATTGAGTGTGATATTAAACAAGGAATTAAACATGCAGTACTAATACCGTCATGAAATGCTCCGAGACACACGGTTGAGGATCCAAACGCAGAAGTTTATTAAAGGGTAATCCAAAGACATAATCCAAACAGGCAGAAGATCAAAACCAAGACACAGGAAACCAAGATATAAGGGCTCAGAAATGCAGTACAGACACATACAAGACTTTGCATCGAATGACTGAATAAACCAGGCTTATATAGGCTAGGCAGAGTTAACAAGGTAAATGAGACACAGCTGAAGACAATCAGGGATGATGAGTCCAGGCAGTGAGATCTGGGGAATGTAGTCCACGTAGAATGATAATGAACAAGAGGGGAGAGCCCTCTGGTGGACATCCAGGGCACACCAGCTTGTGACTGTAACACTTACACATTAGACACAATGTTCCAGTTATTTTTCTCTTTTGTTCTCCACCATCGAAAATAGTTCCAAAGTCAAAACATCCGCTTTTTCTCCAGGCAACACACAGTAGATGTGTTTCGTTACAAAATTAATCAGTGTTTTGAACAAATCGGTTGAGTGAATGATTCACTCTTAAGGACAATCACTTGTTGCCACCTACTGGCGCAACGTTATCATTCGCGGAAAGAATGAAAATGCCCACTAATAATACACAGACTGACATCCTATCTGGAGAATCATATTAAAGTTTACGGTCAGTTCAGAATTGTTGAATAAAATGTGGCTTCTTGGTGCACAATTTCTTTTAAATCACTGAAGTTTTGTGAAATTAAAACATAGTAAGACTACAAATGAAAATCAGTGCCAATATCATTAAATGCTAGTAGCTCTAAATATAGTGTTCTTCTCCCTAAAAAGCTTCTTTAACTCTTTTTATTTGTGTGCATCATACCACATAGATGAACTTTTTATTTATATGTATTTATATACACAATAAAATCCCAACCATTTAAACAAACATGTTCCATATAGGCCTATACCATCTGTCCTTTGGGTCAAATGGACCTCATTAATTTAATATTAAACATTTGCATATGTTTTATGTGACATGTAACAGATGAAGTCATACACATAATATAAGTTATTCTTTTGACAACTGTAAAGTCAGTCTACAAAACACAGCACAGAGATTTATATAACCTCCAGAGAGACTGGACATTCACTCTTCAGGTGATAAACTCATCTTTTAAATTGGATTCACTTTCTTTTATATGCTGAACCATATGTCACTGTGGTTATGAGTCATATTAAAGGGTTTATGATCATGTTAGATAAATTAGTTGTCAACTCAACATAAAATAATGGATATTATTAATAATTATAAAACTTATGTTTTCTCAATTACAATTACTATTACAAGCCTATTAAGGTTATATATATATATATATATATATATATATATATTTTAAATATGAACCAAAAAAAGATACATTTAAACTTATACTCTATGCTTTTAACCCTACTACTGTCACTATCAGTCAGATTCTGTGTTATTCTGCTGCTCATATCCGCATTTTACTTTTTTCCAATGAATTGGGAGTAATTTCCGTCAAACTGTAAATAACTGATTTCGAATAAACTGGGTTATGCATTGCCAATATGCACTCGAAAATTTTTTAGTATATAATAAAGGTCTACATAAAAAGTGACATTCTCTTCACACGACGACCATCAAAGATCAGAAGGAAACGACAAATAAAAGATGATAAAATGGCCAAATTACTGTACTTGCAGCAGCATTTTTATTTATTTCCACGCATACATTGTCCAGGACCATGAATTACCCAAAATTCTAGGAATTTTTAATCAGTTATAGGATAAGGATTATTTGTAGCACAACCTTATGATTTGTTTCAGTCTTTTTGAGTGGAACTTCTGAACCAAGAATCACACATTGCATAATTAGTCTACTTTCTTATCTTGTTCATGTTGAACTGCAGTCTGAATAACCCGGTACATTTGTAATTCTCTCCTCTTTTAGCAATATCAGTTACGTTCTGTAAGCTCCTGTGCGGCTCAGACAGATGAGAAGGAAATGAACTTCACCACAACAGAAGCCACCAACTCCACAACCCCTTCCATCTGGATAGTGGACAGTGGTGAAATGTATATTTTCTGCATTAATGTCTTGTTTGGTCTTCCTGTACAGTCCTATGTTTTATGGCTCATCATCACAGGAACAGGACATGGAGTTGGATCAGAATTCTTCAACCTCAATCTCTCTTGTTGTGAGATTTGTATCTGTGTGGACTTTCTTTTCTTTATATTGTCAAATTTTATATCAAGTCTCTTGCCATTAGCACTTGTTTTACAAGGACTTGCCATGACCGGTCGTCCTCTGTTTCAGTGTCTGATGTGTGTTGAGCGTTACCTGGCAGTGGTTCATCCTGTAACCTTTCTGAAGTACAAACCTCTCAGATATAGAGTGATCTGCTGCACTGTAGCCTGGATAATCACTCTTGGCTCCTGTTTGGTCTGCCTGATCATATTTTTGTTATCTACCATAACTGTACACGCATGGTTCTTCTTGATGCAGTTCCTCCTCTTCTTCTCCATTCAGTTGTCCTGTCTTGTGGCTGTTCTCAGAGCTCTGAAGCAGTCAGGACCAGGAGAGAGAAGGAGAGAGAGAGAGGAGGAAAACCACATGAAGAGAAGAGCGTTTTATCTCATTCTAATAACTACTGTGACCTTGGTTATCACATATGTGCCAGTTAGTATCTCTGGATTCTTTACCATTCTGAGAGAACAATACAGTTTGTCACTTTGGTATCCTGCTCTGATTTGTTATATTCTAGCTAGTTTTGTTCAGCCTGTTCTTTATCTGCACCAGGCTGGAAAACTCTCCTGCCTCTGTTCTCCATAAAACCTGTAGAAAATGTAACTACACCTAGTTTTATTTTTTATTTATTTATTTTTTGATAACTTTTAGTAATGAATGGGATTGTTTTTTTTTTTTTTTAATTTTGTTCTTTGAACTGAATTGTCTCTGTCCTCTTAAATGGCTGTTTATTTTGGCCTTTTTACTGCTGAATCACACACTGTCATATGTGCAAATGTCACACACTTGCAAATCCATGTATTGTTCCTCAAATGTGTTCTTTATATCATCCTGGTAACTTTTAAGTGCAGCTTTATTTGGTATATGGTAAAAAGCTGTGCACCCTGACTTCTAAAATATGAACAGCAGCCAACCACTGAGATTTCAAATAGTAATTTCAGGGAGTTTTGAAAGTTTTGTTTTTAATATAGACAGAAACTAAGTGAAAAACAGCCATGTGTCCATGAAGAAATCCTATTTATTTTAAGTTTATTCTTAGTGTGTTTATCTGATATATTTATTATAAATGGTAGCTATTTGCTTGTTTTTCAAATAAATCACCAATTCCTTATATGTGCAGACTTTTAAATGCTTATGGATTTTAGAATACACTTTTGTATTATTTTTAGAATTTTTAATGATGGTGGATTTTATGAAATTATTCCTGGGATGGTTATAATATGGAATGGTTTGATGGTTAGAGTTGTATTTTTTTTTAAATATTGCATGCGTTTCATTTTAGTTTGTAGATTTGTATGGACATCTTCATTGTAACAGCAAACTAATTCAGTGTGCTTTAGTGAACCTGCGATAATGCTGAAAACAATAAAACAAAACAATAAATCTTAATGATTCATTGTAATTTTCTCTTCCATTCTTTCTAAAAAGTTTGCATACCAGGTGTTCAGTGATTGGCACCTGCTCATTTCTTCTCTATTGATTTTATGAACCATTTCTCTTTTTCGCTGTATAAAAAACAGCCATACCACATGAGCAAGAGTATCTCGGCACCACGTCTATGATGAATCACAGCCGTGCTGATATTCAGAACAGCATCACAGATGCGACATCGATATTGCTTTAATACAACAGTTCAATTAAGAAGACATTTATCAAATTAACATTTTGGGGGGAAAAAGTATCAGATAAGAATATATGTCTTTTTGATCTTCTTTAAAACTTCTTTTTCCTTTTAATATTTGCATATCTGATGTTTTATGTGACGTGTATCAGATGAAATCATGCAAATATATTCTTGTAACAGCTGTGAAGTCAGTCTACAAAACACAGCACAGAGATTTATTCACATCCAGAGAGACTGGACATTCACTCTTCAGGTGATAAACTCCTATTTTAAATTTAATTATTTTTCTTTTTACTGCTGAATGATATATAACAATGTTGCTGTGGTCATCAGCCATATTAAAGTGGTTATGTTCGATACATAACTTGAGTAAATCAGAACTGATCTCTATTTGTTTCATTGAAGTGAACTAGCAATTTACTTGACATCATTAGGGCACACTCTTAAAAATAAAGGTTCTTTATTGGCATCTGCGGTTTCATGAAGAACCTTTAACATGGAACCTTATTTGCACAAAAGGTTCTTAATATTGGAAAAGTATTCTTTAGATGTTTAAAATGTTCTTCAAAGCAAAAAAATGGTACTTTTAACAGTAAATTGTGTTGAATTGCTGGGGTGGACTGAAAATGTGCCTTCAGTCTATATTTTTTATCTTGCTTATGTTGAACTGCAGTCTGCGTGACCCCATATGTTTATAATTCTCTCATTCTATAGCAATACTATTTATGTTTTGTGAACTGTGCTCAGACAAACGAGGACGAAATGAACTCCACCACACCAGGAGCTTCCACCAACTCCACAACCCCTGTGCTAGTGGGGAATATGGAAATGTGTGTGTTCAGCATCAATTTGCTGTTTGGTCTTCCCACACACTCCTATGTTATATGGCTCATCATCACAAGAACAGGAAGTGGAGTTGCATCAGAGTTCTTCATCCTCAATCTGTCTGTATGTGAAATTGGTGTCTGTCTGGATGCTTTGTTTTTTACACTGTTAAACTGGATTTCAGTTCTTGCGCCATTAGCACTGCTTTTGCAAGGACTCTTCATCGCTGGTCGTCCTGTATTTCAGTGTCTGATGTGTGTTGAGCGTTACCTGGCAGTGGTTCATCCTGTAACCTTTCTGAAGTACAAACCTCTCAGATATAGAGTGATCTGCTGCACTGCGGCCTGGATATTTATTCTTGGCTCCTGTTTGGTCTGTGTGATCACATTAATGACATATAATATTATTGCACATGCATGGTTCTTCTTGCTGCAGTTCCTCCTCATCCTCTCCATCCAGTTGTTTTGTCTTGTGGCTGTTCTCAGAGCTCTGAAGCAGTCAGGACCAGGAGAGAGAGGGAGAGAGAGAGTAGAGGAAAACCACATGAAGAGAAGAGCGTTTTATCTCATTCTAATAACTACTGTGAACATGGTTATTGCATATGTGCCAATAATTATCTCAGGAGTGTTTATAATTCTGAAAAACAACTATGAATTGACATTTTGGGCTCCTGGTTTTGTTTGTTTTGCTCTAGCTAGTTTTGTTCAACCTGTTCTTTATCTGCACCGCACTGGAAAACTCTCCTGCCTCTCTTCCTCATAAACTGACAAGAAATGACTACACATTGTTTTACTTTTTTAATAATATTTTTTGTACTATCAGCTGAAGTGTCTCTTTCCTCTTGGTGTATGCTCTGTTCTTTACATTAAGTTATATTTCATATCATTTCTTAGTTTGATTGTCAGTTCATGTGTATAAAAATCGTTAATTGCCTTGTATTTATTTAGATCTAACCTATTCTGAGTGTGTTAATTAAATATGGTTAAGTTTGATATCACTGTGTTTGTTTATCCAATAAAACATTTCATCAGTCACCCAGTGTCACCTTTTGCATATTTCCCCCCATATTTATTATTTATTTACCTCTCTCTCATTCTTTGTTGCTCTCTTAAAAAAAAAAAAATCCACATCAAGAGATTAATGAGTTGCACCTGTGCTATTCAGTTTAGACGTATAAAGATTGAATATTCAGTCTGCAAAAATAACATTCAGGTGATCAAATTGATTTTGCTCCTTTATGTATAGAAGCAACATATAACATTATCAGGGGTGCACATAACCTTTTTGGTCTGGTTCTCAAGGGAGCACCTGGAGACGTTGCTTGGTACTCACTTTACGAGACACACTTATCCTAAAAGCTGTCCTCATCACTTTCCTCCTGACTGCTCTCCTCACTATCTTCTTTTCTCTCGAACATGGTAGATGATGACAATGATTTTTTTGTTTTTATTATTTTACTTTACTAACATTAATGACACAGACACCAGCAAGAATATTAGGCTGCTGTCACTTTAAGAAGGAAAGCACGGACCGAATAACTGACACACATCCGGTTTCTTTCTCTGGTATCTGGTTCACTTAAGACATAACCGAGAGAATACTTACCGAGACAGGTATTTTGACATAATTTTGTCAAAAATTATGACAATTTTTTTTAAAAAGCACAAGTAAACGCGAAAGAGGAATTAATTCGGTGTCTGTCTCCCTCTCTCCCTCTCTCTCTCTCTCTCTGCGTGCGCACGTTTCGGGGGTGTGAGGCTGTGCGCACAGATAACAGCTCGCGAGTCCCGATTTTCGCCTCTTCTTCCGCTTTTAAAATCGTTTGAATGTGTTAATTGGCGAGACAAAACACGTCCAAATGATAAACTTTAGCAGTTTAGCAGTTAATCCGCTAATCACTAGTGATGGGCAGATCGAGGCTTCGTGAAACACTGAAGCAGTTGAAGCAAATGTGCCGTAATGTGTCGAGGCTTCGAAACAATCTGACACCCGTCTCCACGGTGACCCCTAGTGGTCAGAACAGTGCAAATGCAACAAAACTCAAGCCAAACATGCATTAAAAATACCCTTTTACAAATGTATTACAAATGTTTTATTGAAAGTAAAATCAATCAAATGCAATTAACTAATCATCTAATAAGATTAAATATAGAGTGTCTGTATATGTGTTCTTTTATCAATTTTCAAGGCTTGTTTCTCTGTTCCATGGCTCAAGCTAAACAGGCCAATAAGAGATTAGCTACCATTATTCATTTTAATTATTCTAATGTCTAATTAAAACATCTACCAATGTATAAAACTGATCAGAGATCTGGTAAAACCATAGGGTAAAGCCCATAGACACTTGTTCAGCAGGTCCCAGTGAATCTGCATGATTTATGGGTTCACTTTATCATCGCCCTCTATCGGTGAACCATTGAAATTTCGAACTGTTTTGAAACGTTTGGAAACAGTGATGACGTAACGAAGCCTCGTTTACTAAAATCACCTGACTTTGGCAGTTTGATACACGCTCCGAATCACTGATTCGAAACAAAAGATTCATGAAGCTTCGGAGCTTCATGAAGCAGTGTTTCGAAATCGGCCATCACTACGAATCACATGCGTGCCGAACCGTTGGACCTTATCCGTACGGATCACGGATTAACTGCGATCCGTTGCACACCTAATAATTAAAGAACACACTTATCATCATGATTGCTATCTTACCAGAGATGGAGAAAAATCCTACTCCAGTAAGTAAACGTGTCCCTGTGAACCGGACCTCAAAAATGTTGGTACTCAAAAGCGTTTCCCTCCATGTTTTCTGGTGCACATCGTTTATTTTTTACCGCGCATGCGCACCTGTGTACCACTTATGTGCACCCCTGAACCAGAAATTGTATTATTATAGGGAGATGAGAGGGTCTGTATCTCTTACCATTGGAGAAAGCGTAATGGCTAACTTAATCACATGCGGCACCTCTCAGCCTATCGTGTAATGGTCTCCTTCCCTGCGTACTGCCACAGCCTGAGCGTTAGCATTAGCCGTTATGCTTTTTTGGCTAAAGGTTGCAGGCTTGACTTCCAGTGGCTTTGCGTGAACATTATAATGCGGCACACTGGAATACTTTATTCTGATTGGTCAATCAAAAAACAAGCTTTCAGATTAACATTTTCAATATAAAAGTGAATTTCTGTTAATAAGTTTACACAGACTATCTGTTTTTTTTGGTTTTTTTACTTTAAATATTTGCATGTTTTATATTTATTCATGTTACAGATGAAGTCATGCATTGATATATAGCCTATTCTCGTGACGACTGTGAAGTCAGTCTACAAACACAGCACAGATATTTATACATCCGAGAGGGGACATTCAATCTACAGGTGACCATCAAAATTTTCTTGTTTTTATCCTAATAATAGGCCAAAATGTCACAGTGTTTATCTGAAAAAGTCCAAAGCGACTGAGAAAAGTTTAATGCTTTAACTATTGTTTAATTGAACAGAAGTAACAATTTAATTCAAGCAAAATATGTTATAAAATGCTATTTTGGATATGAATGAATGAATGAATGATGTTCTTTTGAGTGAGATGAAAAATGTTGAAACTTAATGTTTAATGTTCTGATTTGTTGGGATTTCAGCAGTTTCTTTGAAGGGGTCATTATGCTGCTAAGTAAAAAAAAAAAAAAGTAATTCAGATTGTTTAATCCTATTGTTATGAAAAAGCAAATATAATGACCAAAGTGCAACATTTTATGTGTGTAGCACAGACACATAATATAAAATGATGAAAGACATTGAACACAGCCCAAACATTACAACCAATTGCAAATGTTTTCATGAAAGTGTAATGTATTAATAGTTAAATACCACTAAATATAAAGCGTATGGATTTTAAAGCCGGCGCTCTTTTATTACTTTGTAGTGCTTGTTTTGTGTTTGCTAATTGGAGACAAATAATCTCCATCTTCATTATACACACGTTTGTCATTAATGGAAAAGACCCGAGATCAGTTAAATCCTATAAGACACTGGTTGATGGGCTCACTTTATCAGCTGTGAACCACTGACATTTTGAAATGGAATGACCTAAGGAAGATTCGCTTGCTGAAATCAATTATACTGAATGCAATGTAAATGTATATATACTTCTCTCTTTCTATAGATAAGGGTTAAATTACTATATTTTGTGTGCTGTGGAGAAGAAAAACATAGAGGAGATGAATAACTCTACAGTGAACTTCACCACACCTGAAACATCTACAAACTCCACAACTCAGTCTTTTGGGCCACTGCAGATTTTGGAAATGTGTCTGCACAGCATCAGTTTTCTGTTTGGTCTTCCTACGCACACGTTTGTTACATGGTTCATCGTGACAAGAACAGCAAGTGGATTTGCATTAGAGTTCTTCTTCCTCAATCTCTCTGTTTCTGAGATTGGTAACTGTCTGAATAGTTTGTTCAATCTACTGTCACTTTGGTATTCAGGCCTCTCAAAATTAAAACAGTGTTTAACAGGACTAACTATCACTGGCTGTCCTCTGTTTCAGTGTCTGATCTGTGTCGAGCGTTACCTGGCAGTGGTTCATCCTGTAACCTTTCTGAAGTACAAACCTCTCAGATATAGAGTGATCTGCTGCACTGTGGCCTGGATAATTATTCTTGGATCCTGCTTGTGTTGCATGTTTATAGTTTCACATTACATTGTATATCTGTGGTTTCTCTCGTTGCAGTTTTTACTCTTTCTCTCCATCCAGTTGTTTTGTCTTGTGGCTGTTTTAAGAGCTCTGAAGCAGTCAGGACCAGGAGAGAGAGGGAGAGAGAGAAAGGAAGAAAACAACATGAAGAGAAGAGCGTTTTATCTCATTCTAATAACTACTGCAACCATGGTTATCATATATGTGCCAGTTACTCTTGCATCGTTATTTACCATTCTGACAAAACTGATTATTCGGGAAGTTTGGTCTCCTTCTGTGATTTGTTATATGTTGGCTGGTTTTGTTCAGCCTGTTCTTTATCTGCATCGGACTGGAAATCTCTCCTGCCTCTTTTCTCCATAAAACCAGCTTATGCTATTATTTTACTCTTCAAATGTACTTACTGTATATCAACCTGATACCATTCAAACTCAACTTCACAACTGTACACTTTGACTTCTAAAAAAACACTTAGCAGAAGTTCTGTGATATCTGAACTTATTTAGGCAGTTTAGACAGTCACAGCATGAGTGCATGAAAACCTTCATTGTCCTATTAATAATATGAGTGGTTGCTATTAGTTTGTTTTTCCAATAAATCACTTAATCAATTACCAAGCCTCAATTTTCCATCTCATTATTTTTAAATATTTGGTGCTCAGTGAGTACATGTGCAGATATATAAAGATTGTTTGGGAAAACTGATCACTCACTCACCATTGTATTTTATATGAAAATTATATATAAATGTATATCTTTTTTTCTACTTCAAATATTTGCATATCTGATGTTTTATGTGACGTGTATCAGATAAAGTCATGCACATATATTCTTGTAACAGCTGTGAAGTCAGTCTGCAAAACACAGCACAGATATTTATACACATCCAGAGAGACTGGACATTCACTCTTCAGGTGATAAACTCCTCTTTTTGATTCTTCTTGTTTATACCCTTAATAAGCAAGAGTGTCACTGTGTTTATCTAATAATGTAAAAAGATTTGGGAAGGAGCTACTGAGTAAAATGGGACTGATATTTGTTTCATTGAAGAGAACTAACAGTTTAAATTAAATTAATTCTAGAGAAATATTATAGAAAATGAGATTTTGCAGATGAATGTAGCCTGCAAATATCACTTTGCTAAACCATCTATTTTTCATCATTTAATGATGTTGCTCTATTCAGATTTAAAATGGGAGCATTTATGGACTGAACTGTATACTGTAATCTGGATATATTAAAATGTTTTTTTTTTTTTTTTTTTTTTTTACAGATCTGGTTCAATTACTCCTCTCTTTGTGTAGATCACAAAATTATTTTTTATGAGCTGCTAAACTTAAAACACAAACCCAGAGATGATTAACTCAGTGAACTTCACCACACCTGAAGCATCTACAAACTCCACAACTCAGTCCTTTGCATCAATGAAAAGTCTGGATATCTTTTTGTACATCATCAATTTCCTGTTTGGTCTTCCTACACACTCCTATGTTATATGGCTCATCATCACAGGAACAGGAAGTGGAGTTGCATCAGAGTTCTTCAACCTCAATCTCTCCGTTTGTGAGATTGCAAACTCTTTGAACTGCTTTTTCTTTGTACTTTCAATTTGGTTTTCAAGTCACTTGACCCTAAAATTGTTTTTAATAGGACTCTCTGTCACTGGTCGTCCTCTGTTTCAGTGCCTGATGTGTGTTGAGCGTTACCTGGCAGTGGTTCATCCTGTAACCTTTCTGAAGTACAAACCTCTCAGATATAGAGCGATCTGCTGCACTGTGGTCTGGATAATGACGCTTGGTTCTTGTTTGTGCTGCATGTTAATTTTAGTTTCAATCAACATTAATGCACATACATGGTTCTTCTTGTTGCAGTTCTTGCTCTTCCTCTCCATTCAGTTGTTCTGCTGTTTTGCTGTTCTCAGAGCTCTGAAGCAGTCAGGACCAGGAGAGAGAGGTAGAGAGAAAGGGGAGGAAAACCACATGAAGAGAAGAGCATTTTATCTCATTCTAATAACTACTGTAAGCATGGTTACCATATATGTGCCGATTACTATTTCAGCATTATTTACCAATCTGACACAACTCAATATTCAGGAAGTTTGGTCTCCTTCAGTGATTTGTTTTGTGCTGGCTGGTTTTGTGCAACCAGCTCTTTATCTGCATCGAAATGGAAAACTTTTGTGCTTCTGCTCACCATAAAACCTTGTGATATTTTACTAACTTTTACTTTTTGATAACTATTATTAAAGGACAGATCATTTTGAATGACTTTATGTGTTTTGTTTTGTTTTGTTTTGTTTTGTTACAATTTAAAATCTATCCGATCTGTAGATCTTCCTTTGGCGTTCTTTCGACGCCACACATTTACATACGCTTATAAAGCAGCAAAATTAATTTTCATCATTTACCCCATACTTTAAACATTGTTAAGTAAACACTGTAACAATAACTTAGTGTCATCTTTTCCATATTCAGGGTTGCCACAGAAAATTATTGCATTAAACTTGACACCCTAGATTTTATTCCCTCCCTAATTTTTTGAATATCAGGTGTTGAATGAGTGTCACCTGCTGATCAGTGTCAGATGTCCAAAGAATTTTTGGGAAGATAAAACAAACAAACAAACAAAAAAACAAAACAAAACAAACAAACAAACAAACAAAAAAAACATTTGAATCTTTGATTCCCATTGAACACAGCCTACATCATACCTCAAAGAGGGCGCAATTCACACATCACATTTTTCAAATTAATGTAAATAAGGTATCCCAAGTTTTCAAAGTAAATTTAAAATCTTCATCTTTCCCATCGGGTGTTTTATGTGACATATAACAGATGAAATCATGCACATATATTCTTGTAACAGCTGTGAAGTCAGTCTACAAAACACAGCACAGAGATTTATACACATCCAGAGAGACTGGACATTCACTCTTCAGGTGACAAAACTTCTCTTTTTGATTCAATTTCTTGTTTTTACTCTCAATAAGCAACAAGGAGCTATTTTTATAACCGCATGGCTGATGTTCTTTATTACGAGCAGTAATGTGTCTATTCATTAATGTCCAAGGGTTTTGAGGGGTTTAAAGGGTTTAAGGGGTTGCCTTAAAATGAAAATGTCTAAATTTCAAAAAAGAAGACGAAGAAAAAAAAAATGTAACTGTCACAGTCACCAGATCAGTCACCAGCACCGGCACTACATTTCCCAGCGTCCCTCCTGTTCCTCACCTGCACTCGATCATCATCACCCGCACCTGAAGACCATCACCATCATTACCACTCATCAGCACTCCCTTTATAAGCAGTCACTATCCTCACCACAGTGTCTGGTCTCGTATGTTCTAGTGCTGTGTTGTGTGGTTTCCTGTTCCTGTATTATCTCCCATTTGGATTACTAAGTAAAGACTTGTTTGAAATTCATCTTCTTCGTTGTGTGTTTCCTACACAAGCAGCGTGTTACAGAAAACCGGACCTCCCTAATGGATGAATGGGAAAAATTCATCAACGTGGCTCAGGAGAGCCATGATTTCCTGTCTTTCTTGTCTGCGTTTTTTCACCTCGCCATCACCAGCCTGCTGGAGGATGAAACCCTGAAGACCTTGTTCTGGATCGGGGCGAACTTCCACGGCCCCAGCAACCTCCCAGACACCACCGGCTTGAACTGGAGGGAAGCTCTGTTGAAGTGTCTGGAGAGCAAATGGCCCCGATGCAGAACCCTGCCTAGCCCAGTTCCCAGTCAGAGACCCACCGCAGATGGAGTGAACGACTCCGCCATGACGTCAGAGCCTGTGCCAGGAGGAGCGACCGAGCATGACATCACCCCGGAGCCTGAGGGGTTTCCATCTGAGGAGAGGTCCAAGTCGGCAGTCCCAGTCAGCGCTGAAGGTGTCGGAGACGAAGGGCTGGTCAGAAGCCCTGCCCACCCGCCTGTCACTGAGAGTGAGTTTACCAACATCTGCGCAACTCCTCATCTGCCTAACCATTCTATACTGGACTCACTGGTCCCACCCAGCCTCCCTCTTCCACATCCTCTCCTAGACGTCTCTGTCAGCTCGTCGTCCCAGCCTTCTTCCCAGACCCCAGCCACGTCTGCTGTCCCCCATCAGTCCCGCTGTACCACCGTCATCTCCTCTCAGTGACGTGGTTCCATCGCGGGCCTACTGTGAGCCACCTCCTTCTGGGCGTGAGGATCCCGTGGCTCCGCCTCCGGCTTCTGTCCTGGTCTCTCCACCTCGACCCGTCACCCTGACTCCTCCACCTGCGCTCCTTCCTCCCTTGACGTCTGCTGGGACCTACGAGCTTTCGGCTTCGCTGAGCTTCCTCGGACCGTCAGCTTCACCCGGGTCGGACATCGCGTCACCTGCGCCACGGACTTGCGGGCCATCCGTTGCTCTCCGGCCCTACACCCCTACTGCTCTGGCTAGCTCCGCCCTCCCTCAGGCTCCGCCTCTGCCCTCGGTCGCTCCAGCTACACCTCAGCCCTCCGGATCATTGCATCCATCTCGGGGGGTCGTCGCTGCGGCTCCGTCGCGGTCCTCCAGCTCAACCGTCCTCCTCCTGAGCCACCTCCAGCATCTTCCATCTCACCTTCACTCCGTCCACCTCCAGGACCCCCTCCGGCCCTCCCCTTTGGATCTTCCATTAGGGCGCGAGGACGCACCTCGCCGGAGGGGGATGTACTGTCACAGTCACCAGCACCGGCACTGCATTTCCCAGCGTCCCTCCTGTTCCTCACCTGCACTTGATCATCATCACCCGCACCTGAAGACCATCATCATCATTACCACTCATCAGCACTCCCTTTATAAGCAGTCACCATCTTCACCACAGTGTCCGGTCTAGTATGTTCTAGTGTTGTGTTGCGTGTATACCTGTTCCTGTATTATCTCCCATTTTGATTACTAAGTAAAGCCTTGTTTGAAATTCTTCTTCGTCGTGTGTTTCCTACGCAAGCAGCGCGTTACAGTAGCAGAAGTTCCGTGATATTTGAAAATATTTTTACAGCAGTTCAGACAGTCACAGCATGAGTGCATGAAAACCTTCATTGTCCTATTAATAATATGAGTGGTTGCTATTAGTTTGTTTTTCCAATAAATCACTTTCACATTGTATAATATGAAAATTATGTTTTCAAATTCAGGGTCACTTGACAATTGTGTAACATAGCTTTGATTTTGTTTATCTTAGACTTTTTTTTTTTTTTTTTTTTTTTTTTTTTTACTTTAAATATTTGCACATCTGATGTTTTATGTGATGTGTAGCAGATGAAGTCATGCACATAATCTTGTGGCAGGTGTGAACTCAAAACACAGCACAGATTTATACACATCCAGAGAGACTGGACATTCACACTTCAGGTGATAAACTCCTCTCTTTGATTCTTCTTATTTACACCCTTTATAATAAGCAACAGTTTTTATCTAATAATAAGAGTTAATGCTTTATCTACTGGGTAAAATGGGACTGAGATTTGTTTCAGAGAACTAAGTTTAAATTACTTAAATTTACTTAAATATTATAGAAAATGAGATTTTGCAGATGAATGTAGCCTGCATATATTACTTTGTTAAACAATTTATTTTTTGTCATTTAATGATGTTGCTGTATTCAGATTTAAATTGGGAACATTTACAGACTGAACTGTATAATCTAGATATACTAAATGTTTTTACAGATTCAATTACTCCTCTCTTTGTGTGATCACAAAATATTTTTTTTTTATGAGTCGCTAAACTTAAAAGACAAATCCAGAGATGAATAACTCAGTGAACTTCACTGCACCTGAAGCATCTATAAACTCCACAACTCAATCCATTGGGTTAATGGAAAGTCTGGAAATCTGTGTGTACAGCATCAATTTCCTGGTTGGTGTTCCTACACACTCCTATGTTTTATGGCTCATCATCACAGGAACAGGACGTGGAGTTGCATCAGAGTTCTTCATCCTTAATCTCTCCATGTGTGAGATTGGAAACTCTTTGAACTGTTTGTTCTTTGTACTTTCAAATTGGTTTTCAAGTGTCTTTACACTGCTATTGTTTTTAATAGGACTGTCTGTCACTGGTCGTCCTCTGTTTCAGTGTCTGATGTGTGTTGAGCGTTACCTGGCAGTGGTTCATCCTGTAACCTTTCTGAAGTACAAACCTCTCAGATATAGAGTGATCTGCTGCACCGTGGTCTGGATAATCACTTTTGGTTCCTGTTTGTGCTCCATGTTATTTTTTGTTTCACTCAATGCACATACATGGTTCATCTTGCTGCAGTTCCTCCTCTTCTTCTCCATCCAGTTGTTTTGTCTTGTGGCTGTTCTCAGAGCTCTGAAGCAGTCAGGACCAGGAGAGAGAAGGAGAGAGAGAGAGGAGGAAAACCACATGAAGAGAAGAGCGTTTTATCTCATTTTAATAACAACAGTGAACATGGTTGTCATATATGTGCCGATTACTATTTCAGCATTATTTACCAATCTGACACAACTCAATATTCAGGAAGTTTGGTCTCCTTCAGTGATTTGTTTTGTGCTGGCTGGTTTTGTGCAACCAGTTCTTTATCTGCATCGAAATGGAAAACTTTTTTGCTTCTGTTCTCCATAAAACCTTGTGATATTTTACTAACTTTTACTAACTTTTACTTTTTGATAACTTTTATTATTTGATGGGACAGTTTTGAATTACTTTTTATGTATCGTTTTGTTTTGTTATATTGTAAAGACCCACTGAAGTACCTTGAAACACGCAGCATTATTCAATGCGTAATTTCCACTGAAACAGGAAGACGGCTTGACATATTGAGCAGCTCCTCCCCTTTTTTAAAATAGCCAATAGCGTTTTGTTTATATCACAACTCGGCCAGAGCCGTTGAGCTCAGCAAAGCTGCATTTCACAGTTTATGACAGCCACAGTCTAATAGATTCCTCCTTTAGATTTAACATGAAACTGTTGCTAAAGTAAAAACAGTGAGCATAATCATGCTGAGAATGTGTAGTTAAATTTTGATTTCATGGGGACTTTAAAATCAACGAGATAATTTTGTCGCTACAGCTGCTCCAGCGTCGATGTGTGACAGAAATAAAGTCAAACTGGTTAGTAATAAGTGAAGCTGGTAATGCTGTTTGTGGAGTTGTTTAAACAGATCTTGAGATCTTGATTTAATGTCTTTTATCTTCAGTTGATTTCATCTAATTCTGTGGCTGAAGTCAGTTTTAGTTCTTGTGTTTCTCTTTTCTTCAGATTCTGCTTGTTATCATCAGGTGTTCATCACTAATGCTCAATCATCACTTAATTAATCACTTAATTACCTAATCAACTTCAACACTGCTTCAGTGTTACTTATAACACTCTGAGTGTGGACTCATATAAACCCTGAGCAGTGTTAAATTAACACTGGGAAATTTACTGTGTAGCCTACTTGTAGTGCTAAGATCTAGTTTCTTTGCTTGTGATGTATAGATGCCTTAAAAATCTGAATATATCTGTAAGATTCAACATCTCAAATCCAGGGATTAGCCTACCTTTTTCTCTAGTACTTATCCTATCAATCAGGTACCTTTCTAAAACAACTTTATTTCTCAGTGAACTAATAAAAATTTTGGCATAATCTTGCAGACAGCCAATGACATTTGAGCTGCTGATTTCAGATAGTTTTGTGTTCAGAATAGATCAGACGCTCATGTCAACAACAGTCAGAGCATGAAAACCTTCATTGTCCTATTTATTTACACACAGATAAAAATGTATTCTTGTGTGTTTATCATATATGGTTGTTTAAAGTGGCTGCTAATTGTTTATTCAAATAAAGCATATTTTCCATATTCAGGGTTGCCATAGAGATTATTGCATTAAATTTGACATCCTACCATAACACACAAGTTTTATTCCCTCTCTAATTTGCTCAGTGTAAGAATTTGCATATCAGGTGTTGAATGAGTGGCACCTGTGCTGATCAGTATCAGATGTACAAAGAATTTTTGGAAGGCAAAAAAAAAAAAAAAAAAAAAGATTCTTTGATTCCCTTTCAGTCAGTCACGTTCAGAACAGAACACGTTCAGAACTACACACATACTTACAAATGTGTACATCGAACTGTGTTTGGACAAAAGCATCTGCTAAATGTAAAACAATAATCCAGATGGATCTGAAAAGTTAATGGTCAGCTGTTTAATGTATTGTTTTAAATTAAAGGTAGTATTTCTCTTAATGTTTGCTTAATTTCAGTACATCATACCTCAAAGAGGGCGAAATTCACATATCACATTTTTTCAAATTAATTTAAATAAGGTATCCCAAGTTTTATGTGACGTGTAACAGATGAAATCATGCACATATATTCTTGTAACAGCTGTAAAGTCAGTCTACAAAACTCAGCACGGAAATTTATACACATCCAGAGAGACTGGACGTTCACTCTTCAGGTGACAAAACTTCTCTTTTTGATTTAGTTTCTTGTTTTTACTCTCAATAAACAACAAGGAGCTATTTTTATAATTATTTTAATAGCAGTAGATGCTATTTACACTAAGTGAAAATAGCATATTTTCTTAGCGATACATTCTATTTACACTAAGTGACAATAGCAACGTTTTCTTAGCGATATGCTATGTACACTAGGTAAAAATAGCGATAGATTCTATTTACACCATGTAAAAGTATCAGTTCTTTGCAATTAGTGTAAATAGTCATTAGGGTCACACTTTATAATAACTGCACACTATGAAGCATTAGTTAAGCATTAGAAAATAGTCAATTCATAATTTATAAAGCATTAATAGATATTAATAAGCAGTTTATAAATACAGCTATAAATGCTTTGTTCTTGATTTATAAGCCTATCTATAATGTGTTTAATAATTGTATTTTCATACTTTATTAATGATCAATTTATCATTTCTAAATTATGTATTACATTATTTACAAACCAGTTATTTAGGAGTTGTCAGTAGTTCATAAGATCATTTAGAAGTGTAAGTAAATGATTAATAAACTATTTAAACATACATTTATACATCTTATTATTTAGGCATATAGTAATAGTTACTCAGTGTGTTAATAAATGCTTTATTAACACATATTCCTACTGTAATTCATGATTAATCCAGGTAGTTATAAAACATTTAGAAGTGGTCAGTTAACTATTTTTGTGAGCTCATCTAAAGTGAGGACTATTTATGCCTCGTAAAGCTTTACAAAGGAGATTTAAAGGCTCAGTTATCTTCTGCACTGCTGTTCTCTAATGTTTTAAAGTTAGTACTGAGGTAGTTTTGACACTGTGAAATATTTTATTATATTATAATTGTTTTATAAGAAAAAGTTAATTGTTGTATTTTGGCACTCCTGTAATCCAGTGTTGGCACTGGTAAACTTTTATTCAGCAATGTTTACACTTTACAGAAATGTATTTTTATATCAGATTGCAAAGGCTTAGTTTCATTTTACTGCACAGTTATGTTTTCTGGAGGTGTACAGGAATTTTTATTTTCTGTGACATTGCAGAGGTTACCCGAGTTACCCGTCATAAAGTTTCATTTTTTTGCTTGAAGTAAATATTTCTCTGTTTTGTATCCTTTAAATCTCCTTTATAAAAGCTTTATGAGGCATAAATAGTCCTCACTTTAGATGAGCTTATGAAAATTAACCATGGTTTTACTACAAAAAAAACAAAAAACAAAAAAACAAAAACATGGTTATTATATGGTAACCACAAATTAGCCAGGGTTTTGCTACACTAACCATGTTTAACCATGAAATTTGTGGTAAAACTGTGGTTATACAAATGGTAATCAATCTGCCAAACAACAAGGTTATTACGCTTTTACTATAATAAAACCTTGGTTAATTTTCATGCAGGTTAATTTGTGAGCTGCTGAACTGAAATGACAAACACAGAGGAGATGATTAACTCTACAGTGAATTTCAACACACCTGAAGCATCTACAAACTCCACAACTCAGTCCATTGGACTTCTGGACAGTCTGGAAATCTGTGTGTACAGCATCAGTTTTCTGTTTGGTCTTCCTACACACTCCTATGTTATATGGCTCATCATCACAGAAACAGGAAGTGGAGTCTTCAACCTCAATCTGTCTGTTTGTGAGATTGGCATCTGTCTCAATTGTTTTGTATATTTACTATCATACTGGATTTTCAGTCTCTCAACATTAAAAGGTTTTTTTGTAGGACTTACCATCTCTGGTCGTCCTCTGTTTCAATGTCTGATCTCTGTTGAGCGTTATCTGGCAGTGGTTCATCCTGTAACCTTTCTGAAGTACAAACCTCTCAGATATAGAGTGATCTGCTGCACTGCAGCCTGGATAATCACTCTTGGCTCGTGTTTGGTCTGCATGTATACTTCAGGTGAAGAGAACAGGCCTATATATGTATGGTTCTTCTCTCTGCAGTTCCTCTTCTTCCTCTCCATCCAGTTGTTTTGTCTTGTGGCTGTTCTCAGAGCTCTGAAGCAGTCAGGACCAGGAGAGAGAAGGAGAGAGAGAGAGGAGGAAAACCACATGAAGAGAAGAGCGTTTTATCATATTCTAATAACTGCTGCAAGCATGGCTATCATATATGTCCCATATACAATCATAGGATTCTTTACCATTATGGTAAAAACGTTTATTAATCTTCTTTGGTTTATTGGTTTTACTTGTTATGTGCTGGCTGGTTTTGTGCATCCTGTTCTTTATTTGCATCGCACTGGAAAACTGTTCTGCCTCAGTTTGCCATAATATTTGCAACTGCGATATTTTAGTAGATTAAGATCAACTTATTAAAATTATGTCAATTTATCGATAATGTTTATTGCTCTGTGAAAACTCCAACAGTTTTTGAGTAATTTCTCTGAATTAGTGTCTTTGACACCTCAATCATCATTACAGTTTCAGATGCCATGCCAATTGCTGCATCTATTGCACCCTTTTGGTAGATTTAATATTGCAACATTGTGTCATAAGCGTGTCATAAGCGTAACAAGCGCGAGTAGCATTGAAGTTTCGCATTTAAGAGTTTGTGTAAATGTAATTTTTTGTAGTATATATGCTACTTCAATGCAGCTTCTGAGTCTTTGCAGTGTAAAGTGGTTCAGAACATGTTAGTGTTCACTGTTTATTCACAAATTGGTTTACTGATTGATGGCTGCCACAGAGATTAATAAACTTGATTTCCTGTCAACACAAATGTCTAAATGATTTATTCCCTCTCTGATTTTTAAATGCTCAGTCTAAGAATTTGCATTTAAGGTGTTGAATAAGTGGCACCTGTGCTGTCTTGTGTCACATAAATGAAGATTATTTGGGACTGAACAAAAAATTGTTCCAGTGATAATTCATTATTAGTCATGAGCAAATTGTATACCTTGAATGTCCTATAGTCACTTTGCTTAAAAAAAAAATTCTGCCAAATGCTTAAAAATAAAATCTAATGTAAAACAATAATCCTGCTGCTGTCAGTTGATAAATGTTATGTACATTTTCAGTCAAGGAATTAAACCACAAGTCTGCAAATTAATATTAGACAGAAAGTGTCATAAAACATTTATTGATTTAAATGTTATTTAATATTAACTGATTTTACTTGAGCACATCATTCCGAAAAATATGAATCAATTCACATTTCATATGAATTTAAATAGAGTATCACAAGCATTCAAATAAGGTTTTCTATATAGAAGTAAACTGCATTTCCTGTTGACATATTTACTGAGACTATCTGCCTTTTTGATTATAAATTTTACCTTTTGCATATCAGATGTTTTATGTGACGTGTAGCAGATGAAGTCATGCACATGTATTCTTGTAACAGCTGTGAAGTCAGTCTACAAAACACAGCACAGAGATTTATACACATCCACAGAGACTGGACGTTCAGGTGATAAACTACAATTTCTTATTCAATTTCTTATTTTAAAAAGAAGCAACATTGCCACTGCTGATTTGTTTTTTCCCTAGGACAAGTTTTAAGATTAAATAGAAACTTTAAAAAATAGTATCTATTCAAGAAAAATGGTTGCAATTACATACTGCCTTTGTAGAACAATATTTTACAGATATAATAATAATGTGTGCATTGGTTTCTTAGGATTAAATTGGTAATTTTGTAGACTGGATTCAAACTTAATTTACACTTGTCTCCTTCCATAAATCACAGCTACATTATATATGTTTTGTAAGCTGTTAATACGAGAAGACAAACACACAAAGCATGAATAACTCTACAGTGAACTTCACCACACCTGAAGCATCTACAGATTCCACAAATCAGTCCATTGGGCTACTGGACAGTCTGGAGATATGTGGGTACAGCATCGCTTTTCTGTTTGGTCTTCCTACACAATTCTATATTATATGGCTCATCATCACAGGAAAAGGAAGTGGAGTTGCATCAGAGTTCCTCAACCTCAATCTGTCTGTTTGTGAGATTGGTAACTCTCTGAATGGTTTGATCTTTGCACTGTCATATTATTTTTTTAGTCTCTCAATATTAAAAGCATTTTTACTAGGCCTTACATTCACTGGCCGTCCTCTGTTTCAATGTCTGATGTGTGTTGAACGTTACCTGGCAGTTGTTCATCCTGTAACCTTTCTGAAGTACAAACCTCTCAGATATAGAGTGATCTGCTGCACTGTGGCCTGGATAATTATTCTTGGATCTTGTTTTGTAAGCATGTTTACTTCTGCTTTGGAAAACTTTGAACATACATTATTCTTGACAATGAATTTCCTCCTCTTCCTCTTCATCCAGTTGTTTTGTCTTGTGGCTGTTCTCAGAGCTCTGAAGCAGTCAGGACCAGGAGAGAGAGGGAGAGGGAGAGGGGAGGAAAACCACATAAAGAGGAGAGCGTTTTATCTCATTCTAATAACTACTGTGAGCATGACAATTATATATGTCCCATATATAGTCATAGGAGTTGTTACGTTTCTGAAACAACAGATTATTAATTCACTTTGGTTCACTGGTTTGATTTGTTATGTGCTGGGTGGCTTTGTTCAGCCAGTTCTTTACCTGCGCCGGGCTGGAAAACGGCTTTTTTAAAGGTTAAACTGTGTTTAAAATGTTACATGATAAAGTGTGATACATTGTGATTGCTCTGTAAATACACTATATTATCTTATCAAGTTGTTTTTTACAGTACGTTTTTTGTGGAATATATGCTTTGTATTTATCCAGTATTTTCAACATGCTGATTCTTAAAGTTTGCTTTTTTTTAATGAATTGATTTTTCTTTTAAACTTTTGAAACAGCAGTAGTGTTGGAGTGGGGATTGATTGGGGATGGTATAAAACATATTTTGAACAAAAATAAATGCATGCATTGTACAAAATTTAAAGTGATTTCCATGTTTTAGTGTTACAAACTACTTCATGCTGCTCTTCTCGGTTACAGACAGACATTAATTTACATCATGTAGATAGCATAAGTTACAAATTCAGAACATCTTCAAATTCCATACGATGAAAGTCAGAGATATAGTGTAAAATCATGGAGTTGCAGACATTAAAGGAAACAATTCTAATCATGTGTAAAAACTTTTAAGTCAGCCAAAGACCATTAAAATCAACAGATGAAATCAGACACGTAATGCATTTATTTTATTGTTATTTTGTGTCCTCAATTGGAGTAAACACACTTTAACCTCATTCTACGTACAAGCACGTCTAGCGGCATCTTTTAGTTTTCACTTCTTTCACAAAGTTTTCATGTATTTCAGCTGCTGCATTGGTGACTTTCTGTACAGCACAACCCCCCCTTTTTTACTTTAAATATTTGCATGTTTTTCTTTTTTTTCTGACGTGCAGCATATGTCATGCACATATATTCATATTTATATATATTCCTTGAAGTCAGTCTACAAGCACAGAGATGTATACATCCAGAGAGACTGGGCTTTTACTATTCAGGTGACAAACTACTCTATTAATTTAATTTTCTGGTTTTTAACCTCAACAATACTGCAACAATGTCACTTTGTTGTTTGGAATTGCAAGGGGCAAATTTAACCATTTAAGCTATTGAGTAAAATGAGTTTGAGCTCTTTTTTCTTTTGACAAAAGTAACAGTTTAAAAGAAACCCATTCCTGGGAAATATGATACAAGATGATATTTTGCACTTGAATGTATATGAACTTGAATTCTACTGAATATAGATCCATATTTTCCAGTCATTTAATAATTATGCGCTCTGGTTATTTGGGTTTAAATTGGAAATGTTGTAGAATTGCAGACTGGATTGTTTGTTCATTGAACATGTATTTATTAAAATTATACCTGCTTCACACTTCTCTCTTTTTAGATCATGGTTACATCACCACATTTTGTGAGCTGCTGAACTGAGAAGACAAACACAGAGGAGATGAATAACTTCACCACACCTGAAACATCTACAAACTCCACAACTCAGTCCTTCAGGCTAATAGAGAGTCTAGAAATCTGTTTGTACAGCATCAATTTGTTTTTTAGTCTTCCTGCAAACTCCTATATTATATGGCTTATCACAGGAACACTAAGTGGAGTTGCATCAGAGTTCTTCATCCTCAATCTCTCTGTTTGTGAGCTTGGTATCTGTCTGAATGGTTTGGTCTTTATACTATCAAGGTGGATCTCAAGCTTTGAGATAATAGATATGTTTTTAATGGGACTTACGTTCACTGGTCGTCCTCTGTTTCAGTGTCTGATGTGTGTTGAGCGTTACCTGGCAGTGGTTCATCCTGTAACCTTTCTGAAGTACAAACCTCTCAGATATAGAGTGATCTGCTGCACTGCTATTTGGTTTATTAGTTTTGGCTCGTGTTTGGTCTGCATGTATAATTTAGCCTCAAACAAAATTCGTGCACATACATGGTTCTTGACCATGCAGCTTACACTGGTCATCTCCATCCAGTTGTTTTGTCTTGTGGCTGTTCTCAGAGCTCTGAAGCAGTCAGGACCAGGAGAGAGAAGAAGAAGAGAGAGAGAGGAGGAAAACTATATGAAGAGAAGAGCGTTTAATCTCATTCTAATAACTACTGTGACCATGATTATCCTATATTTCCCATTTGCAATCACAGCAATCTCTATCATTCTGACGGCAGACAATTCTCCAACAGTTTGGTTCACTAGTTTTACTTGTTTCATTCTGGCTGGTTTTGTTCAGCCTGTTCTTTATCTGCACAGAACTGGAAAACTCTCCTGCCTCTGTTCATCATAAAATCTGCAATTGTAATATTTTACTTACTTCAGTCCAGTTATTGTTAGTTATTGTTATTGGGTAAATATGTTACAGGTGAATGTGATTTCACCAAGTACAACATGTTCCTGGATCATCAAGTTTCAGTTTGTCAACTGGGATTAGGTGGGATTGTACTTCAGTTTCACATTAAAAGCTCTGTCTAAATATACCTTGTCATTATGTTTATGTGGCCTTTGCAGTGTGAAGTGGCAAAAACATGTTTTTTGACTCTGTCATCCAGTTTTTATTTAGAAAGATGCAGCACCACAAACAGACTTTTAGATATACTTTAGATTAGTCTATTTATTTATACAAAGGTGAAGTTAATTGTGAGTGTACTCGTCAGATATGGTAGATATAAATGGTTGCTATCTGTCATTTTTTCCCAGTAGTGACATCAGTAAGCTTATATACTGTAACCTATCCACGGACAGGTAGTTTACCTTTATGAGAATGCACTAATAATTTACATGAATGTATAATGGTAAAATTAGGAATATTTAACATTAAGCTTTCAGGTTTTGTATTGTGGTCATAATATAAAATTATGGCCATTTTATCACATATTTTAGAAGTAAATAAAAAGTGTGACAAAACTCTATGAAATAGTGAATAGATGTTCAGGGTAATGTGAAAAATATAAATAATAAATTAACTATAAATTAAATTAAAATAAACATTAAAACATAACACCTTAAATACATTTATACAAAATATAAACATAAGCAATGGCTGTATTTTTGTAGATAGGTTAATGTGCATATTAATCGCTCACACTTTTATTCTGTGGGACTTTTTGTGTCTGTATGTCAGCAGAGTTTGAAATCGCTGCCCATAATTACGTTTTGTCCATTTAAAATGGCTGTCAGTCAAACACGTGTTAAACACAGTAAGCGTCTCTAATAGTCATAAAATAATCTTCTTCTTGACTTATTTTCTTTTCTGATGAACTTGAGAGATTTTTTAACATGTGTAATCTGTGGATGTAAGATTACACTTAAAAAAAATAAAAAAAATAATATTTATGAGCACAGATCTGTATCATTCCATGAAAAATAAGAATTGTTAATTTTAATTTCATGGTGACTTCAATGTTGTTTTTGGTTGCCACCATCATTGTGATTCGTGCATTAAAATATGAAGTCTATGCTCGTCCATATATACCTATTTAACATTGCCATGATTAATAGAATTTGTCTTTACTGCTTTTAATAAACACTTTGAACCTTTGATTTCCTGCTGGGTCTTCTCAGTAAGTATGGTTTATAGGTGACCATCTATATTGTGTGTAGGATGGGCTGGTTTTGACGATAACCCAGTGTCACCTTTCCCTTATGGAGGCTTTCCACTGAGATTGTTGTATTAAACGTGACATCCTATCATAACAGATGATTAAAGAGTTTATCTCTTTGCATATTTGATGTTGATTGAGTGGCAGGTGTGCTGGCCAGTGTCAGAAAAATAGATAATTTCTGATCTGCGTTGAGTGTTACCTGGCAGTGGTTCATCCTGTAACCTTTCTGAAGTTCAAACCTCTCAGATATAGAGTGATCTGCTGCACTGCAGCCTGGATAACAATTCTTGGCTCTTGTTTTGTGTGCATGTTTTCTTTCGCTTTGGAAAACTTCGAACATTCATTATTCTTGACAATGAATTTCTGGTAACACTTTACAATACTGGTGCACTAATATGCATTAATTCATGCTTAACTAATGCACAGATAATCATGTGTTAATGTATGACTCATGAAGAACTAAACCATTAATTAATGATTACTGCATCAGCAACTAATAAAGTTTCTATATGATTAATAGATTAAGTAATATATTAATTGTTATTAATTAAATGTGTCATAATGTATTAATTCCTTAATAACATATTTTATGAACTAATAGTGTAAGTTAATGTGTTAACTACCACAATGGGTTGAAGCCATGTACTTCAACTTCCAGTTGTCTGCTTTAATTAATCATTAACTAATGATTTGAAAATGTATCGTTATGTTATGACTTTACTCGTTGAGGCACATGACTATTAACTAATTGTTAAGTAATATGTCATTAATGGGTTTTGACAGTTGCACATGCAGTGAGTGTAATGTCAGAGAATGTGTTTGAAGGATGGGTAAGTTGGGCTGCACACAAATATCAGCACACCAGAATCTGAACTACTGACCGCTGTTACACTGTGTTTAAACTGGACGCGACTATTATCGAGTCATACCGCAACAGCTGTTTACACTGGACATGACAGACCATTGCAAGTCCATTTGTCCTTCATAACAGAAGTGACGTTTTGTTGTGTTGTGTTGCGTCGTGCCGCATCCAAGTGTATTATCACTATCACTGATTATAATGGCTTCTATTCTCTTTGTCCGGTCTTGACACAGTGTTGTGAAATAGCAGTGCCCGGCCGTATGTTCTCAGTGTTCCACCTTTGAATCCTAGACCTCAAGCTTAACCTGACATATTCCTGTGCCATGAACAACAAGGTTCTGGATGCAGCAGTTCATCTGGTACAGTGGAATCACGGTTGTAGATAGTTGGAAATTGAAATCCATGGCTTAGTGTAGATGTCAAATCCATAATGACATATTAGCTAACAATTAATTAATAGTCATGTGCCTCAACAAGTCATAACATAATGATACATTTGCAAATCATAGGTTAATGATTAATTAAAGCAGACAACTGGAAGTTGAAGTACATGGCTTCAAACCATTGTGGTAATTAACACATTAACTTACACTATTAGTTAATAAAATATGTTATCAAGGAATTAATACATTATGACACATTTAATTAATAACAATTAATATATTACTTAATCTATTAATCATATAGAAACTTTATTAGTTGCTGATGCAGTAATCATTAATTAATGGTTTAGTTCTTCATGAGTCATACATTAACACATGATTATCTGTGCATTAGTTAAGCATGAATTAATGCATATTAGTGCACCCGTATTGTAAAGTGTTACCGAATTTCCTCCTCTTCCTCTCCATCCAGTTGTTTTGTCTTGTGGCTGTTCTCAGAGCTCTGAAGCAGTCAGGACCAGGAGAGAGAGGGAGAGAGAGAGAGAGGAGGAAAACCACATAAAGAGAAGAGCATTTTATTTGTTCAGCCAGTTCTTTATCTGCGCTGGGCTGGAAAACTGTTTTTTTTTTTTTTTAAATATAAAACTGTATTTTAAATGTAACATGATACGGTGTGATACATTGTGATTGCTCTATAAATACACTTTAGTCTCTTATCAAGTTTTTTTTTTACAGTACATTTTTGTGGAATATATGCTATGTATTTATCCAGAATTTTCAACAAGCTGATTCTTAAAGTTTGCTTTTTTTTAAATTACTTGATTTTTTTTTTTTTTTTTGAAACAGCAGTAGTGTTGGGGTAAAGACTGATTGGGGATGGTATAAAACATATTTTGAACAAGTATGTTTACTAAAATAAATTTATGTACAAAATTTAAAGTGATGTCCATGTTTTAGTGTTACAAACTACTTCATACTGCTCTTCTCGGTTACAGACAGACATTAATTTACACCATGTGGATAGTTACAAACTCAGAACATCTTCAAATTCCATAAAATGAAAGTCAGAGATATACTGTAAAATCATGGAGTTGCAGACATTAAAGGAAACAATTCTAATCATGTGTAAAAACTTTTAAGCCAGCCATTAAAATCAACAGATGAAATCAGACACGTAGTGCATTTATTTTATTGTTATTTTGTGTCCTCAATTGGAGTAAACACACTTTAACCTCATTCTACGTACAAGCACGTCTAGCGGCATCTTTTAGTTTTCACTTCTTTCACAAAGTTTTCATGTATTTCAGCTGCCGCATTGGTGACTTTCTGTACAGCACAACCCCCCCTTTTTTACTTTAAATATTTGCATGTTTTTCTTTTTTTTTCTGACGTGCAGCATATGTCATGCACATATATTCATATTTATATATATTCCTTGAAGTCAGTCTACAAGCACAGAGATGTATACATCCAGAGAGACTGGGCTTTCACTATTCAGGTGACAAACTACTCTATTAATTTAATTTTATGGTTTTTAACCTCAACAGTACTGCAACAATGTCACTTTGTTGTTTGGAATTGCAAGGGGCAAATTTAACCATTTAAGCTATTGAGTAAAATGAGTTTGAGCTCTTTTTTCTTTTGACAAAAGTAACAGTTTAAAAGAAACCCATTCCTGGGAAATATGATACAAGATGATATTTTGCACTTGAATGTATATGAACTTGAATTCTACTGAATATAGATTCGTATTTTGCAGTCATTTAATAATTATGCGCTCTGGTTATTTGGGTTTAAATTGGAAATGTTGTAGAATTGCAGACTGGATTGTTTGTTCATCGAACATTTATTTATTAAAATTATACCTGCTTCACACTTCTCTCTTTTTAGATCATCGTTACATTACCACCTTTGTGAGCCGCTGAACTGAGAAGACAAACACAGAGGAGATGAATAACTTCACCACACCTGAAACATCTACAAACTCCACAACTCAGTCCTTCAGGCTAATAGAGAGTCTCGAAATCTGTTTGTACAGCATCAATTTGTTTTTTAGTCTTCCTGCAAACTCCTATATTATATGGCTCATCAGAGCAGCAGGAAGTGGAGTTGTATCAGAGTTCTTCATCCTCAATCTCTCTGTTTGTGAGCTTGGTATCTGTCTGAATGGTTTGGTCTTTATACTATCAAGGTGGATCTCAAGCCTTGAGATATTAGATATGTTTTTAGTAGGACTTACAATCACAGGTTGTCCTCTGTTTCAGTGTCTGATGTGTGTTGAGCGTTACCTGGCAGTGGTTCATCCTGTAACCTTTCTGAAGTACAAACCTCTCAGATATAGAGTGATCTGCTGCACTGCTATATGGATCATTAGTCTTGGCTCGTGTTTGGTCTGCATGTATAATTTAGCCTCAAAAAATGTTAATGCACATGCATGGTTCTTGACCATACAGCTTACACCGGTCATCTCCATCCAGTTGTTTTGTCTTGTGGCTGTTCTCAGAGCTCTGAAGCAGTCAGGGCCAGGAGAGAGAGGGAGAGAGAGAGAGGAGGAAGACCACATGAAGAGAAGAGCGTTTTATCTCATTCTAATAACTACTGTGACCATGATTATCCTATATGTCCCATTTGCAATCACAGCAATCTCTATCATTCTGACAGCAGACAATTCTCCAACAGTTTGGTTCACTAGTTTGACTTGTTTCATTCTGGCTGGTTTTGTTCAGCCTGTTCTTTATCTGCACAGAACTGGAAAACTCTCCTGCCTCTGTTCATCATAAAATCTGCAGTTGTAATATTTTACTTACTCCAGTCCAGTTACTAAATCTACTTATTCTTATTGGGTAAATATGTTACAGGTGAACGTGATTTCACCAACATGTTCCTGGATCATCTTTGTTGATCCTGGAACAACATTCCAATCAGCCAATCAGATTTGAATGTTGTTCCAGGATCAACAAAATTTGTTTATCCAGGAATATGTCTTACTTGGCAAAATCAGGGTGACTATATGTTACTGGGCATGTCTATTTTCTTCAGCTGTCCACTAGTATTAACACAAATGGCAACACTGTCAAAAACATAACATGGAAGCTGTGATAAACATTGTGATTCCTCTGTGATTGTACTTCAGTTTCACATTAAAAGCTCTGTCTAAATGTACCTTGTCATGATGTTTATGGGCTTTGCAGTGTAAACAAAACATGATTTGTGATTCTGTCATTCAGTTTTTATTTAGAGCGATGCAGCACCACGAACAGATTTTTAGTCAAACTTTTGATTATTCTATTTATTTATACAAAGGTTAAGTTAATACTGAGTGTACTTGTCAGAAACGGTTGATATAAATGGTTGCTACCAGTCGGTCATTTTTTTCCTCCACTAAAAATGTGACATCATTAAGCTTATAACCTATCCACTGACAGGTAGTGTACCTTTATGAGAATGCACTAATAATTTACATGAATACCTACTAGTAAAATTAGGGACATTTAACATTAAGCTTTTAGGTTAATATGTATGTTTGTATTGTGGTCATAAAATAAAATAATGGCCATTTTATCACATATTTTAGATATAGATATTCAGGGCAATGTGAAAAATATAAATAATAAATTAAATCATTTAAATGAGGCCTAAACATAAAAACACAACACCTTAAATACATATTAAAAATATAAATATATGTCTGTATGTCAGAAGCATTTGAAATAGCTGCCCATATTTATTCTTGAGAAAACATTGTTTTTTTTTCCATTTAAAATGGCTGTCAGTCAAACGCGTGTTAAACAGTAAGCGTCTCAAATAGTCGCAAAATAATCTTTTCTTTTCTGATGAACTGGATCCTTTTTAACATGTGTAATATGTGGATGTAAGACTACAAGGGCACACAAATTAAATAATAATAATAATAATAATAATAATAATAATGTAATAAACTGTAACATTCCATAAAAAAATAAGAATTGTCAGTTTTATTTTCATGGTGACTTCAATGATGTTTTTGGTTGCCACCGTCATTGCGATTTGTGCATTAAAATATGAAGTCTATGCTTGCCATATGAGACTATTTAACATTTCATGGGCATGATTAATAGAATTGTTTTTTACTGTTTTTAGTAAACTCTCTGAATATTTGTTTTCCACGGGGCCTTCTCAGTAGGTGACCATCTATATTGCGTGTAGGATGGGCTGGATTTGTTGATGATCCAGTGTCACCTTTCCCTTATGGAGGCTTTCCACTGAGATTGTTGTATTAAACTTGACATCCTATCATAACAGATGATTACAGAGTTTATTTCTTTGCATATTTTGCATATCTGGTGTTGATTGAGTGGCAGGTGTGCTGGCCAGTGTCAGAAATATAGATAATTTCTTTAAAGATATAAGGACCATTTTTCTACTGTAAAAAAATATCACATTAATTTAGCCGGCGTGAGTCTTAGTTTTTATGTTAAGGTCAGCTGATCAATGTAAAATGTGGCTTGGTGCACAATTTTAAAGTCAAATCAATTTGGTAAAGTTCAAGACAAAAGGTGTCAACAGAACACAATTTAGTGTTCAAACTTCACTGACTTGCATCAACACATTTAAAATTTGTCAAATGAATGTCAATAAAATATCCCATCATTTCAGTCTGTTTTTTTCTTCTTCTCTCAATCATTTTATAATTTAAATATTTGCATATCAGGTGTTCACTTTCAGTCGGTCACTCTCAATGTCACATCAGATGACCGACGAATTGGGATCTCACTAGAGAGACCAATCTACTTTGAGTGTACATTGGCATGCGATTATTGCATTCAGCTGCTCTGCCTCGCAGCGAGGTTATAATCGAGCAGGAGGTGCAAGCGCATATCAGCTTTTCGCTTCGGAGCCAAGCTGTTCATGTCTTTGAATGCTCTGCAATCTACAGAATTGTGTATTCTTCGAACCAGTTCTTCAGGAGGAAATCTCTTTCTGTGTGTTGGCGAGACAGCACTTCAGCGGTGGCCATTCTCCGGCTGATTTTAAACAAACAGCCGTTTTCACAGCTAGAGAGTGAGCGCCTTTATTGAGCTGCTGATCATTCAGCTGTGAGTGAGAACAATGAACAGGCTGCACTTTTTCCCTTTCAGTCACGTTGGCCGGTTCCCCTGTGTGCTTCAGCACTAAAAGAGAGCGTTTTCCTTAGAAGAGCTTGCACGGGTCTGAGCTCGCATCTTTTTAATGATCCAACCCGTGTGTTTCTGGATGCGGTCGTTTCCTGTCCTCATTGACGGCTGCGATCGCTGTCTCACATGCCTGGGCATAAGCATGCGTTTTTTGGGGTTTAAATTAGAAATGTTTTAGAATTGGATTGTTTGTTCATCGAACATGTATTTATTAAAATTATACCTGCTTCACACTTCTCTCTTTTTAGATCATGGTTACATTACCACATTTTGTGAGCTGCTGAACTGAGAAGACAAACACAGAGGAGATGAATAACTTCACCACACCTGAAACATCTACAAATTCCACAACTCAGTCCTTCGGGCTAATGGAGAGTCTAGAAATCTGTTTGTACAGCATCAATTTGTTTTTTAGTCTTCCTGCAAACTCCTATATTATATGGCTCATCACAGGAACACTAAGTGGAGTTGCATCAGAGTTCTTCATCCTCAATCTCTCTGTTTGTGAGCTTGGTATCTGTCTGCATAGTTTGGTCTTTTTACTGTCAAGGTGGATCTCAAGCCTTGAGATAATAGATGTGTTTTTAATAGGACTTACGTTCACTGGTCGTCCTCTGTTTCAGTGTCTGATGTGTGTTGAGCGTTACCTGGCAGTGGTTCATCCTGTAACCTTTCTGAAGTACAAACCTCTCAGATATAGAGTGATCTGCTGCACTGCTATTTGGTTTATTAGTTTTGGCTCGTGTTTGGTCTGCATGTATAATTTAGCCTTAAACAAAATTCATGCACATGCATGGTTCTTGACCATGCAGCTTACACTGGCCATCTCCATCCAGTTGTTTTGTCTTGTGGCTGTTCTCAGAGCTCTGAAGCAGTCAGGACCAGGAGAGAGAAGGAGAGAAAGAGAGGAGGAAAACCACATGAAGAGAAGAGCGTTTTATCTCATTCTAATAACTACTGTGACCATGATTATCCTATATTTCCCATTTGCAATCACAGCAATCTCTATCATTCTGACGGCAGACAATTCTCCAACAGTTTGGTTCACTAGTTTTACTTGTTTTTTTCTGGCTGGTTTTGTTCAGCCTGTTCTTTATCTGCACAGAACTGGAAAACTCTCCTGCCTCTGTTCATCATAAAATCTGCAATTGTAATATTTTACTTCAGTCCAGTTACTAAATCTACTTATTGTTAGTGGGTAAATATGTTACAGGTGAATGTGATTTCACCAAGTACAACATGTTCCTGAGTCATCTTTGTTGATCCTGGAACAACATTCCAATCAGCCAATCAGATTTGAAGGATAAGTTTCAGTTTGTCAAGTTTAGGCTTACAACCAGGATTAGGTGCTTCTACATCAATGCTATTCACCTATCATTTTAGGGAGAAGTTATGGGTTGGGTAATGTTTATGGGTAGGGACAGGGTTAGCACTAAATTTTCGGACAGGAATGTTGTTCCAGGATCAACAAAATATGTTGGTCCAGGAATATGTCTTAAGCCGGGTGCACACTGTGCGATTTATAATAGTCCTTTACGATTGTTGCTTGCCAGACTGTACGAACATGATCCTCATGTCACACTGTGGGATCTCAGCTGTCATTTATGTCAGACTGTACGACAGTGAAGACGCGTTAAAAACGGATGCGCACATGAAAACTTTTTTTTACATCATCAACTCATACACATTCAGTGACAGTGAGCTGCATACACGCTGGACTGAAATGGTGGCTAACAAAGAAATCTTTACCGTTAATTTTGATAATGACTTGTCTTGAAAAACGAAGACAATTTGACGTTCGTCGTAGGAGAAGTCACACTGCAGGACTGTGTGCCAAATCTTCTGACACTGCCAGAATTTCGTCTGAGGTAAAATTTGATCGCAGCGGTCATTAATCGGCTGTCGATGAACATAGCGATCAAAGACTACAGATTTTAGGCTAGGATTATAGGAATCTTTTAGGATTTGCAAAATTTGTCTCAGACGACCAAATTGTGGCCAAAATCGCACAGTGTGCACCAGCCTTTACTTGGCAAAATCAGGGTGACCATATGCACGTCTGTTTTCTTCAGCCATCCAGTTAACACAAATGGCAACACTGTCAAAAGGATAACATGGAAGCGTGTGATAAACATTGTGATTCCTCTGTGATTGTACTTCAGTTTCACATTAAAAGCTCTGTCTAAATGTACCTTGACATGATGTTTATATGGCCTTTGCAATGTGAAGTGGCAAAAACATGTTTTGTGATTTAGAAAATGCAGCACCACAAACAGACTTTCAGTTGTACTTTTGATTAGTCTATTTATTTATACAAAGGTGAAGTTAATTCTGAGCGTACCCGTCAGATATGGTAGATATAAATGGTTGCTATCAGTCTGTCATTTTTCCCCAGTAATGACATTTTTCCCCAGTAATGACATTTTTTCCCAGTAGTGACATTAAGCTTATATACTGTAACCTATCCACGGACAGGTAGTTTACCTTTATGAGAATGCACTAATAATTTACATGAATGTATACTGGTGAAATTAGGAACATTTAACATTAAGCTTTCAGGTTAATATGCATGTTTGTATTGTGGTCATAATATAAAATTATGGCCATTTTATCACATATTTCAGAGGTAAATAAAAAGTGTGACAAAACTATGAAATAGTGAATAGATGTTCAGGGTAATGTGAAAAATATAAATAATAAATTAACTATAAATTAAATTAAAATAAACATTAAAACATAACACCTTAAATACATATATACAAAATATAAACATAAGCAATGGCTGTATCTTTGTAGATAGGTTAATGTGCATATTAATCGCTCACACTTTTATTCTTTGGGACTTTTTGTGTCTGTATGTCAGCAGAGTTTGAAATTGCTGCCCATAATTATTCTCGAGAAAACATTACGTTTTCTTCCATTTAAAATGGCTGTCAGTCCAACGCATATTAAATACAGTAAGCGTCTCTAATAGTCATAAAATAATCTTCTTCTTGACTTATTTTCTTTTCTGATGAACTTGAGAGATTTTTTAACATGTTTAATCTGTGGATGTAAGATTACACTTAAATAAAAAAAATAATTATGAGCACAGATCTGTAACATTCCATAAAAAATAAGAATTGTTAATTTTAATTTCATGGTGACTTCAGTGTTGTTTTTGGTTGCCACCATCACTGTGATTTGTGCATTAAAATATGAAGTCTATGCTCGTCCATATAAACCTATTTAACATGGCCATGATTAATAGAATTTGTCTTTACCTCATTTAATAAACACTTTGAACCTTTGATTTCCTGCTGGGCCTTCTCAGTAAGTATGGTTTATAGGTGACCATCTATATTGTGTGTAGGATGGGCTGGTTTTGATGATAACCCAGTGTCACCTTTCCCTTATGGAGGCTTTCCACTGAGATTGTTGTATTAAACGTGACATCCTATCATAACAGATGATTAAAGAGTTTATGTCTTTGCATATTTTGTATATTTGGTGTTGACTGAGTGGCAGGTGTGCTGGCCAGTGTCAGAAATATAGATAATTTCTTTATGGATGAATGGACCATTTTTCTACTATATATATACACAGGTGCATCTCAATAAATTAGAATGTCGTGGAAAAGTTCATTTATTTCAGTAATTCAACTCAAATTGTGGAACTCATGTATTAAATAAATAAATTCAATGCACACAGACTGAAGTACTTTAAGTCTTTGGTTCTTTTAATTGTGATGATTTTGGCTCACATTTAACAAAAACCCACCAATTCACTATCTTAACAAATTAGAATACTTCACAAGACCAATAAAAAAAACAAAAAAACAAACATTTTTAGTGAATTGTTGGCCTTCTGGAAAGTATGTTCATTTACTGTATATGTACTCAATACTTGGTTGGGCCTCCTTTTGCATGAATTACTGCATCAATGTGGCGTGGCATGGAGGCGATCAGCCTGTGGCGCTGCTCAGGTGTAATGGAAGCCCAGGTTGCTTTGATAAAGGCCTTCAGGTCATCAGCATTGTTGGGTCTGGTGTCTCTCATCTTCCTCTTGACAATAGGAAGAGAATCTATGGGGTTCAGGTCAGGCGAGTTTGCTGGCCAATCAAGCACAGTAACACTATGGTCATTGAACCAGCTTTTGGTACCTTTGGCAGTGTGGGCAGGTGCCAAATCCTGCTGGAAAATGAAATCAGCATCTCCATAAAGCTTGTCAGCAGAAGGAAGCATGAAGTGCTCTAAAATTTCCTGGTAGATGGCTGTGTTGACTGTGGACTTGATGAAACACAATGAACCAACACCAGCAGAAGACATGGCACCCAAAATCACCACCAACTGAGGAAATTTCACATTGGACTTCAAGCAAGTTGGATTCCGTGCCTCTCCACTCTCCCTCCGGACTCTGGGACCTTGATTTCCAAATGAAATGGCAAAATTTACTTTCATCTGAAAAGAGCACTTTGGACCACTTTGTTTCATCAAGTCCACAGTCAACGCAGCCATCTACCAGGAAATTTTAGAGCACTTCATGCTTCCCTCTGCTGACAAGCTTTATGGAGATGCTGATTTCATTTTCCAGCAGGATTTGGCACCTGCCCACACTGCCAAAGGTACCAAAAGCTGGTTCAATGACCATGGTGTTACTGTGCTTGATTGGCCAGCAAACTTGCCTGACCTGAACCCCATAGAGAATCTATGGGGTATTGTCAAGAGGAAGATAAGAGACACCAGACCCAACAATGCAGATGACCTGAAGGCCTTTATCAAAGCAACCTGGGCTTCCATTACACCTGAGCAGTGCCACAGGCTGATCGCCTCCATGCCAAGCCGCATTGATGCAGTAATTCATGCAAAAGGAGGCCCAACCAAGTATTGAATGCATATACAGTAAATGAACATACTTTCCAGAAGGCCAACAATTCACTAAAAATGTTTTTTTATTGGTCTTATGAAATATTTTAATTTATTGAGATAGTGAATTGGTGGGTTTTTGTTAAATGTGAGCCAAAATCATCACAATTAAAAGAACCAAAGACTTAAAGTACTTCAGTCTGTGTGCATTGAATTTATTTAATACACGAGTTCCACAATTTGAGTTGAATTACTGAAATAAATGAACTTTTCTACAACATTCTAATTTATTGAGATGCACCTGTGTGTGTGTGTGTGTATATATATATATATATATATATATATAAAATCACATTAATTTGGTCTCAGTTTTTATGTTAAGGTCAGCTGATCAATGTAAAATGTGGCTTGGTGCACAATTTTAAAGTCAAATCAATTTGGTAAAGTTTAGAGAAAATTTAAGACAAAAGGTGTCAACAAAACACAATTTAGTGTTCAAACCTCACTGAATTTATGTTTGCATCACCGCATTTTAAATTTGTCAAATGAATGTCAAAATATCCCAACTTTTCAGTCTGTTTTCTTCTTCTTCTTCTTCTTCTTCTCTCAATCATTTTATGATTTAAATATTTGCATATCTGGTGTTTCATATGACATGTAGCAGATGAAGTTGTGCACATCTATTATTCTGACAGCTGTGAAGTCAGTCTGTAAAACACATCACAGAAATTTATACACAACCAGAGAGACTGGGCATTCACTCTTCAGGTGGTAAAATCCTGTTTAAAAAAATAAATAAATAAAAAAAAAATAAAAAAAAATTCTGTTTTAGCTGTTGTTTAGCTGTTTTAGCTCTGGTTATTTGAGTTTAAATTGGAAACTTTCTTGAACTACATATTGGTTCATTTATGCCTCTCTTTTTTCCATATAGACCACATTCAAAAAATTACATATGTTTTGTGGGTTACTGAACTGAGAAAGCAAATACAGAGGAGATGAATAACTCTACAGTGAACTTCACACTTGGAGCATCTGCAAACTCCACAGTGCATTCAACTGGGCTAATGGACATTCTGGAAATTTGTGTGTACAGCATCAATCTGCTGTTTGGTCTTCCTACACACTCCTATATTATATGGCTCATCGTCACAGGAACAGGAAATGGAGTTGCATCAGAGTTCTTCAACCTCAATCTCTCTGTTTGTGAGCTTGGTATCTGTCTGAATAGTTTGGTTTTTGTAATGTCAATGTGGTTTACAAGTCTCTCAAGATTTGAACTGTTTTTAATAGGACTCTCCTCCACTGGTCGTCCTCTGTTTCAGTGTCTAATCAGTGTTGAGCGTTACCTGGCAGTGGTTCATCCTGTAACCTTTCTGAAGTACAAACCTCTCAGATATAGAGTGATCTGCTGCACTGTGGCCTGGACAATTATTTTTGGCTCTTGTTTGTGTTGCATGTTCAATTTAGTTTCGCAAAACAGATATATACATACATGGCTCTCGTCGATGCAGCTGACACTGGTCCTCTCAATCCAGTTGTTTTGTCTTGTGGCTGTTCTCAGAGCTCTGAAGCAGTCAGGACCAGGAGAGAGAAGAAGAGAGAGAGAGGAGGAAAACCACATGAAGAGAAGAGCTTTTTATATTATCCTAATAACTACTGTAAGCATGGTTATCCTATATGTCCCAAATACAATCACAGGATTCTGTGAAATTTTGACATCCGACAGTACTCGGACAAACTGGTTTACTGCTTTGACTTGTTTTATTATTGCTGGTTTTGTTCAGCCTGTTCTTTTTCTGCGTCGCACTGGAAAACTTTCCTGCCTCTGTTCATCATAAAGGTTGTAGTACTAGGTTAAGTTACTGAATCGTAACTTTTAATAATGTGTGAGAAAGTAGAAATGCAACACATGAGTATGTGTACATTTTTGGTGATTGTTATTCCAGTGCAAATACATTTGTTAACTCTGTGTCACAATAAATAGTATGTGTAAATGTACCTTGTCATGGTATACCTCTCATAGTTTTATGGTTGTTACGTTGTTGCTATTATTTTGAGTTTCCAATAAAACACTTCATCATTGATTCACAAATAGCCTATTTTTGCATTTAACCTGACATATTGTTATTTTTACTGCCATCATTTTTAAATACTTGGTTTTCTAAAAATTTGCATATCAGGTGTTCATTGAGTAACAACTATGTGCTGGCCTATATGCTATATAATGAACCGCAAAGTTCATAGTTTATGAAAGTTCAACTGTCGAGATTGTTATAGAAAATAAAGGTTTTGTGTAAAAGTCTCTTTAGGGCTTCAATTCAAATTTATTTAAACTGTGTAGTCTCTTTGATTGCCATTTGGTAAAAATGTAAAAAATGTGAAAGATATTACATGATGGGTTTAAATAGGTTATTCTTGGATAACTTGTTCAATGAATTACCAAATAATTTGTGGTTACTCCACTCAGGATCACGTGGTAAATGGTAAGAATTACTTTCTCAAAGTAATTGCATGCAACTTTCGGTAACTATATACATAGATATGTCAGTAACGGCCTCATAGAACAGTAATTCCTTAAGGGCTTGGTTGCTCACTTTCGAAGGAACTTTGAGAATCGTCTCCTAGCAGTTTAAAAAAATGCAGTTTATTATTCGGCCATATACAATGTTGCTATTGACGACAGGGAATATTATGAAAAATCAGACTAAATGGTGCGAGTGTACAACAAAAATACTGCAGGGAGCTTCATAATACATTTTTATAAAGGTTTTAACAATATAAAACAACTATGATTTAAACTAAACTAAAATCATTGGCAGCAAAAATCACTATCTTAGGTGTTATCAATGGAACATTGGAACAATTTTGTTTAAATAAAACACTCAGGCCCGGTTTCACAGACAGGGCTTAGCCTAAGCCAGGATTAGGCCTTAGTTCAATTAGGATATTTAAGTATCTTTTATAAACATACACTAGAAAAAAACATTACTGGTGTTTCTCTTGAGACAAAACAATGGCTCTGACATATTTTAAGATATGTCAGTGCAAGTTACTTTCAGTTAAAACAGCTCAAACATGCATTTTAGTCTAGGACTAGCTTAAGCCTTGTCTGTGAAACCGGGGGTCAAAGTCTTGTTTAGGTTCAAATATGTGAATTGGTGGCTCAAGTTTCCTCAGACTGTTATTCATTTTGTCCCACTTTTTGTGAATGAATGAATGAATGAATACACACACATAATAATTTTCCCATGTGCTTCATCTCTTCACAGTCTGATAGAAATGATGGATACTTGCTGTTGTTATCTATGCAGTAAGGGACCATTATTTCAATTTTGTGTATAAATTGTGCCTTGGTGAACAATTTCAAACCCAATAAGTTATATATTTGAACATTTAATTTGTTTACTTTGAATATTTGCATATCTGGAGTTTTATGTGATGTCTAAAGATGAAGTTTTGCACATATATTCTTATTACAGCTGTGAAGTCAGTCTACAAAACAGCAGAGAAGAATATACTAGAGATCAGAAATCTAGAGAGACCAGAAATTCACTCTTCAGGTGATAAACTCCTCTTTTTGATTCAATTTCTTGTTTTTACAGTTTATAAGAAGAAACATTGCACTGTGCTGATTTGGATTTTAGGAAAAATTAAATAAGTAAATAGAAATTGAGCTCTTTTTACTTAATTGAAAAGAAGAAATCACTTCAGGAAATAAAATCGAAACCAGTTAACATAGGATGATGAAGATATAAAATCACCTTAAGTACTACTGAATTTATAGAACCATGTTTTGAAATAATTTAATGTTGGTTTGCTCTATTTCAGTTTTAATTTAGTATTTAATTGCCTGCACTTCTCTTTTCCCATTGATCATAGCTACATAATAATGTTTTGTGAGCTGAAAGAAGACAAACACAGAGGAGATGAATAACTCTACAGTGAACTTCACCACACCTGAAACATCTACAAACTCCACAACTCAGTCCAATGGGCTTGTGGAAGTTCTGAACATTTGTGTGTACAGCATCTGTTTCCTGTTTGGTCTTCCTACACATGTCTATATTATATGGCTCATCATCACAGGAGCAGGAAGTGGAGTTGCATCAGAGTTCTTCATCCTCAATTTCTCTATTTCTGAGGCTGGTTTCTGTGTGAATTGTTTGACCTTTGTACTGTCAGTGTGGTTTTCATTTATAGTGCAATTTAAACTATTTTTAGTAGGACTAATCACTACTGGTCGTCCTCTGTTTCAGTGTCTGATGTGTGTTGAGCGTTACCTGGCAGTGGTTCATCCTGTAACCTTTCTGAAGTACAAACCTCTCAGATATAGAGTGATCTGCTGCACTGTGGCCTGGATAATTATTCTTGGCTCCTGTTTGTGCTGCATGTATACTATAGACCCACACAACAGTGTACATATGTGGTTCCTGTCAGTGCAGTTTTTACTCTTCGTCTTCATCCAGTTGTTCTGCTGTGTGGCTGTTCTCAGAGCTCTGAAGCAGTCAGGACCAGGAGAGAGAGGGAGAGAGAGAGAGGAGGAAAACCACATGAAGAAAAGAGCGTTTTATCTCATTCTATTAACCACTGTGACCATGGTTATCACATATGCCCCATATAGTATTGCAGGATTTTTTACCATTGTCACAGAAAAGCTTATTCCTGCATATTGGTTTCCTGGTTTGGTTTGTTATGTGCTGTCTGGTTTTGTTCAGCCTGTTCTATATCTGCACCGCACTGGAAAACTCTCCTGCCCCTGTCTCTTATAAGACCTATTGTAATATATTATGGAATTAAATTACACAAATATTACTTGGAACTTTTATTGCTTGGGAAAATTGTAAATCACTTTTGTATTCTTGTAGCTGATTTTTCCCCTTCTAAATTAAGGTTTTTAATAGGGTTTTTGTTTTGTCATTTTATTTGTTATGTATTTGCAGTTTTGGGACTCCTTGTCATTCACTGTTTATTCTGTGATTGCAGCACCATAAACTGAATTATAGCTGTATATTTGGTTGTTCTAGTCAGATTTATTCTGTTTATTCTGATTGTGTTTAACAGATGAATGAGTGGTTACCATTAGTATATGGTTTGTTTTTTCAATAAAAAAATTAATCAATGGCCCAGTGTCACCTTTTCCATAATGAGGGTTGCCACAGAGATGATTGCATCAAACTTGACATCTTGCCATAACCCAGATTTATATTGTTTGTCTTTTATTTGTTTTTCAAATGCATATCATTTGTTGAATGAGTAGCACCTGTTGGCCAGTATCAGATTAAGATTGAATCTTTGAATCTTCACTGATTTTATCTTTGTACATCATATTACAAAGATGGTTAGTGAAGTTACACAATTTTCTGCATGAATGTAAATAATGTTTTACACATTTTTACACAACAAAACACATAACAGATTTATGTACATTTCATAAGTTTGCTTGCCCATATAATCTTGAAGCTATTAAGCTTAATTGCCATGCAAGACTCAGTTTTTAAGTACAGAAGGGGCGCTGTTGTGGCTGTGGCCTGGGGGAGGCTTCTGGGGAGCTGTAGGAGAGTGCTTTACTCTGGGAAACATTTGCTGTTGCATTTATCAACTTGGAGTCATGAGCGAGAGTCACTACTGTGGCAGTGACACTCAGGAGTTGCTCCTGCCTGAGCTGAAGGTGGACCACATCTCCCAGTTATGTCCACGTGTGGAGATCCCAGTTATGTCCACATGTGCTGTGGTAGTGATGCTCAGGAGTTGCTCCTGCAGGAGCAGCATTTGGAAAGCATGACCTAGTGATGACAAGATCAAACATGACTTGAGAAGAAAAACAATCAACGTTGTCAGCAGGCTCTCCTGCCACACGTTGTGCTTTAGAGTGGGAAAAAAAAACAAAATATGGGAGATCTTCTTTCTCAATACTGACCCTTGCTCACTCTCATTGGCTATTGCGGGTATCACGTCAGAGGCAGCCCGATCAAGAGTCATAAATATCAGACATGTTTTATATTTATGATATCAGATCGGGGACACTGTCTCGATCGGGAACAGTTAAATAATCGACACAATAGATGATTTTTTTGGACAAAAAATAGTTTGCGACAAGCCTCGATCAGGGGTGCAAATCAGGGTTAAAATCAGACTTAAAATCTTGTGTGGCCAGCCTTAGAGAGACTAGACATTTACTCTTCAGGTGATAAACTCCCAGATAGCAACTTTGTGCCGGCCCAGATCCGGCCTACATCTGCCACGCATGGTATGATGATCTGGGCCACATGTGGCGTGGAATGATGGGACTTTGGCAGACCGCTCCTGTTTACTAAATCAGAGCCACAAGCAGGCCATAGCAATGCCATGTCAGCCAAGAGACAACCAGAACTGGACCTTATCTGAGCCACAAAATCTTTATATATATATTTATAGAATCATCTTAGCATTAACAAGCCTGTTAACAAGCAGAATCACTGAAGGAAAGAAGAAAACAGAAAAAAGAGACAAACAGAAGCACAAGAGGTACAACTGACTTCAGCCACAGCCTTAGATGACATCAACTGAAGATAAAAGAAGACATTAAATCTGTGAAGATCTCAGCAGTGGATGATTAAACTACTTCATAAACAGCATTACCAGCTTCACTTATTACTAACCAGACTGACTTTATGTCTGTCATACAGAAGTTCTTATTGAGAATTAACAGAGGTTTAATACTCATGTTTGTTTAATTTGAAGTCACCATAATGGTGATTGGTGTTTCCATTAGTTGGGCTCTGTTTGTCTTCTCTGACAGTGTGTTTGTCAAGTAGCAAATAGAGCTGAAATGAGATCAGATGATTATTTTTTAGCTATTGATAGATTTATAATCATTGTGAAACAGCCTAAATCACTGATGTCATTTGCATGTAATAATTGTGTTGTGCCATTAATAAAAGCAAATAGTTAGAAGTAACTAACTGATTTTCTAACTGAAGTTTTTACTCTATATTAATATTTGGATCCTCATTAGTTTCTACAGAGTGGTTGCTAATCTTCTTAGGGTCCACAAAGCAATAAAAGACAAATACTTTGTGGTCTCGAGCCCCTGCCCATTTTTCAAAATTAATCAAAAGTGCCACTCTCAAACAAATATCAATGAGAATATTGTGGTCAATAAAACAAAATGCATTTGATTTTAATTAACCTGACAATGTGTACAAAATTAAAGTAGTCTAAATTCCAATTTATTTTTACGCATCTGCCAGTCTGAGGTGTTGTTGCCATAACGCATTGCTATGGGTTGCGTGTCTTGCTTTGGACTTGACTGACAGGGTCTGTAACGTTGTAAAGTCTCTGTTTTCGAGGGAATAGTGTGGATGGCAGGCATAACCGTAACAAAAGTTATGCGTTTTAAAACAAAAACAAAAATTTGTTTGTGGACAAGCTAAAAAGAAACAGAAATGTTTCGGAGTCTCTACTAATGAGCCGATTACCTGAATGCTCCTGGATGGGGGGTGTGCTCCAGGAATGTGGTTGGGTCTAAGGGATAATTATTTCACAATTGTGTATAAATTGTGCCTTGGTGAACAATTTCAAACACAATAAGTCAAATATTTGAACCTATAGGGGCGGTTTCCCGGACAGGGTTTAAATTAAGACAGGAGTAGGCCTTAATCTAGAATAGTTAATCGTTGCTTAAAAAATGGCTTACTGAAACACAGATTAAGTACAGATTACTAAAACCTGGACTATGGAGTCCTGAATTAAAATAAAACAGATTAATTTAAAACCAACTGTGCTAATCCGAATTAGCATGAGAGAGATTGCCTATAAAACATGGAATGAACCAAGAAAAGCTTAAAATTGCATGGAACTGAGAAGCAAATCCAAGGAAAACAATGGCAGCAGAAAAAGACTGAAAAAAAAAAAAGAGACAGTTCTTTTAAAGCAAGCATCAAAATACATCAGCTGTGAAAAAAAGAAATTCCTGGAAATCAGTTTGTAATGAATTCTGTAATTATCCTATGATTATTAAGGCTTCTTGTTTTGTCTTGTGATTTACATAGCAATAAACTAAACATAACTATTTACACATGCAACATTCTGTGTTGGCAGTCTAGAAATTACACTGGTTTAATTCAAATAGTAATCACTATATTATTAAAGTAAATACAAATCTTGTTAGCAGGTCCTCAACCTAAGCACAATCCCTACACTTCACCACAATGGTAATCTCCAAAAAACAAACATAACAGAAACTTTTAAATACCAACATAATAGAACATTAAACTTAAGAAGTCTCTCCATTTTCTCATCTTGCTAAAAATGCATAAAATAACACTTTATTTGAACATTTACTCTTCCAATTCAGCCTGGTGCAAAGCATGATGGGAAGTGAAAGTCCTGTTTGATTGGGTTACTAGATTGTAATGTTATTTCAAAATGAAAACATCAAGTAAATTCAAATAATAACCATTTCAGGAAGCAATCACATTTGAACCAGAAACAATGGTTGTTTAAATAAAGTTAACAGCATCAAAAAACAAAACAAAACAAAACAAAACAAAACAAAACAAAACATCACTAGTAGCACTAGTCTTCTCCAGGAAATCATCTTATTAAACTCTGGACTAGACTAAGTCTAGGACTATTTAAAACCAAGACAGAGAAAGCAGGTTTCTATTAATCTGGTTTAAAGGGCCATTTTATTCTAGGACTAGGCTTAATCTCTGTCCGGGAAACCGCCCCTTAATTTGTTTACTTTTAATATTTGCATATGTGATGTTTTATGTGATGTGTATCAGATGAAATCACACACATATATTCTTGTAACAGCTGTGAAGTCAGTCTATAAACACAGCACAGAGATTTATACACATCCAGAGAGACTGGATGTTCACTCTTCAGGTGATAAACTCCTCTTTTTGATTTAATTTCTTGTTTTTAAAGTTAATAAGAAGAAGCACTGTCACTGTGTTGATTTTTATTTTTTCATTTTTTTTTTTTTTTAGGAAAAAGTAAATAGAAACAACTCTTTTTATTTCATTTAAAAGAAGAAAGTTCAGTGGAAATACAATAGAAACAAAAATTTTGCCTATTAATGTAGGTTGATGAACATATGAAATCCTCTTAAATACTACTGAATTTATGGAACCATATTTTGAAGTCTTTTAATATTGGTATACTATGGATATTTCAGTTTTAATTTAGTATCTATGAATTGCCTGGCTCATGTACACTTCTCTTTTTCCATTGATCACAGCTACATAATGATGTTTTGTGAGCTGAAAGGAGAAGACAAACACAGATGAGATGCATAACTCTACAGTGAACTTCACCACACCTGAAACATCTACATACTCCTCAACTCAGTCCTTTGGGCTTGTGGAAATTCTGGAATTCTGTGTGTACAGCATCTGTTTCCTGGTTGGTCTTCCTACACACTCCTATGTCATATGGCTCATCATCACAGGAGCAGGAAGTGGAGTTGCATCAGAGTTTCTCATCCTCAATCTCTCTGTTTCTGAGACTGGTTTCTGCATGAATTGTTTGATGTTTGTACTGTCAGTGTGGTTTTCATTTTTATTGCAGTTTAAACTATTTTTAGTAGGACTAATCACTACTGGCCGTCCTCTGTTTCAGTGTCTGATGTGTGTCGAGCGTTACCTGGCAGTGGTTCATCCTGTAACCTTTCTGAAGTACAAACCTCTCAGATATAGAGTGATCTGCTGCTCTGTGGCCTGGATAATTATTCTTGGCTCCTGTTTGCGCTGCATGTATACTATAGACCCATACAACATTGTACAAATGTGGTTCTTGTCAGTGCAGTTTCTACTCTTCTTCTTCATTCAGTTGTTTTGTCTTGTGGCTGTTCTCAGAGCTCTGAAGCAGTCAGGACCAGGAGAGAGAGGGAGAGAGAGAGTAGAGGAAAACCACATGAAGAGAAGAGCATTTTATCTCATTCTAATAACTACTGTGACCATGGTTATCACATATGTCCCATATAGTATTGCAGGATTTTTTACCATTGTCAGAAAAAGTCTTATTCCTGCACATTGGTTTCCTGGTTTGGTTTGTTATGTGCTGTCTGGTTTTGTTCAGCCTGTTCTTTATCTGCACCGCACTGGAAAACTCTCCTGCCCCTGTCTCTTATAAGACCTGTTATTTTGTAATATATTATGGAATTAAGTTACTCAACTATATTTTACTTAGAACTTTAATTATTGCTTGGGAAAATTGTAAATCACTTTTGTATCCTTGTAGCTAATCTGAATAAAGGTTTTATTAGGGTTTTTGTTATGTAACAGAGGTTATAATGAAATGCCACATCAGAACCTCCATGAACTTTGCCGTTGTTCTTTCATATATGCACTACATTATTTCACTGTGCAAATGCACCTTTTTATGGCATATATACTACTTCAGATGTGGTGTTTTGCCACATTAGCAGTTTTGCACATTAAATAAAAGCCTCATAGAGCTTTTACAAATGAGATTTAAAGACTTGGTTAACTTCTATACAGAAAAAGAAAACAAACACAACACAGAGTGATACAAAACATAGAAATATTTTTTTCAAGATGCAAAAAATGAGAGTGTACAACTGTACACTTGATATAATATGGGCAGATCCCAAGGACCAGTGAGTACACAGCAAAAACCCCAGAGTTAAATCAACTCTGCTCAGAGAACATTTGGTCCTTCTCTAAATAGTGTTAAAATAACACTGAAGCGGAGTTAAAGTTAATGAAATAATTAAGCAATTAATTAAGTGATGATTGAGCAATAATGATAAACACCTGCTGTTCACAAGCAGAATCACTGAAGAAAAGAGAAACACAAGAACTACAACTGACTTCAGTCACAGCCTTAGATAAACCTTGGATAAAAACTGAAGAAACTGAAGATAAAATCATTAAATCTCTGTAGATCTGATTAAACAACTCCACAAACAGCATTACCAGCTTCACATATTACTAACCAAATTGACTTTATTTTCTCATATCTACAGAATTGAGAATCAACAGAGGTTTATTGGTCAAGAAAAGAAAAGAAAAGAAAAGAAAAAAGACGCCACCATCAAGGAGATCAGCGTTTGCTTAAGTTGGGCTCTTGACCCTTGACTTTCTATGTTAGATTTTTCTCTCCAACAATGCATATGTTGTTGGAAAGCAGTGAAGTCAGTGTTTCACAGTGAGCAGATATTAGCTGTTTTTATTTGATATAGTCATTATGAGATTGCCTGATTGCATCTGAAGCAACTGATCAAATTCAAGCTGATCTGCTCTTTTAGTCTTTTGATTCAGTAATGTACAAGCGTTTGTTATGAAACACTATTGCAATTGCTCAAACACAAATTATTTTAAAAACATAAAAGGGTCAAGAGCCCAACTAAAACAAACCCTGACCACTACGATGGTGGCATACATTTTTAACCAATAAAACAGCAACATCTAAACCTCTGTTAATTCTCAATAAGAACTTCTTTAGACTTGTGACAGAAATAACATCAATCTGGTTAGTAATAAGTGAATCAGATCTTTTAATCAGATCTAGTGAGATTTAATGACTTTTATCTTCAGTTGATTTCAATTAAATGGTTTTGGCTGAAGTCAGTTGTAGTTCTTGTGTTTCTCTTTTCTTCAGTGATTCTGCTTGTTAACAGCAGGTGTTCATCATTAATGTTTAATCATCACTTAATTAATAGCTTAATTATCTCATTAACTTTAACTCTGCTTCAGTGTTATTTTAACACTATTCAGAGAGGGACCAAATGTACTCTGATCAGAGTTGATTTAACTCTGGGGTTTTTACTGTGTACAACGATGTGGACGGCCTATACCTCAGGGTGCTGGACAAGCTGGATGTCGAGCATGGAATTCTGTTAGGAGGGCTGGGTCTAGGATGTTGTGACAAGGAACCCAAGATCTTTCCTCAGGTCCATAGCCTTCTCAGTCTATCAGGTATTCTAGGCGGCCGCCCCGTCGTCGGCAGTCGAGGATGGTACGGACAGCATACACACGATTATTTGTCTAACACCAATGGAGGAGGAGGCTCATCTGCAGCGCCAAACCCTGCAGGAATAGAGGCAAGAGAAGGATGGAATGTGGATGCTATCCGGTAGTGTGGTGGTAAGTTGCCGGTAGGTAACTTCGTTGATTTGGCATTGTTATAGTGAATGGGCTGATGTACCAGAGACTCAGCTTGCGGCAGGGCAGATGGAGGTGGATGTCCCTGGTAGAGAACCAGACCTTTTGTCCCAAATGTTATATGGGGCTGTCAGATCTCCTAGTGTCGGCCTGGCTCTTGTGCCTCCATACTGCCCTCTGCAGGTGTATATAAGTCCCAGACCCTCTTGCTCTCCTTGAACCACTAATCCACAGCTGGAACCTCAGAGGGCTCTCCTGACCAGGGAAACTGGGGCGGTTGGAAGCCGAGTACGCATTGAAAGGCTGTGAGACCAGTGGTGGGTTGCCGGAGGGAGTTCTGTGCATACTTCGACCAAGGTGATGTACCGAATCCAGCTGTGTTGGTGACTTTGGCAGTAGGACCTCAGGAAGCCACAGATTTCCTGTTTTTTTCATTCTGTTTGTCTGTTTGCCTGGGGGTGGTAACCAGATGATAGACTCACTGACACACCCAGGAGCTGGAAAAAAAGACTTTCCATACCCTAGAGATGAACTGTGGGCCTCGGTTCGACACAATATCTTCAGGTAGGCCAAAGTTTCTGAAGAAGTGGTGAAACAGGGCTTCTGCAGTTTCCACGGTGGTATAGGGAGGCCCTTCATCGGAATCAGGCAGCAAGCTTTGGAGAACTGGTCTACCACTACTGGAACACAGGTGAAAGAATCATATTTGGGGAGGTCAGTAATGAAATCAACTCCTAGGTGTGACCAGGGTTGGTGTTGTATGGGTAGAGGGTGAAGTTTACCTTCAGGTAGGTGGTATGGTGACTTGAAGATGGTGCAGGTGGGACAACCTTGTACATATCATTACACTTCCTGGATTATATGTGGCCACCAGTACCAGTTGCGGAGAAGCGAGAGGGTTTGCTGACTGCCTGAGTGCCCTGAGCCTAAGGAAGAATCCATGAGTCCATGAGGGTTAGACGTAAGATGGAACATAGATCTTACCCTTAGGACTTGGAGCGGGCTCTGAGCGAGTGGCTTCAGCTATTTGAGCATCCATGGTCCACTGGATAGGACTGACTATGACGGCTGGAGGGAGTATGGGTTCAGGTGACCCCGTAGGGGTGTCGGGAGCATGCATACGGGAGAGCGCATTGGCCTTGATGTTCTTATTTCCAGGTTGGTATGTAATGGTGAAATTGAAACGGGTGAAGAATAATGCCCAACGGGCTTGTCATAGTTTGAGGCGGCGTGCTTCCCGGAGGTATTCTAGATTATGGTGATATGTGATGACTTCAAATGGATGTTTAGTTCCCTCCAGCCAATGTCGCCACTCCACTAGAGCCAACTTGATGGCTAGCAAATCCTTGTCGCCAATGTAATAATTTTGCTTCACCAGGGACAGCTTCCTTGAAAAGTAGGTGCATTGATGGAGCTTTGGGGGAGTCCCCTGCCCAGTGGCAGAAGAATCCCCCAAACACTGCTCCCACTCCTGTTGTTGATGCATCCACCTCCATGAAGAAGGGCAGTTCTGGATTCGGGTGGACCAGTGTGGGAGTGGTGGTGAAGGCCTCCTTCGGTTGGTGGAATGCTGAGTTGGCAGTTGATGTTCAGAACAGAGACTTGGGTTTGTTACGGAGCATGGTGATGAGTGGAGAAGAAATCTTGGCATTGATTTCTTGGCATTGAAACAACAGTAAAACAGTAAAAGTTGGCAAATCCTAAGAACCTTCGAACGTCATTTACAGTGGAAGGAAGTGGAAAGTTCTGGACAGCTTGAACTTCCCCTGGTCCATCTTGACTCCAGTAGTGTTGATGATGTAGCCAAGGAACTGGATATAGGGTTGATGAAACTCACATTTCTCTAACTTGACAAAGAGATTTCTCGCAGACACTGGAGGACCTGCGCAACGTGGAGACAATGGTCGGTCTCATTCTGGGAAAATGGAGAGTGAGTTGGACAGGCCATACAGCATGACCCGATATTCATAGTGGTCTGTGGGTGTTATGAAGGTGGTCTTCCACTCATCTCCGCCGAATCCGAATGAGGTTGTACGCGCTGCACAGATCCAATTTTGTGAAGATGTAGGTGCCCCTCAACATCTCCAGGGCAGCTGGGACCAGAGGAAGTGGGTATTGATATTTGACTTTGTTTGTTGAGGCAGCACACACAGCCCTTGCTGTGCATCCTCATTGTCTCCTCCAGTGAGAATGCTGTGGAGGTCGGTAAAGGCCACTTTCCCATCATCCTCCTCCACCTCCTCTTCTTCGTCCTCCTCAGAGGCAGTGATTCTGCTTGTTAACAGCAAGTGTTTATCATTATTGCTCAATCATGACTTAATTAATTGCTTAATTATTTCTTTAACTCTGCTTCAGTGTTATTTTAACACTATTTAGAGAGGGACCAAATGTTCTCTGAGCAGAGTTGATTTAACTCTGGGGATTTTGCTGTGTAGCTGCTTTTCCACTGGCCAGCGTGAGCCGGGGCTTACAGTGAGCCAGGCGGGCAAATAGCCTCGGACCTCGAGCACAGAGGCCGAAATCATGCTGCGTTACTTCTGTAAAACCCGCCCTAAACACGCCTTCACTGGACTACATCACACAATACAAAGTTACACCAGCAAGAGGGAGATGAATGAAATAAATCGTTAAACAAATATATCAGAAGCTGTCGTTTAGTCTTTATTTACAAACTTGGACACCACGCGCGGCTATTGACTGACCATGAACAAAAAAAAGAACTTACTTGCAGCATTTTTCATTCATTAATATTTCACGGTCTTGCTGTTTTTTTTTCTTTCTTTGAACAATTAAATTTTGGGCTAAAAGTGTGTTGTAACGCAAGCGTTACTGAACATGTACTGAGCAAAATATTATTGAAAATTGATTAGTAATGCTTTACTCTATTGCATTACAGCGAAAAGTAATCCGTTACTGTAATGCATTACTTTGGTAACGCGTTACTCCCAACACTGGTAGGCAGTAATCAGAACTGCTTCGTTTAGCCCGCTAGCAGCTGCCAATGTGCGGAATTGTAGAGCATACTCAGTAATTGATGATTTTCCCTGACGCAGCTTATACAGCTGATCATGGACTGAGATTGACCAAAAACCTCCTTAAAATGGTTTGTGAATGCTTCAAGGGATTGTGTGATGGGGTTGGCTTGATCCCAGATGGTCTTCGCCCATTGTAAAGCGTGGCCGGTGAGCAGACAAATAATGTAAGCTATTTTAGCTCTATCAGTGGGGAACCTGGCTGGTGGCATTGCCGAGGAAGATATGGATTAAGGAAGTAGCTCTTGTTGCATCTGTTGCACTAGGTCGGTGAAGGGATCTGTGGAATCGGAAGTGGCAGCCCCAGAATCCATACAAAACGTTCTCGGTCTGGCCTTCTGTCAAAATAGAAGAGAGCAGACAAGAGGATGGAATCAACAAGACTTTAATAAAGATACTTCAGAGAACAACAACTCAGGAACAGAAGCAATGTAAAGAATCCATACAGGTAACTTAGCTTGATAATCAGTCTTTGTTTCTGTTTGGCAGGTTCCAGGACAGAAGAGGGTCCCGAGGCTGACGGGCCGATGGTGAGGAAGAGGAAGACAGGCTGAAAAGGTTAGCAGGTAAGTAGTTGGGTGAGTCACTGTAGGTGTGAGTGACGAGACCAGAAAATGGTGTGAATGTGAGTTCTGTCAGGACCACTATCGGCAAATATAATTGATAATTGCATAGAGTTTGTATTGGCGGTATGATTCTGTTCTGGGCAAGAACTCCCTGCGTATCCATGCAGCCTAGCATGGATAAGAGCAGGGAGAGCCGCAATATCCCTCTCGCTAAATTCCTGACTGCACAATTCCTAGTGAGATGATGTTTGCCTGTTGAATTCGCCATTTAATTAGTTCCTGAGAAATGCGATAGCTACTGATAATAATGAGGAGCTTATATATGGATGCTGTGATAGGCGTCGTATTCCTATAGGTAGACGTGAGTCAGCTGATGCGAGCTTGACTGACGTGACCTGCCAGAACTGACGCTAACGCTGGATAGTGGTTTAAATAGCAGGCCATGATTGGTGACAGCAGGTGCAGGTGGTTAGTATTCTTGGGAACGGAAACGAATGGGAGGAGCTGAGGAGTCTGGTGCTGAGGGATCGGATGGAATCGTGACAATTTGAACCTTTAATTTGTTTACGACAAATTTTTGCATATCTGATGTTTTATATGACATGCAACATATGATGTCATGCACATATAGTCTTGTGACAGCTGTGAAGTCAGTCTACAAAACACAGCACAGAGATTCATACACATCCAGAGAGACTCTATGAGGTGATCTTCAGGTGATAATTTCCTCTTTTTGATTTAATTTCTTGTTTTTACTGTTAAGAAGAAGCATTGTCACTGTGCTTTTTTTTTTTTTTTTTTTTTAAGGAAAAATTGAATAAGTAAATAAACATCTCTTTTTATTTCATTAAAATGAAACTTAGTTCATTGGAAATACAGTAGAAAGATTTTGCCTATTAATGCAGGCTGATGAACATATGAAATCACCTTAAATACTACTGAATTTATAGAACCATATTTTTTAACTAATTTAATATTGGTTTACTATGGATATTTCAGTTTTATTTAGTATGAATTACCTGGCTCATGTACACTTCCTTTCCCCCCCATGGATTACAGCTACATAATAATAATAGTTTTGCTAGCTGAAAGGAGAAGACAAACACAGACGAGATGCATAACTCTACAGTGAACTTCACCACACCTGGAACATCTACAAACTCCACAACTCAGTCCATTGGGCTTGTGGACAGTCTGGAATTCTGTGTGTACAGCATCTGTTTCCTGTTTGGTCTTCCTACACACTCCTATGTCATATGGCTCATCATTACAGGAGCAGGAAGTGGAGTTGCATCAGAGTTTTTCATTCTTAATCTCTCTGTTTCTGAGATTGGTTACTGCGTGAATTGTTTGACCTTTGTACTGTCAGCGTGGTTTTCATTTATAGTGGAGTTTAAACTATTTTTAGTAGGACTAATCACTACTGGTCGTCCTCTGTTTCAGAGTCTGATATGTGTCGAGCGTTACCTGGCAGTGGTTCATCCTGTAACCTTTCTGAAGTACAAACCTCTCAGATATAGAGTTATATGCTCTGCTGTGGCCTGGATAATTATTCTTGGCTCTTGTTTGTGCAACTTGTATACTATAGTCCCACACTACAGTGTACATATGTGGTTCTTGTCAGTGCAGTTTCCACTCTTCCTCTGCATCCAGTTGTTTTGTCTTGTGGCTGTTCTCAGAGCTCTGAAGCAGTCAGGACCAGGAGAGAGAAGGAGAGAGGAGGAAAACCACATGAAGAGAAGAGCATTTTATCTCATTCTAATAACTACTGTGACCATGGTTATCACATATGTCCCATATAGTATTGCAGGAGTTTTTAGCATTTTCAGAAAAAGGCTTACTGCTGCATATTGGTTTCCTGGTTTGGTTTGTTATGTACTGTCTGGTTTTGTTCAGCCTGTTCTATATCTGCACCGCACTGGAAAACTCTCCTGCCCCTGTCTCTTATAAGACCTGCTATTTTAATATATTAATATATACAACAATATTTTATTTAGAACTTTTATTATTGCTTGGGAAAATTGTAAATCACTTTTTGTCCTTGTAGTATTTTTTCCTATCTGTGCAAATGCACCTTTTATGGCATATATGCTACTTTAGATCTTTTTGCCATATTAGCAGTTTTGGGACTCTCTGTCAGTAACTAATAGCTTTATTTTTGATTGTTTTATTCATATTTATTCTGATTCTGTTTAAGAAATGTGTGAGTGGTTACATTAGTTTTTCATAATGAGGATTGTCACTGATATTACATCAAACTTGACATCCTGCCATTACACAAATTTGTATTGTTTGTTTTTCTTTGTCATGCTCATTATAATAATGTGAATATTAGGTGCTGACTGAGTGGCACCTGCTGGTTAGTGGCACAGATGTATAAAGATTGAATCTTTGAATTTCCACTGAATTTATCTGTGCACATCATACTACAAAGATGGTTACTGAAGTTACACAAATTTCTGCATGAATGTAAATAGTGTTTTAAACAATTTCAAGTTAACCTATTCTGTATAAAAGTACACTGTATTTTTGGTTCAAATGTTCAGTCAGTCTTTTCTTTACTTTTTTTAACTTAAATATTTGCATGTCAAAATTTGTGTTGCGATGAGTAGCAGATAAGGCCGATAGCATTAATCCTTGTGACAGCTTTAAAGTCAGTCTACAAAACATAGGTGGTGATGAACACTGCTAAAAGTAGAGCCACTTTCATGGTGCCTAAAACACATGATGCAATCTAAACTGAAACATACCTGGGAAACCACTTAAACCAGCTTCATGCTTTAGGCCCAAGTTTGAAGAAACGAACCAGACTTCAATCACTTGCAACGAGTCAGTCGTGTTTTAGAGCTATGATGCCCCAATATGTGAAGTTCATAGTAAAACCTTGAGTTTGTTCTGATTTAACATTCTTGATGGAAATATAAGAAACTGTGCCCATAGAATGCAGTTCTTTTCTGGTTTGTGATAAGTACCCAGAAGCAGTTGTTTGTAAACAGTAACTTAACCCTTTTAAACATAGAGGTCAACACACAGCTATTAAAAAAGCTGTTTCTTGCATATACGCATGGTTTTGATTGCACATTTGCACATCAACCACTACAGTGGACACTAGTACATCATCCTATACAGGTGCTGGTCATATAATTAGAATATCATCAAAAAGTTGATTTATTTCACTAATTCCATTCAAAAAGTGAAACTTGTATATTATATTCATTCATTACACACAGACTGATATATTTCAAATGTTTAATTCTTTTAATTTTGATGATTATAACTGACAACTAAGGAAAATCCCAAATTCAGTATCTCAGAAAATTAGAATATTGTGAAAAGGTTCAATATTGAAGACACCTGGTGCCACACTCTAATCAGCTAATTAACTCAAAACACCTGCAAAGGCCTTTAAATGGTCTCTCAGTCTAGTTCTGTAGGCTACACAATCATGGGGAAGACTGCTGACTTGACAGTTGTCCAAAAGACGACCATTGACACCTTGCACAAGGAGGGCAAGACACAAAAGGTCATTGCAAAAGAGGCTGGCTGTTCACAGAGCTCTGTGTCCAAGCACATTAATAGAGAGGTGAAGGGAAGGAAAAGATGTGGTAGAAAAAAGTGTACAAGCAATAGGGATAACCGCACCCTGGAGAGGATTGTGAAACAAAACCCATTCAAAAATGTGGGGGAGATTCACAAAGAGTGGACTGCAGCTGGAGTCAGAGCTTCAAGAACCACTACGCACAGATGTATGCAAGACATGGGTTTCAGCTGTCGCATTCCTTGTGTCAAGCCACTCTTGAACAACAGACAGCGTCAGAAGCGTCTCGTCTGGGCTAAAGACAAAAAGGACTGGACTGCTGCTGAGTGGTCCAAAGTTATGTTCTCTGATGAAAGTAAATTTTGCATTTCCTTTGGAAATCAGGGTCCCAGAGTCTGGAGGAAGAGAGGAGAGGCACACAATCCACGTTGCTTGAGGTCCAGTGTAAAGTTTGGGGTGCCATGTCATCTGCTGGTGTTGGTCCACTGTGTTTTCTGAGGTCCAAGGTCAACGCAGCCGTATACCAGGAAGTTTTAGAGCACTTCATGCTTCCTGCTGCTGACCAACTTTATGGAGATGCAGATTTCATTTTCCAACAGGACTTGGCACCTGCACACAGTGCCAAAGCTACCAGTACCTGGTTTAAGGACCATGGTATCCCTGTTCTTAATTGGCCAGCAAACTCGCCTGACCTTAACCCATAGAAAATCTATGGGGTATTGTGAAGAGGAAGATGCGATATGCCAGACCCAACAATGCAGAAGAGCTGAAGGCCACTATCAGAGCAACCTGGGCTCTTATAACACCTGAGCAGTGCCACAGACTGATCGACTCCATGCCACGCCACATTGCTGCAGTAATTCAGGCAAAAGGAGCCCCAACTAAGTATTGAGTGCTGTACATGCTCATACTTTTCATGTTCATACTTTTCAGTTGGCCAAGATTTCTAAAAATCCTTTCTTTGTATTGGTCTTAAGTAATATTCTAATTTTCTGAGATACTGAATTTGGGATTTTCCTTAGTTGTCAGTTATAATCATCAAAATGAAAAGAAATAAACATTTGAAATATATCAGTCTGTGTGTAATGAATGAATATAATATACAAGTTTCACTTTTTGAATGGAATTAGTGAAATAAATCAACTTTTTGATGATATTCTAATTATATGACCAGCACCTGTACACTGCCACTAAGTGGCAAACTGTTGTATGTGGATTTTTTTTTTTTTCTCCAAACCAAGATGGCAGACGGCCAGTCAGAAATGCCAAGTTACCATTCCTTCTATCCCAAAAGACTCTCGCATGTAAAAAGAAAACGTAACATCAAGAAACATCTATGGAGTCACATCATTGTTAAATTTTCCACAAGTATTGATTTTAGATTGAGAGGAAATTCTGATTAATCTTCTGTCCACTAAGTTGGACATCATGTATCACTAGCTGTATTTCTGTCATGCTGGGTTAGAATGAGCAAGCAAGAGAAAGGATCTAAATGCTAGGAAGTTTAATAAAACCACAAGGAAACAGGGAAACACAAAGGAACTAAGCAAACTCATACAATGACGGACCAACCACGAGTGGAACATAAGCACTATCTACACACAGACAAACAAGCTAAACGAGAAAACAAGGGGGTGTGGTTAAATGGGAAACACCTGGAAAGAACTAATCTACTGTTTCCCTACATGTTTCTGTCATGCTTTTTGGAGTAAAGATTATTGGATCTGAATTCTTCTTTGTTGTGTGCTTCTGTTCAGCCATTTAACTGTGACATACTTATAGTCAACAGAATATTTAAAGGAGATCATCAAAATAAAGTGTACCCAAAAGGGTAAATTCAGGCAACGTGCATTTATACTCTCTGTGAAAAAATCTCTGTGAGCGTACCTTTTTGCGATATACTGACTGTGCAGCCTTTTTAGTGTAAATTGGGCTCAGAACATGTTAGTGTGACTCTATCATTTACTGATTATTTAGAGAGATCTATCACCACAAACTGACTTATAGTCGCACATTTGTTTGTCCTAGTTATTTACACAGATTTATTCTGTATGTGTTATTCAGAAATGGTTGGCATGAGTGGTTGCTTCTTGTTTGTGGTTTGTTTTTCCAATAATAATTTCATCAATGACCCAGTGTCACCTTTTCCACAGAGATTACATCAAACTTGACATTCTATCATAACACAGATACATAGTGAGTTTTTTCTTTGTCATAGTTTTTAAATGCTCAGTCTAACAATTTGCATATCAGGTGTTGAATAAGTGGCACCTGCTGGCCAGTATCAGATGTATAAAGACTGAATCTTTGAATATTCATTGATTTTTATCTGTGCACTTCATACTAAAAAGATGGTTACTGAAGATACTCAATTTTCTGCATGAATGGAAGTTAACATTCCATAGAAGTGCACTGTTTCTTTTCTTCAAATGTTGAGCTAGTCATTTTGAAACTCATTTTTTTAATTTAAATATTTGCATATTAAAATGTTTGTGTTTTTTTATGGGATGAGAAGCAGATGAAGCCATGCACATTAATACTTGTGACAACTTTTAATTTACAATTGTATTTATACTCAATAGCACAATTAGTCATTCTGGTGTCAGCATTAAACTTAAGGTCAGTCAGTTGTGGCTTTGTGAACAATTTTTAAGTCAAGTCCAATTAATAATTATATCAAGAGGCAGTAAAAATAATGCTAATCTGAAAAAAATAAAACCATAACATGATGTTATCACTGACAATATGTTCTTCACCTCAGACACTACAGTCTTCACTAATTTTATGCGTATCATGTGACAAAGATGATTATCAAAATTGAAATAAACATTTTTCCATATCTGTCTCTATCTCCTGTCAGGAAGATTTTTTTGGTAACACTTTACAATACGGGTGCACTAATATGCATTAATTAATGCTTAACTAATGCACAGATAATCATGTTTTAATGTATGACTCATGAAGAACTAAACCATTAATTAATGATTACTGCATCAGCAACTAATAAAGATTCTATATGATTAATAGATTAAGTAATATATGAATTGTTATTAATTAAATGTGTCATAATATATTAATTCCTTCATAACATATTTTATTAACTAATAGTGTAATTAATGTGTTAATTACCACAATGGGTTGAAGCCATATACTTCAACTTTCAGTTGTCTGCTTTAATTAATCATTAACTAATGATCTGAAAATGTATCATTATGTTATGACTTTACTTGTTGAGGCACATGACTATTAACTAATTGTTAAGTAATATGTCATTAATGGGTTTTGACAGTTAGTCATGATAGTCATGTGCCTCAACAAGTAAAGTCATAACATAATGATACATTTGCAAATCTTTAGCTAATGATTAAGTAAAGCAGACAATTTAAAGTTGAAATATATGGCTTCAAACCATTGTGGTAATTAACACTATTAGTTAATAAAATATGTTATTAAGGAATTAATACATCATGAAACATTTAATTAAAAGCAATTCATATATTACTTAATCTATTAATCATATAGAAACTTTATTAGTTGCTGATGCAGTAATCATTCATTAATGGTTTAGTTCTTCATGAGTCATACATTAACACATGATTATCTGTGCATTAGTTAAGCATGAATTAATGCATATTAGTGCACCAGTATTGTAAAGTGTTACCATTTTTTTTTTTTTTTTTTTTACCTGAAACATATTCATATCTGTGTTTTATGTGACGTGTAGCAGATGAAGTAATATATTCTTGTGACAGCTATGAAGTCAGTCTACAAAACACAGTACAGAGAGACTGGACATTCACTCTTCAGGTGATGAATTTCTCTTTTTGATTCAATTTCTTATTTTTTTTTACCATCAATAATAATCAACAGTGTAATTGTGTTTATCTGTCCAAAGGGGTTTGGGACAATTGTTTAGATATTGAATTAAAAGAGACTGTTTTTGTTTTATTGAACAGAACTGATTCATATAAGGGAAACATGTCATAAATATTAGATTTTGCACATGATTGTAGACTATGAAAAATATTACTGTTATATATAAAACAATTATTAAAAGTCATAAAAAATAAGTCATTTTAAAATGAAGTGCTCTGGTTATTTGAATGTAAATGGGGAAATTTAGAATTACAAACTGGGTTGTTCAAACTGGATGCATTAAAAATATGCAAATCTTACTTATTTTGAGTTCATTCACTAAGCCTGAATTCCCTGGTTCATTTACGTTTCTCTTTTCCTTTACATCACAGTTGAAGTATATACTGTCAGCTGCTGAAGACAAACACAATGGAGATGAACAACTATACAGTGAGCTTCACCACACCTGAAGCATCTACAAACTCCATAGCTGATTCTTTCTGGTTACTTGAAAGTCTGAAAATGTGTATGTACAGCATCACTCTCCTGTTTGGTCTTCCTACACACTCCTATGTGATCTGGCTCATCGTAACAGGAACAGGAAGTGGATTCGCATCAGAGTTCTTCAACCTCAATCTCTCTGTTTGTGAAATCGGTAATTGTCTGAATTGTTTGTTTTATATAATGTCAGTTTGCTTTCAGAGAATCTCAAAATTACCACTGTTTTTACTAGGACTATTCTTCACTGGTCGTCCTCTGTTTCAGTGTCTGATGTGTGTTGAGCGTTACCTGGCAGTGGTTCATCCTGTAACCTTTCTGAAGTTCAAACCTCTCAGATATAAAGTGATCTGCTGCACTGTGGCATGGATAATTATTCTTGGCTCATGTTTCTGTTGCTTATTTATTGTCTTCACAAAAAATGGTGAAATACATACAGTTTTTGTCAGTACAATTTCTACTGGCCCTCTGCATCCAAATGTTTTGTCTTGTGGCTGTTCTCAGAGCTTTGAAGCAGTCAGGACCAGGAGAGAGAAGAAGAGAGAGAAAGGAGGAAAACCACATGAAGAAAAGAGCATTTCAAATCATTTTAATTACTACTGTGAGCATTGCTATCATATATGTTCCATTTGCTACAACAGGATTATTTACCATTCTAACAAACCAGTACATTCATAAACTCTGGATCACTAGTCTGATTTGTTATGTTCTGGCTGGTTTTGTTCAGCCTGTTCTTTATCTGCACCGCACTGGGAAATTTTCCCCATATTGTGCACCATAAAATGGTGATATTTTAATAAATTATTTAATTATTTCATTGCTATTTAATCATTTTAATGTAATAATTGATACTTTAATGTGAACTAATTGACTGTTAAATTAAAATAATGTTATGCTGAATGTAGTTTTTTTTTTTTATCTTATTATACTGGAAAATTATAAATTCAGTTTTTGGAGCTGATATATTACTTTTTTCTGTTGCATTTCCTGTGTAGATATGCCTTTATGCAAGGTTCCACCATTGCACACTGACTTATAGCTTCATTTGGTTGTTTTTGTTATATTTTGTTCATCTGATAGCCAGTGATCTCATTACAAAAGTCGTAAGGTGTTTGCATGTAAAATATGGTTTGAGCACATGTATTCTCGTATGTTTGCATTGAATGATAACATGCATCTAAAATACATTTGACGTACAAATGCTTATTACAAATAACTTGAGTTTCTTATCTGCAGTTAATACGCTGATTTTATTACATGTAATCAGTTATATTAATGAAATATGCCATCACATTTATTCTACACATTTGAGCTGTTGCTATTAGTCTGTTGATTATCCAAATAAAAAACTTTATCAATGACCCAGTGTCTCCTTTTAAATAACAGTCAAATTATTACAATGTGATTCCAATATGACTTATAGAGAAGAGTTTGTTTTTTACATATACACCTGCACATGAATCAGACTTCAAATAACTTACAGCGAGTCAATCGGCTTTTAGAGGGACAATGCCCGGAATCTAAACTTTCTAACTAATTTCATAAAATCTTGAGTTTGTCCTGATTTACTGATCTTGATGGTAATATAAATAAACTTCAGCCATATTACAGAAAAGGGGTGTTTAAGCCCATAAGCAGTAGGCAGCTCATTTCTGCAATTTAAATGAAGCATCCATTGAATGAAATTCTTGAATCTTCTGGTCCCAGAAGCGCTGAAAGCGTCCATTTGTAAAATAGTAGGCTAACTATATCCAGGGCTGCCAAAAGCTTTTGAACAATGTCACGTAAAGCCATTCAATGACCATACAGCATGTTAGTTAGCTAAAAAAAAATGAACTCTAGAGGGGAGCATTTTGCTAAATATATGCATTACTATTACACTACTATATTACGTTTATTATATTTTACTCTCACATCATTAAAAACGAATTCATTTGAACGACTGGATATCCACTGTTCCAGAAATCATTTCTTTAAATCTTTAAATATTTGATGAACTTTCCTCACCTCAAAAACCTTCACTTTCACATTTTACTTTATCTGTGTGCATAACACAATGGTTTTCTAAATGTAAATTTTTCTGAATTAGTGTAAATAAGTTTCACAAGCTTTCAAATATTTCCCATATAGATGAACATAAATTTAAACATGACATCTTTTTAAACCTGTTTTTTTTATTTTTGAATTTTGAGTATTTGCATATCTGATGTTTTTATGTGACGTAGCAGATGGTCAATATCCTTGTGACTTCTGTGAATTCAGTCTTCAAAACGTCGCACAGAGAGACTGGACATTCAATCTTCAGGTGACAAAACTCTTCTCTTTTTCATGCTTTTTTATTTATTTATTTTTTTCTTGCTTTTTTTTTTAGTTCACAATAACAGAGTCAACTTATAATGTCCAAGGGTTTGTGTCAAGTTTAATGCTTTAGCTATATTATGTCTAAATAAATCTTTTGTTGCATTGAAGGGCAGTAGCAGTTTAATTTAAAACAATTCAACTAAATTTGGAAGTAGGCTATAGGCGAAGTGAATACTCTGTAATTTATATATACAATTTTATAGTCATTTAATGATAGTGATATGGTTTTCAATTGGGAATGGTATAAAATGTTAGACTAGATTATATATACTGGATGTAACGAACATACAGTGAACTTCACCACACGTGAAGCAGCTACAAACTCCACACATCAGTCATACTTGGACAGTCTGGAAATCTGTGTGTACTAGGGGTGTAACGGTTCACAAAACTCACAGTTCGGTACGTACCTCGGTTTTGAAGTCACGGTTCGGTACAGATTCGGTACAGCAGGTGGGGAGAAAACTAAACATAAAATTTTTTAATTATTTTTTATTATTATTAAACAGTGGTTTACTGAACAAATTGTTTTTGTCTTTAAATATATTAAATTAAATTATAACTAAAAGTTTCATAAGGATAAAAAAATTATCTTTGCTAATGCTATAAACTATGTAGGGAGCCCTTACTTGCACATTATGCTACTATAATATTAAAGGTTAACAACTGAGCCCAAACTATTAGCCTAAATTCAATCGCTTTTTATTTTTAGATATAATCAACACTCAAACAACAAATTGTATGCAAACATGTAAGCTGCACATAAGGCAGTTTTTACATTAACTTCTAAATCTAATTATAAAATTAAGTTTTACTCCAATTCGTTGTTGAAATATAATCATTTATATACAGTGGCTGTCATTTTCACGACAGATTTATTTAAACATACATTAAATAATCAAGACATCACTAACAGGTTCCGTTAAAGGATTATTAGGCTGCATAAATTAGGTCAGCCGGAACCGGGAACACTTCCTATAACACATGATGTACTCGTTACATCAGAAGAAGAATGGCATCTACGCTAACATTAGTCTTTCTGGTTATCCCGAGGTTCACCGTAGTCAACCGGATCCGGGCCGTATCCAGGTGAGACCGAGGACCTGCGCCTTGACACGACCACAACGCAGCCCTGAAGTATCAGCAGAGATTGAGTCAACTAGATCATCCACTGTGAGGGCCTCATCGACACGACAGCCACGACACAGTTCCTCAACAACCGTCCATACCGGCGTGATGAATACGATCCTCAATTGGATGGAACTGGAATAAATACTTTGAATGCTGCGATCCTATTGGACTTACGATGGCAACCTGAATCGTAACAAAGCACTGTTGGCCAGAGGAGAACTGGCCCCCCGACTAAGCCTGGTTTCTCCCAAGGTTTTTTTCTCCATTTAAACACCTATTTGCCACTTGTCTGCCACCTGATGTCACCTGATGGAGTTTGGGTTCCTTGCCGCTGTCGCCTTTTGGCTTGCTTAGTTGGGGACACTTGACATTTGACTTGACATTTGATATTCAACAGTGCTTTGATCTACCTGCATTGACACTATTCTTTAAGAGCTGCTGTGCAGCCAAATAATGTACCAGTTATCAATGTAAAGCTGCTTTGACACAATCTACATTGTAAAAAGCGCTATATAAATAAAGGTGACTTGACTTGACTTGACAGGTTAAGTAAAATATAATGAATATATGGGCTAATACAATGCATAAATTAAGCGAAAGAGTTAATTTCTCTGGTGAACTAACAAGCTGTGGACAGTGAATGGCTTTTCTGAGGTAAATGCTACATGACATATTGCTTAGAATCTGTTTGACTTTCCACCGTTGAAACACTAAATAAGCGATAACACGAGATATTATACATTTCAGTAAGTTGTACTGTATCTTTCAGCATACATTCAGATGTTCATTTAAGTTTATTCTGTAACTAGTGAGGAAGAGATGATCGTGTTCGCTCACGCTCGCGCTGCCAGTTGAACTGAGGCGCCTATACAGAGATCTGTCACACCGCATCAAAGCGCGTCAAAACGGCACTTTCTGTTTGAATTTCGTGAATTTCGTGATTCAAACACACACGTGCACCAAACTGAAAGCCCTGTACCGAAACGGTTTGGTACGAATACGTGTACCGTTACACCCCTAGTGTGTACAGCATCAGTTTCCTGTTTGGTCTCAGAGATTGTTTACTGTCTTCTCTATACTGTCAGGTTTCTTTTCAAATCTGTCAATATTGCCACTGTTTTTACAAGGACTAGTCTTCAGTGGTCGTCCTCTGTTTCAGTGTCTGATCTGTGTAACTGGCAAGGGTTCATACTGTAACCAAGCGAGAAATGGCAAAGTATTTAGTGTTTTTTTTTAATGGTCATAACCATTTTAATCACAAATCACTGGTCAGGAATTTAGCAAGAATTACACAAATACTGTAGTTAAAATAATTTAGCATGGAATAGCCTTCTCCTTTGCTTTCTTTAAATGTTTAAGCTGTGTGGGTAAACTTGCAGACATCTTTTTACAGGAAGAAGAGTCAGTGTTGTTCCACACAATGTTAATGGCATCAAACATTCCTTGGGTAGTTTAAAAATGTCTCTTGAGTTACTCAACTCAAACTTTATTTCTAAATCACTTTCAACACAATAATGTGGAACCAAAGTGCTGTACAGAAAGAACAAATAAAATAATAAAAAACAAATATAGAACCAATAAAACATATACCAAACAACAACTTACAAAGCATTTCCAAAAGTGCACTCTGAAATACACTAAGTGTAGATGATTTTACAGACAGAGGAAGGTCATTCCAAAGCCTTGGAGCTGCAACAGAAAAGGCCTGATCACCTTTTCATTTTAAGCTAGTCCAAGGAACCATAAGGTGTAACTGATCATTTGAACACAGAGACCTATTAGATTGATGCAGACTGATTAAATCAGAAACATACTGTTGCTAAGCCATGAAAAGCTTTGAAAACATACTCTAGCAGCACTTTGTAATGAATTCTGTATCATACAGGTAGCCAATGTAGTTTGATAAGCACAGGAGGTATGTGTTCTCTCTTCTTAGTGCCCATTAGAAGCCTAGCAGCTAAATTTCTACCAAATAAATAAACAAACTCAGTCTTATCCTCATTCATTTGGCCAACCAACACTTAACCTCAGCCAAACATTCATACAGAGACTGACTGGAAAATTCAGTAAATAAATTTGAGAGTCATCAGCATACAAATGATAATGAATGCCATATTTTTTTAAAGATCGATCCTAAAAGGAGCATATAAAGGCAGAACAAAACTGGTCCCAAAATTGAGCCCTGAGGAACCCCACACATGAGAGGGGCAACAGATGAAGAGTAGTTCGTAGTTAGAAAAATTCCTATCTTTAAATATAAGGAAAACCATTCCAAGGCTAATCTCTGAATGCCATCCTGGTCTCTAAGATGATCAATGAGAATCTTATGATTAACTGTGTCGAATGCTGATCTAACAGTAATAGAACAGCCCATGTTATGTCCCAGTTAGTTTAATTTGAGACCAAATATTCACTATAGGGTTCAAATCTTGGTTGTCTTAGCAGTGTGGGCAGGAGCATTGTCTAGTTGAATAATCAAACTTCCCACATTCTGCCAAAAACTTCATTCTGTCTTTGATGTTTTCTGAGACAGCAATGGCTTTTTAAGTAGTGTATTTGCTGAAATTTCTCCAGGAGGTCAAACTTATAAATTAATACTTATGTTGGGAAAGTTAAACTATTTTTAAATGACTGAATCAAAAAGGACTATTAACATTGCACCACTATCTGATTATCAATTCATCTAACATTAACATATCTTTCTTTTCTTTCTTTTTTTTCCCCTGCATAGATCACAATATAAATATTAAGGGTAGAGACGACAACCAAAGAGAAGATGAAAAACTCTGCAGTGAACTTTACCTCACCTGAAGCTTCAACAAACTTCACAACTCATTTCACTGAGTTACTGGACAGTCTGGACATATGTCTGTACAGCATTAATTTGATTTTTGCTCTTCCTGCACACTCCTATATTATATGGCTTATCATCACAGGAACAGGAAGTGGAGTTGCATCAGGGTTTTTTATCCTCAATCTCTCTGTTTCTGAGATTGGTATCTGTGTTAATTCTTTGTTCACTATACTTGATAGTACTTGGGTTCCCATTCAGTCGGTCACGTTCGACGTACGTCGGACAGACCGACGAATAGGAATCTCGCTAGAGAGGCCAATCTACTTCGAGTGTAACTACAACGAGCCAATGCACATTGGCATGCAATCATATGCATCAGCTGCTCGCCTCGCAGCGCGGGTATAAATGAGCAGCAGGTGCGTTGCATCTTCAGCTTTTCGCTTCGGAGCCGAACCTTATGGTGTCTACGGAGTGGGTAATATTAGACGAGCCTTTTTGTAACTGTTCTTTGTTGGTGCCGGCGGACAGCACTGTAGCGGGGTCGATCTCTCTTTTTTTTTTTTCTCTTTTTTTTTTTTGCCTTTCATTGTGCAGCATTTCCAGTAGAGCCGTTCTCACGGCTGGTAAACGGTGCGCTGTTGAGCGCTGAAAGGCTGTTTTTACAGCTGGTAAGAGAGCGGCTTCAAAGAGAGAGTGCACACGACAGGCTGCACTTTCCCTGTCTGTGCTGCAGCGGCCATTCCCCTGCGTGCTTCAGCACTTAAAAGAGCAGTCCCTAAAAGAGCTTACACAAGTAGATTCGCGTCTTTTTAAAGATGTCGTTCTACTTGTGTGTTTCTGGATGCGGTCGTTATCTGTCACCGCGGGATGGTCACCAACGCTGTATCACGTGCCTGGGCTTAAAGCACGCTGAGGCAGCGTTTGTGGACGAGTCATGTACCCATTGTGGGAAGATGACCGTCTCGGAGTTGCGATCTAGACTCCAGTTCCTGCAAAGGGGCGGAGTCCCGGTGCCGCTGCCTCGTTCCAATCCTCCTCAGAGGGTTGCTTCGGGCAGCGGTGCTGGTGATCTGAGGATCACGGTGAGCGCGCTTCCTTCGGGGAACCAACCCCCTAGGAACCCTCATCCCTCCTGCACTCCGCAGCCAGTAGAGCTGCCGGGGGAACGTGGTGGACCACCCCAGAGGTGTGTACCATCCGTATCCTTCGGAGCTCCCCAAGATGATAGAATGTCGATCGCTGCATCGGAGGGTGAGCCTGATATTTCAGGGGATGATGATTCGGCGCAGCTGCCTCCTTCGGGGGTGACAACTGTGCCCGATTCGGACCCGGAAATGATGGCTATGCTTTCCCGGGCCGCCAACAGGGTTGGGCTCGTGTGGAATCCTCCACCGTGTCCCGAACCCTCGAGGTTGGATGATTGGTTTCTCGGGGTGGCCAGGGCTGGTTCTCAGCCCCCCACCCCAGTTCCTTTCTTCCCGGAGGTGCATGAAGAGCTCACTGGCACGTGGACGGCACCTTTTACTGCCCGAAACCGTGTCGGTGGGTCCTCCTCCCTCACCACCCTTGATGGCGGGGCGGCTAAGGGTTATACGCGCATACCCCCTGTGGAACGGGCCGTTGCTATGCAACTGTGCCCTAACTCCACCTGGCGGGGGAGCCGTCTCTCCCTTCCCGGGCCTGTAAGTACTCGTCGGATCTTACCGGCAAGGCTTATCAGGCCTGTGGGGAAGCCGCCTCTGCCCTGCACGCTATGGCGTTGCTGCAGGTCCATCAGGCCAAGGCACTGAAGGACCTGCACGAGGGTGGTCATGATCCACAAGTTCTCCAGGAACTTCGTGCCGCGACGGACCTCGCGCTTCGTGCGACGAAGGTTACGGCGCGGTCAGTGGGTCGTGCGATGTCCACATTAGTGGTCCAGGAGCGCCATCTCTGGCTGTGTCTCGCGGACATGAGGGATACCGACAAAGTCAGGTTTCTTAATTCCCCCGTGTCCCAGACCGGCCTCTTCGGCGACGCGGTCGAGAACTTCGCCCAGCAGTTCTCGGCTGTACAGAAGCAGTCTGAGGCCATCAGCCACATCCTGCCGAGGCGGTCGGCTGCTGCACCTCCACCGCCCGCAGCACCTCAGGCTGCTCGTCGCCGAGGGCGCCCTCCCGCGGCCGCCCCCGCTCCCGCGCCCCAGCAGCAGCCTTCATCTAAGCGGCGCCGTGGAGCCGGTCGCGGTCAGGGTGCCCAGCCCGTCCAGCCCGCCCCCAAGAGGAAGGGTGGCAAGGCCAAATCCAAGAGGCCCTAGGACGGGCGACCCGGAGATGGATGGGACTGCTCTTCGGGAGATGGTGACCGCACCACTCCTTCCCCCGGAGGAGGGCCGGGTGGAGAATCTTTTGTTCCCTTTTGTTTCTGTTCCGCCGCTGGCCCTACAGCCAGCGGTACCCAAATTCTCAACAAAAGAGCAGTTTCCTTCATCTCCGGGTCCGAAGAGGGCGCGGAGAGCAGTGGGAGGGCAAGAACCTCACCACTCTCATCCCCCTCTTCTGTCGCCAGCGGACAGCAGCGAGCAGCGGGCAACCAAAGCCTCGACTGCTCCCTCTGTCCATCTGTGGAACCAGGTAAGTGTTGCACACCACACTGTGACGCCGCTTCGGGCCGCCTCGCAAAGAGAGCCCCCCGGGCAGCGTCCCTGTGTTCCACCTCGCTGCCCCACTGCGGGTACGCCTGCGGTCCCTTTGATCCCGCTTGTACGGTCTCTGGGAGCCTGGTTAGCGCTCCCCAGTCCGTCTCGCTGGCTCATTCGGACCGTCAGGCTCGGCTATGCGATTCAGTTCGCCCGGCGTCCCCCCAAGTTCAGGGGCGTCCACTTCACTGTAGTGAAAGCTGTCGATGCCCCTGTCTTGCGTGCGGAGATCGCGGTCCTACTGGCGAAGGACGCGATAGAGCCGGTCCCTCCAGCCGATATGAGGTCAGGGTTCTACAGTCCCTACTTCATTGTACCCAAAAAGAGCGGTGGGTTACGGCCTATCCTGGACCTGCGAGTTTTGAATCGGAGCCTTCACAAGCTACCGTTCAAAATGCTCACGCAGAAACGCATTTTCGAGTGCATCCGTCCCCAGGATTGGTTTGCAGCGATCGACCTGAAGGACGCGTACTTTCATGTCTCGATTCTTCCGCGACACAGGCCATTCCTGCGTTTTGCGTTCGAAGGTCGAGCATATCAGTACAGAGTCCTACCCTTCGGGCTGGCCCTGTCTCCCCGCGTCTTCACGAAAGTCGTGGAGGGAGCCCTTGTTCCCATGAGAGAACAGGGTGTTCGCATCCTCAACTATCTCGACGACTGGCTCATTCTAGCTCAGTCGCGGGATCAGTTGTGCGATCACAGGGATCTGGTGCTCAGTCACCTCAGCCAGTTGGGTCTTCAGGTCAACTGGGAAAAGAGCAAACTCTCCCCTGTGCAGAGGATCTCTTTTCTCGGTATGGAGTTGGATTCGGTCGAACAGATAGCACGCCTCACAGAGGAACGTGCTCAGTCGGTGTTGAACTGCCTGAATACGTTCAATGGCAGGACAGCGGTTCCACTGAAATTCTTTCAGAGGCTCCTGGGGCATATGGCGGCCGCAGCGGCAGTAACCCCGCTCGGTCTGCTTCATATGAGACCGCTTCAACACTGGCTTCACGGCCGAGTCCCGAGATGGGCGTGGCAACGCGGCACGTTCCGGGTGGCAATCACTCAGGAGTGCCGCCAAGCCTTCAGCCCGTGGTCGGACCCCTTGTTTCTTCGGGCAGGAGTGCCCCTGGAGCAGGTGTCCCGGCATGCTGTGGTATTCACAGATGCCTCTGCCACCGGCTGGGGTGCCACGTACAACGGGCATGCAGTGTCAGGGGTGTGGACGGGCCCCCATCTGCATTGGCACATCAACTGCCTCGAGTTGCTGGCAGTACGCCTTGCTCTGAGCCGCCTCAAAGGGCCGCTACGGGGCAAGCATGTACTGGTCCGTACGGACAACACTGCGACCGTTGCGTACATCAACCGTCAAGGTGGTCTACGCTCCCGTCGCATGTCGCAACTCGCCCGCCATCTCCTCCTCTGGAGTCAGAAGCATCTGAGGTCGCTTCGTGCCATTCATGTCCCCGGTGTGCTCAACCGTGTGGCCGACGAGCTATCACGAGCTGCGCTGCCAGGAGAGTGGCGACTCCACCCCCAGGTGGTCCAGCTGATCTGGAGAGAGTTCGGAGAGGCTCAGGTAGACCTGTTTGCCTCACCAGAAACCTCCCACTGCCAGTTGTTTTACTCCCTGTCCGAGGGAACACTCGGGACAGATGCACTGGCACACAGCTGGCCCCGGGGCCTTCGCAAATATGCGTTTCCCCCAGTGAGCCTACTGGCACAGACCCTGTGCAAAGTCAGGGAGGACGAGGAGCAGGTCCTGCTAGTTGCGCCCTATTGGCCCAACCGGACCTGGTTCCCAGAACTCTCACTCCTCGCGACAGCCCCTCCCTGGCCCATTCCTCTGAGGAAGGACCTTCTTTCTCAGAGACGGGGCACTCTCTGGCACCCGCGTCCAGACCTCTGGAAACTCCATGTCTGGTCCCTGGACGGGACGCGGAGGTTCTAGGTGACTTACCCCCGAGGTACTTAACACCATCACTTCGGCTCGTGCACCGTCTACGAGACGTGCTTACGCCTTGAAGTGGAACCTGTTCGTCGAGTGGTGCTCTTCTCGCCGAGAAGACCCCCGAAGATGCTCGATCGGAGTCGTGCTTTCCTTCTTGCAGCAAGGGTTGGAGCGTAGGCTGTCCCCCTCCACCCTCAAAGTCCATACTGCTGCTATCTCCGCATACCACGACCACATAGATGGCAAGTCTGTTGGTCAGCACGACCTGGTCGTCAGGTTCCTTAGGGGGCGAGACGGTTAAATCCTCCTCGTCCTCCCTCCATACCCTCTTGGGACCTTGCTCTGGTGCTGAGAGCACTTCAGATTGCTCCCTTTGAGCCCTTGCAATCAGCAGACTTAAAGATTCTGTCTATGAAGACTTTGCTGCTGGTTGCATTGGCCTCCATCAAGAGGGTAGGGGACCTGCAGTCATTTTCGGTCGACGAATCGTGCCTAGAGTTCGGGCCGGGTGACGGCCACGTGGTACTGAGACCCCGGCCTGGCTATGTGCCCAAGGTTCCTACCACTCCCTTCAGGGACCAGGTAGTGAGCCTGCAAGCGCTGCCCTCGGAGGAGGCAGACCCAGCCCTGGCTTTGCTCTGTCCAGTTCGCGCCTTGCGACTGTACATAGACAGAACTCAAAGCTTCAGGACCTCAGACCAGCTCTTTGTCTGTTACGGAGGCCAGCAGAAAGGGAAGGCTGTCTCCAAGCAGAGGATGGCCCACTGGATAGTGGATGCCATCGCCCTGGCTTACCAAGCTCAGGGCGTGCCCTGCCCGCTCAGGTTGCATGCTCACTCCACGAGAGGTGTCGCATCCTCCTGGGCGCTGGCTCGTGGCGCCTCGCTGACAGACATTTGTAGAGCTGCGGGCTGGGCGACACCTAACACGTTCGCTAGATTCTATAGCCTTCGTGTCGAGCCGGTCTCCTCCCGTGTTCTCACCTCAGGTCAGAGGCACGGAGAGGCCCCGGCTTAGTGTCGGCTTGCTGCGCTACACGCGCTTTTTCTCCAGAGAGTCCCTACAAGGCAGACCCTGTTGAGTCCTCCGATCTCCCTTCGGCAGCCGACGTGGCGGAGCGTCTGGCGCCAGGCCTATACTCCGTTGCATCCTTGAGAACCGGATTTAGGCTGGGTTCCATATGTGTGACCCTACGGGGATCCCATATGGTTGGTTCCACGGTTGCTCCTAAACGAAGCCCGTGTCTTCCCTCTGGGAGAACCCACCTCTCATCGAGTTGGAGTCACCCCAGTACTTCCATATGTAGTACAGCCCTACAGGGTTAGTCCATATGTACTTCTCCACATAACTCCTTCGAAGGATGTGGCTTCCGCAGTGTTCCTTTCCCAACGGAAGGGTACGCTTTCCCAGCGTTATCCAATAGTCTCACTGAGTGGGTTTTGGGGAACAGCAGTGATCGACACTCTCTGTGTTAGCCCTGTCCCACCGTCCTTAGGCAAGGGGGTTCAGGTGGCTTACTACAGAGCGCTGGAAGGGGCAGCTCCTGTGGCGCTTTGGTAGGGATTCCTATTCGTCGGTCTGTCCGACGTACGTCGAACGTGACCGACTGAATGGGAACGTCTCGGTTACAAAGGTAACCCTCGTTCCCTGAAGGAGGGAACGGAGACGTACGTCCCGTCGCCACAGTCCCTGTACCCCGCTGATGCTGCCGCCTATCTGGTTCGGCTCCTCAGCGAAAACCTGAAGATGCAACGCACCTGCTGCTCATTTATACCCGCGCTGCGAGGCGAGCAGCTGATGCATATGATTGCATGCCAATGTGCATTGGCTCGTTGTAGTTACACTCGAAGTAGATTGGCCTCTCTAGCGAGATTCCTATTCGTCGGTCTGTCCGACGTACGTCTCCGTTCCCTCCTTCAGGGAACGAGGGTTACCTTTGTAACCGAGACGTTTTAAGTTTCACACCATTAACATGTTTTTTATCAGGACTAGGCAACACTGGTCGTCCTCTGTTTCAGTGTCTGATGTGTGTTGAGCGTTACCTGGCAGTGGTTCATCCTGTAACCTTTCTGAAGTACAAACCTCTCAGATATAGAGTGATCTGCTGCACTGCGGCCTGGATAATCACTCTTGGCTCCTGTTTGTGTGGCATGTTTATTTTAGCATCTTCGACTTTTATATTTATATATGCATAAATTCGCTTCAGTTCTTACTCTTTGTCTCCATCCAGTTGTTTTGTCTTGTGGCTGTTCTCAGAGCTCTGAAGCAGTCAGGACCAGGAGAGAGAGGGAGAGAGAGAGAGAGAGAAGAGGAAAACCACATTAAAAGAAGAGTGTTTTATATCATTCTAATAACTAATGTGAGCATGGCTATCACATATTGTCCATTTACTATCACTGGATTCTTTTTTATTCTGATAATGGAGCAACCTTTTTCTGTTTGTTTTATTTTGTATGTACTGGCTGGTTTTGTTCAGCCTGTTCTTTATCTGCACCAGGCTGGAAAATTATCCTGCCTTTGTTTTCCTTAAATCCCACGATTGTGATATTTGATCTATCCTTTTTTATGTCATTTTAATTATTTTAATACATTTTAATTATGTTTGAAAAATGTAAATACACGTTTTCCATATTGAGGATTGCCCACAAAGATTATTGAATTAAACTCGACATTCATAACACAAAGAACTTTTTTTCCCACAGAAACAAACAAACAAACAAATTGCTGTCTAAAAATTTGTCATGTGTCATGTGTTCAATGAGTGGCACCTGTGCTGGCCAGTTTCAAATGTATAAAGTCTGTTTGAGAAGACTGAATATTCACTGTTCAGGTGAAAGTTCCTTCTACTGGACTGAAGATTTACTGTATGAAAAAAAAAAAGAATAAAAAACTGCTATCCTCAGTTTTGAAGTGAAGGGTCAGTTGATTAACATTGTGTAAAAACATGTCTTGGTGCACAATTTAAATGTAAATTCAGAAGAAAAGTCAGAAGAAATTAAAATGAGATACCATACAAGTACCATTGCATGCTGAACTGAAAATATGTATTTATAATATAGCACCTCACAAACCTCACATTTGCACCACAGAAACTAAAGTCTTAACTGATTTTATTAACTGATTTTAAACTGAATGACTGTGAAAAAAGTTAAAATTCTTTCAAATAAACATTTTCCAAATCAAAGTAAACTAAGACTACTAATAAAAATGGTCGTTGTAAGTGGTTTCTAGTCTGTTGTTTATCCAATAAAACTTCACTAGTGACGCAGTGTCACATTTACCATATTGAAGGTTGCAAAATAGTAATATTTGCTTTAGTTGACATCCTGTCATAACACCATTTATTTTCTTTGTCATAAACCTTAAAAGTTCAGTCTAAAAATTTGCATATCTTGTGTTTTTTGTGACGTGTAGCAGATGAAATCAAAGTCATATATACGTCTTGTCTCTAAAACACAGCACAGATTTATACACATCCAGAGAGACTGCACATTCACTCTTCAGGTGATAACCTCCTCTTTTTGATTCAGTTGTTTTAACCTTAATAATATCAACCAAAAGTCAAACTATATGAAAGAAAATTGCATGCTTATACATTAAGGCTAAGCATAAATACTTACTATATATACAATCATAATTTGAAGTCATTTAATAATGGTGTGGTTTCGTTATGCAAGTTTAATTTAGGAACTTTGTAATACCAAGTAATTGTATTATGTTTAATACTGGATGAATGTATTTAAATGTTATGTTTACCTTATTGACTCAGTCTGAATTAACTGGTTCATTCACAGTTTGCCAAAAAACCCCAATTATATTTGTCTTGTGAGCTGCTGAATTAAGAAGACAAACACAGAGGAGATGAATAACTCTACAGTGAACTTCATCACACCTGAAACATCTACAAACTCCACAACTCAGTCCTTTGGGCCACTGGACTTTGTTGTAACCTGCATACACAGCATAAATTTCCTGTCTGGTGTTCCTACAAACATCTATGTTATATGGCTCATCATCACAGGAACAAGAAGTGGCGTTGCATCAGCGTTCTTCAATCTCAATCTCTCTATTTGTGAGATTGGTAACTGTCTGAATTTTTTGGTCTCTGTGCTGACAATTTACTTTTCAAGTCTCTTATTTTTAATGATGTTTCTGCAAGGACTAATGCTCACTGGTCGTCCTCTGTTTCAGTGTCTGATGTGTGTTGAGCGTTACCTGGCAGTGGTTCATCCTGTAACCTTTCTGAAGTACAAACCTCTCAGATATAGACTGATCTGCTGCACTGCGGCCTGGATAATCACTCTTGGCTCCTGTTTCTATAGTTTATTTATCTCACAAAACATTCATGTCAAAAAATGGTTCTTTTCACTGCAGTTCCTCTTCTTCTTCTTCATCCAGTTGTTTTGTCTTGTGGCTGTTCTCAGAGCTCTGAAGCAGTCAGGACCAGGAGAGAGAGGGAGAGAGAGAGAGGAGGAAAACCACATTAAGAGAAGAGCGTTTTATCTCATTCTAATAACTACTGTGAGCATGGCTTTTATATATATCCCATATAGTATCACAGGATTCTGTATCATTCTAACACAACAGAATCATCAGTTATATTGGCTCCCTGGTTTGGTATGTTATGTGTTGGCTGGTTTTGTTCAGCCTGTCCTTTATCTTCACCGAACTGGAAAACTCTTCTCCCTCTGTTCCTCATAAGATCTGCAATTGAGATATTTTACTAATTCTAGTTACTTTATTTTCTAAATGTTGTATTGGATAACTTTAATTTAATAATTGATTCATGATTCGTTTAATTTAATACTATACTATACTATTTTTTTTTGGGCTTTTTTCCTAAAAAACTGTTCATCAGTGATTTTGTGTCACCTTTTCCATATTGAGGGTTGCCACAGAGATTGATGAGTACCTTGAGTCTGAGTACCTTTTCGTTGTACACTCAACAATACTGTTACATCCTCGGATGTATTTAATATTATTTGTGGTTATGTTTTCTTTTTCCCTTTCGAGTTTCTCTCTCCTCATTGCTCCAGATTCCGGCTGCTAATCATATGGGAAAGCGGATTGGCTCCTCTCTTGGCATCGCATCCTTTAAAAACGCGCTTCTGCGCAATGCAAGGGAGACGCGGCTCTGAGTGTGTGTTCTGCCGGGAGGACGCGTTGGTGTTGTAAAGTTGATTTAAATGAAGTAGCCTGTTGTATGCCTAACGTTGTTTTCCAACTGTTTTTCCCACCATCTTTTTCTTTGGTTATTTTTGCTAATTCTGTTTAATATTGTGTCGGTATTAAAAGGTAATCTGTAAATAGAGCAATGCCACTCTTGTAGGGAATGGGTGCCTATTTTGTTTAGAAGCTATTTTCTCCTGGTTTTGAACAGATAGGGAGATAGGGAAGTGGGATGTTTTTTTGTTTAATTTTTCTTTGTTAGGTTAAGGTAGCCTTTTAAAAATAGTTAGTTTTTGTTTTGTCTGTTATTTTGGCTTATGCCCAGTTCTGAAGCTGATTTAGTGGCTTGTAAACAAAAGAAACTGCTAGTTGCTCCTACAATAAATACAAATCTTTCCTTATGTGACGTTCTTCATTTATGTTACCCCTCAACGCTTCTAGACTGGGACGTAACAATACAAAAGCTCTGAACTGCAAAGAAAAAAAAAATCTATCTAAACCCCTGCAGCCACATGCAAATTTTTGGACTGTCCAGTGTCCAATGAAAGAGCTAATATCCACACACACACACACACACACACACACACACACACACACACACACACACACAGGTTTGTTTTTGTGAATTGTGGGGACATTCCATAGGCGTTACGGTTTTTATACTGTACAAACCGTATTTTCTATTGCCCTACACTACCCCTACCCCTAAACCTACCCATCACAGAAAACTGTGCACATTTTTACTTTCTCACAAAAACTCATTCTGTATGATTTATAAGCCTTTTGAAAAATGGGGACATGGGGTTATGTCCTCATAAGTCACCCTCTCCTTGTAATACCTATGTCATACCCATGTCATTATACAAATATGTGTCCTGATATGTCACAAAAACACACACACACACACACACACACACACACACAAAGAAAAAAAAAAAAAAAACTTTGTCAGTGTATTCACTGACACATTAAACATTTACATAGCAAACATTTACATGTAGCAAAATGTTCCAAGTCTTTGGATTTATAAAGATCGTTTTGGCAGATAGATTATGTTTTAGCCTGTCAAAATAAAATATTATAACAACACTTTTTTTCAGCCTCAATAATGAAGTTGGGAGTCAGCTGATAAATCGCATGGTCACATATGATGTTGACATGCTGGAAAGGCATTGTTATCTGAGATATAAAGTTTTACTTATGCGTTCATATAAATCTATGAACTTATGGATGAAAAAATTATATCTATTTTCCCCATGCAGATTCAGTATATGCTTAGTGTTTTGTCTTAATAATTGCTTTACACTTGACATCCTGTCATAACACTTTTTTTTTCTGTGTCATACCTTAAAAGTTCAGTCTAAAAATTTGCATATCTTGTGTTTTATGTGACGTGTAGCAGATGAAATTCTTGTTGTCTCCAAAACACAGCACAGAAGTGTATAGACATCCAGAGAGACTGGACTTTCACTCTTCAGGTGATAAAAACTTTTTGATTTCTTATTTTAACCTCAGTACTATCAACCAAGAGTGTAATTGTGTTCATCCGAAAATGTTTTGGGATGCATTTAATGCTTTAGTTAAAATTGGACTGAGCAATTTTCTGAACAGAAGTAAATCAATTTAAAGGAAATGTATTAAAGAAAATGACATACTTAATTTAGGCTAAGCATAAATACTACTGAATATACACAACCATATTTTTAAGTCATTTAATAATGATGTGCTGGTTGTTTGAGTTTAAGTAGGAACTTTGCATACAAAGTAATTGTATTATGTTTAATACTGGATGAATGTATTTAAATGTTATGTTTACCTTATTGACTCAGTCTGAATTACCTGGTTCATTTACAGTTCTCCTTAAAAAAGATCACAGTTGCAATATTATATATAATTTGGTTGAGCTGCTGAACTAAGAAGTCAAACACGGAGGAGATGAATAACTCTACAGTGAACTTCATCACACCTGAAACATCTACAAACTCCACAACTCAGTCCTTTGGGCTAATGAACTTTGTTGAAACCTGTATACTCGGCATAAATTTCCTGTTTGGTGTTCCTACAAACTTCTATGTTATATGGCTCATCATCACAGGAACAGGAAGTGGAGTTGCATCAGAGTTCTTCCATCTCAATCTCACTGTTTGCGAGTTTGGTAACTGTCTGAATTGTTTGGTTGCTATACTGCCACTGTACTTTTCAAGTCTCTCATTTTTACCGATGTTTTTAGAAGGACTAATTCTCATTGGCCGTCCTGTGTTTCAGTGTCTGATGTGTGTTGAGCGTTACCTGGCAGTGGTTCATCCTGTAACCTTTCTGAAGTTCAAACCTCTCAGATATAGAGTGATCTGCTGCACTGTGGTCTGGATATTTATTCTTGGCTCCTGTTTCTATAGTTTGTTTATTATAATCTCACAAAAGATTCATGTACACATATGGTTCTTCTCAACACAGTTCCTCCTCTTCCTCTCCATCCAGTTGTTTTTCCTTGTGGCTGTTCTCAGAGCTCTGAAGCAGTCAGGACCAGGAGAGAGAAGGAGAGAGAGAGAGGAGGAAAACCACATGAAGAGAAGAGCGTTTAATCTCATTCTAATAACTACTGTGAGCATGACATTTATATATGTCCCATATACTATCACAGGATTCTGTATCATTCTAACACAACAGAATAATCACGCATATTGGCTCCCTGCTTTGGTATGTTATGTGTTGGCTGGTTTTGTTCAGCCAGTTCTTTATCTTCACCGGACTGGAAAACTCTCCAGCCTCTGTTCCTCATAAGATCTGCAACTGTGTTATTTTACTAATTACTTTATGTTCTTAATGTTGTTTTAGATAGCTTTAATTCAACAATTAATTAATTATTTGTTTAATTTAAAGGTGCAATATATACATATATATATATATATATATATATATATTGTTCACTTGAGTACTTCTGATATCCCAAATGTTTCCAACTATTTGTAAATCTTGAGAAAATTGCAATTTTAACCAAGGCTCCGGGACGTGTGAGGAGTCGCCTGTCAATTGCGTCATACCTGCGTTACCCTCGGTTTCCGGTTTTTATTTTGTAGAAACTATGAAAACACCAAAGACGCTTTAATATATTACATGTTTTAATAGACAAGGGAACAACTGTTTTAATATATTTATAGACAGAAAACTAATTATTGTTATATAGCTCAACACGTTTAGTCTTATTGTTTAAATCTAATTTTCTTGATTTTTTTTTTTTTTTTTTTTTTTTGCGAGTACCATGCTTTACCATGCCTCAGAGAAAAACACTATTTTGTCAAGTAGCTAACATAGCATAATCAGGTGCAGCTTTATTTTTAGTAACAGTAATACAGCATTTTCTCCATCATACAATACGTTTCAAAATTAATTGCATGCCATTCATCAACACAAGCCATCCAGCATTTAATATGAATTCTAAAATCGATCTCGCTTACCGCAGTGTGCAACAAGTGTCTCACAGCAGCCACCGAGCGAACGTAACGTTATAACATAATTTTCAACACGCTCAAATGTATCTAATATGATAAATAGAGCTGCGTTACCTCATACTCATGACCGGAAAAGCGGAAGCAGCGTTTTTTTTTTGTTTTTTTTTTTGTCATTAAATGCCATCAATACATTCTTTGTGGAACGAACATTTGTACAACAGATAACAGGTTACATTAAAGGTGCTGTATGCGATTTCTCAAATTCGTTGTTGAGCATTGTTGATATTTGAAATCAACCCAAACAAACCCACCCCTCTCTTCATTGCTCCACCTCCAAAACTCACACTCCAATCCTAACCACCCTGCTCAGAGTTGGTCTCGAACCCTATCCCGATCGCTGCTGGCATGTGAGGAGAATGCACTACCAATGACACTAAACACCTCATTCGCTAACAGTCGTCAGTGTGCAGTAGTTTAACTGCAAAACTCTCACTATCTGGCCGCTGTTACACACGCAATGCAAGTGGATGTCTGTTTATCACAGCTGATGCACAACAAAATGCTTCACGAAAAATAAAGCGCAGATGATGAACGAACAAGGAAACGCAAAAAATTAACGTACACTGTAAAAAAATAAATCGTAAAAAAATGGTCAATGAATGTCAGCTACAGCTACCAAACCAAAACCGTAAAATATTCTAATTTAAATAAAGTGTAAAAAACTTTAACAGAAATTTTCATTAAAATTTTTCTACAGAAAAACACTGTTATTTTACAGGTATTCCCTGAATTATTACAATAAAACACCTTCACTGCAAAACATATTCTTAAAAAAAAAAAAAAAAAAAAGGTCAAAAGACTTTCAGCAACGGCTGCCAATCAAAGTCTGTAAAATATCCTAATTTAAATAAAGTGCAATACATTCTTACAGAAAAAAACACTGTTGTCTTATACATACATCCTGAATTGTTACTAACAAAACACATTCACTATAAAAGACAAATCTCTTGTATTTAACCAGAAAGAGCACACATGAATGAATTAAGGTAACTATATATTACTGCCTCTGAAATAAAGCAAACTGCAACATAACACCAAAGTTTTCTGGCTCATCCTGGACTGAAGCACAGGCTCTACTCTCCAGCACAATGGTGACCCACAAAACAGATGATACAGAAACCCTTTAAATCCCAACAGAACATGAAACACTAAAAGATCTCTCAAGATCTCAGCATCTTCACTTATTACAATCCAGACTTTATTTATTTCATACTAAAGTTCTTATTGAGAATTAACAGAGGTTTAGATGTTGATGTTTTATTGAATAAAACAATAAAGTTTGAAGTCACCATTCTGGTGGTTAGTGCTTGCTTTAGTTGGGCCCTTGACTCTTTAATCAAAATGTTTAAAGTTACAGAAATTTTATTCATTTTTAGTTTTTTTAATGCAATCAAACCAAAAGCTTATTCAGATATTTTTGATATGTTTTTACTATTGGGTGAAGGACTCTATAGTCCATTTTTGTAAGTGAGAATAGCAAAATAAAGTAAACTGTGATATATTATACCCAAAAGTTCTTCATACGGTGGGCTACCAGTGAAACTGATAAAAATTTGAAACCAAAAATTATTCAGACACTTTGACCTGAACATGTTTTGCTTAACCTCTTAACTGTCACGATCCTGCTGGCGGGACGCCTCCCAGCCAGCACACCCATGTAGGCCCCACACGGTTTAGCCCAGATGAAATGAACACTCTTCAGTGTGCACACTACTGGCTGTTAAATGTAGTCATCAGTAATGTAATCAGTGTTGGAGTTAATGAGATAATTATGTAATTAAGTGATGATTGAGCATTATTGAAGATAGCTGCTTTTAACAAGGAATCAACGAAGGAAAGAGAAACAACAAGAACAGAAAAATCGAAACACAAGAACTACAACTCAGATCTCAGCAGATGAGGATTAAACAACTCCATATACAGCATTACCAGCTTCACTTAATACTAACCAGATTGACTTTATATCTGTTATACGTCTACAGAAGCTCTTATTGAGAATTAAGAGCGAGAGAGCTTTTTTGTTGTTGATTTTTTATTGAAATTTGTTTTTTGTTTTTTTTTATGTCACCATCATGGTGATTGGTGTTTTCTTTAGTTGGGTAGTTTGACTTGTCTTTGTAATGTGAGAGTTTCTCTGGCTGTTGTAACTGAGTTTATTATAGCAAGAAAAAACACAATCTGAATAAGAACATAATCGTTGCGTAGTGGTGTAATTCACTGATCTTATGACTGAGTTTAATATGAGCCATATCTTACTAACTTTGTTTTATTGGGACTCTAGTAAAGATCCAGCACAGTTTCAATCAGAAAATCTGAATGGATTTAAAACAGATTGTACTCTAATCATTTCAAACTATGGTGAGGTTTACTCACAAACATACATCAAGAATCAGCCTATGAATCTCAACAATGGTGACATGCTTAATGCCGCAATGCATTCTGGGGGGCCATGCATTGTGGCATGAAGCATGTCACCATTGTTGAGATTCATACACTGATTCTAAATGTCCGCGTGTGAGTAAACTTTGCACAAGTTTAAAGTGTTTAGTGTACAATGTGTTTTAAAACTCATTCAGCTTTTCTGGTTAAAACTGTTTTATTGTTGTGTTTCTAGAAGAGGTCCAACACAAACTAAACATTTTGCTCACATAAAACTCTAGTCTTTAGATCAGTGAATTAAGTCACTACTTTGATTATACTGACAACAGCTAAACACATTTTTTCTTGCCTTAACACTAAAGAAGTCAAGTCAAACTGCCTAACTGAAGTAAGCACTGACCTCGATCAGGGTGACATCAAACCAAACTATTATTTTTAACAAATCATCAACATCTAAACCTCTGGTAATTCTCAATAACAACTTTTGTAGATGTATGTCAGAAATAAATTCAATCTGATTAGTAATATGTGAAGCTGGTAATGCTGTTTGTTGAGTTGTTTAATCAGATCTTGAGAGATTTAATGTCTTTTATCTTCAGTTGATTTCATCGAAGGCTGTGGCTGAAGTCGTAGTTCTTGTTGTTCCTCTGTCCTTCGGTGAGTCTGCTCATTATCACCTAATTGTCTCATTAACTCCAGCATGTTTCTGTGTTACATTTAACAGCCTGTAGTGTGCACACTGAGCAGTGTTCATTTCATCTGGGCTAACCCATGTGGGGCCTCCATGGAAACTTTGGACAAAACCGGCTGGGCCCCAGTTAGACAGCCCAGGTGACACCCATCTGGGCCCCACGTAGCTGTGCCGGCTGGGCAGTGGTTCATCCTGTAACCTTTCTGAAGTACAAACCTCTCAGATATAGAGTGATCTGCTGCACTGTGGCCTGGATAATCACTCTTGGATCCTGCTTGAGTTGCATGTTTATACTTTCACATTACATTGTATATCTGTGGTTTCTCTCGCTGCAGTTCCTCTTCTTCCTCTCCATACAGTTGTTTTGTCTTGTGGCTGTTCTCAGAGCTCTGAAGCAGTCAGGACCAGGAGAGAGAAGAAGAGGAAAACCACATGAAGAGAAGAGCGTTTTATCTCATTCTTATAACTACTGTGAGCATGGGTTTTATCTATGTGCCATTTATTGTCTCAGGTTTGTTTTTCATTCTGACACAAAAGTTTATTCAGGACATTTTTGATGTTGGATTATATTGTTATATTTTGGCTGGTTTTGTTCAGCCTGAACCAGGCTGAAAAACCCTCATGTTTTCGTGTTTTATAAAACATTAAGTTGCTTGGATTTTAGATCTTTTTTTTTTTTTCTTTTTTTTTCAGAAATTTGTTGAGGCCCATATGAGCCCCAGCCCCCTGGTTGAGAACCACTGCATAAATCACTTCATCAACACCCATTATAATTATTTTCCATTTCAGTGATTACCCGGACTTGAAATTTCATCATAACATATTTACTGTGTATTTAAATTTGACACTTCAAGAAATTTGCATGTCAGGTGTTCACTGCATCACACCTGTATGCCAATTTCAGATTTTTAAAGATTGTCTGCATGGGAAAATTAAACATTCCCTGTTCAGATAATACTGTAATTTCTTCTTCATTGTGATAAGACTGATTCTATTTTAGCTTATGAAGAATAATATTAAATATCAATTATTCTATTTTTATTATAATTATTGCATTCTGTTTAACATGTTAGAAAGTTAGTGTCTTTCACTGTTTATTTAAATAGACACCATAATAAACAAGACTTAGTTGTATCTTTGTTCTACTTACACTGTCTGTCATTTGTTTATCCAATAAAATACTTAATCATTGACCCTGTGTTACCATTTCCGTATACTCTTGTTGTCATGCTTAGTACTAAAGATGTGAATTAGTTAAATGTTGTGGGAATGATGAACAATTTTAAATTTAAGTCAGTCAGTCAGTGTTAGTCCAGTCAAATGCTAAGTCAGATATATTTTTGAACCTTACATTTTTTCTTTATATATTTGAATATACCATGTTTTATGTGACATGAAACAGATGAAGTCATACACACATATTCTTGTGACTATCCAAAACACAGCACAGATATTTATACACATTCAGAGAGACTGGACATTCACTCTTCAGGTACTAAACTCCTCTTAAAAGCACATAAAATTTTCTGTTTAAACATAGGGAAAGTACTCAAAAATTATTAATTGAATATTTGAATTTAAGGTCTTTTTATTTTTATTTTTTTGGTCAACTGGATTGAAGAAGTATATAGTAAAATGTATTTTAAATTTAGCATTTGTAACTACATTTCATGCAGTCTAAATTATGTGAAGTTTTTAGTTTAAAAATGATAAACCGACAGACATGATAGAACCTCTTCCTACAATTGTCCTGTTTCCTATACTAAATTAAACTCCATTCATCTCATTTTGAGCAATCTGTGTGAGACAAATGACAGATGAGTATCATTTTGAGCTTTTTTTTTTTTTTTTGCATTGTTTAAATCTTAAAAGTTGTGCTTGAAAGGTATGTGGCCCATTTTAGTTCTGTTCTGTTAAAATCAGATGCTCTGCAAATCTCAGCATTTTTAAGCAGACCAAGAAGATATTTTTAAGCTGTAAACTCCGAATGCAAATTTAGGTTGATGTATATGTTAACATTTCTTGTTTTCCTTAGAACACATTTTCTGTGAGATTTTGAGTTGAGAAAAAGAAGGAAGAGATGAATAACTGTACAGTGAACTTCGCCACACCAGAGGCATCTACATTCTCCACAACTCAGTCCATTGGGCTAATGAAAATTTTGGATTTTTGTCTGCACAGCTTCAATTTCCTGTTTGGTCTTCCTACACACTCCTATATTATATGGCTCATCATCACAGGAACAGGAAGTGGAGTTGCATCAGAGTTCTTCAACCTCAATCTCTCTGTTTGCGAGATTGCCAACTGTCTGAACATTTGGGTTCATGTAATTGATTATTGGTTTTCAAGTTTCACGACATTACAATGTTTTATGTTAGGATTAGGCATCACTGGTCGTCCTCTGTTTCAGTGTCTGATGTGTGTTGAGCGTTACCTGGCAGTGGTTCATCCTGTAACCTTTCTGAAGTACAAACCTCTCAGATATAGAGTGATCTGCTCTGCTGTGGCCTGGATAATCACTCTTGGCTCCTGTTTGTGCTGCATGTTTACTATAGTCTCATGTCAATTTTATATTTATGTATGCTGCTTTTCGATTCAGTACCTGCTCTTCTTCTTCATCCAGTTGTTTTTCCTGGTGGCTGTTCTCAGAGCTCTGAAGCAGTCGGGACCAGGAGAGAGAGGGAGAGAGAAAGAGCGGGAAAACCACATGAAGAGAAGAGCGTTTTATCTCATTCTAATAACTACTGTGAGTTTGGCTATTATCTATATGCCATTTGCTATCTCAGGATTGTATTACATTCTGACTTATCTGTATTTTCAGGAACATTTTACATTTGGATTCTTTTGTTATCTACTCGCTGGTTTTGTCCAGCCTTTTCTTTATCTGAACCGGGTTGGAAAACTCTCCCATTTTAAATCAAACATTCAATTGTTTTGTTTTTAAAAGTTAAACCACCACACTTCTTTCTTCAAGAGATTAAGAGTTTTTCTGATGTTAGTGTTTGTGACACCAGAACAATTTAGTAGATTTAATGAAATGTCTTTGCAGTGTAAAGTGGCTCAGAACATGTTACTGTGACTTTCTGTCATTAACTGTTTATTTAGAATAACATACAGCCACAAACTGTCTTATAGTTGTATATTGTACATTGAGTGTGTTTAACAGATTTAGTTATAAGAGGTTGCTGTAGATTATGCAATAAAACACTTCATCAATGACACATTGTCACTTTTCCCATATTGAAGATTTCCACTGAGATTGATGCATTCAATTTTGACATCCTAAAAAATGTACTATAAACGAAACGATTGAAAAATGCAACTCTTCTATTGGTAGTATAATAAAGAAGTTGAACAGACTAGTCGACTTTAATGCTCTTCCTTGTTGCTTTAAAGGATTAGGTCACTTTAAAATGAAAATTACCCCAAGCTTTACTCACCCTCAAGCCATCCTAGGTATATATGACTTTCTTCTTTCTGATGAACACCATCGGAGTTACCAACGAATATGAAGCTCAAGAAAGTGCATCTATCCATCATAAACATACTCCACATGGCTCTGGGGGGTTAATAAAGGCCTTCTGAAGTGAACGTATTTGTGTAATAATAATAATAATAATAATAACTTCTGTCATAACACTTTTTTTTCTGTGTCATACCCTGGAAAATTATCCTGCCTTTGTTTTCCTCAAATCCCATGATTGTGATATTGTGTAATTATGTTTTAAAAATGTAAAGTAAATACACCTTTTCCATATTGAGGATTGCCCACAAAGATTATTGAATTAAACTCGAACATTCATAACAGAGAGAATCATTTTTTCCACAGAAAAAAAACAAACAAACAAATTGATCTGTCTAAAAATTTGCATGCCATGCGTTCAACGTGGCACCTGTGCTGGCCAGTTTCAAATGTATAAAGTCTGTTTGAGAAGACTGAATATTCACTGTTCAGGTGAAAGTTCCTTCTATGGGATTGAAGATTTACTGTATGAAAAGTGAAGGGTCAGTTGATTAACAGTGTGTAAAAATGTGTCTTGATACACAATTTAAATGTAAACTACTGGATGTCAATCAAGCAGTGTTAATTTCGTTGACGAATAATTTTCGTCATAATTTTCGTCAACGACATTTTTTCAAGGACGAAAACGAGACGATGACTAAATAAAAATGCGTTTTGAATGACTAAAACTATGACTAAAATCTACTCTAATTTTCGTCAACAAATAAAAACGAGACGAAAATGATAGAGAGGGACGATTTGAGAAGATATCCAGTCAGGACTGCTGTCCTGTGTGGAAGATGCGCACATTTGAAGTGTAACGTGCTGATCTAACCGCGGGAAAAGCGGCGCTGTTGCGCACTCTACAGGCTCGCCCAGCAGCACTTCAGACTGCTTCGCAATCAATGAATAGCGCACATTTATGCCAAGCGATTACTTATGAGCTAATGTTGATGAATTATGACAATGTTTACTACACAATGTTTATACGGTAATATGTTTTAGACGGTTGTAAGAACACATTTTATTATCCCTCACCTGAAGTTAAATGAGCAGCCTGCAACTACAGTACAGACCGCAGACATTTCAGAAAAAGAGTCACAGTGTATTTCGGGATGGTTTATTATTATTTTTTCCCCTGGTCATTATTGTTATTTTGTTTACACAATAAACTGTATTTAATTTCTATTTAATTCATAGTAAACTACTGTATCTTCTGTCACAGGAAGGAAAGACTAAGAACCTTATTTGACACATTATTCAATATACTTTACAAGTACAAGGGTTATTATAGTTAACTAAACCTAAAACCATAAAAAATCTTCATTACTGGAAATAAAAATAAATATATAAAAAATGTAAACTTATTTTATTTCATCTAGTTTCCAAGCTTTAGCTTAACCTGATGTACTAAAATAACTAAAACAGAAATAAAAAAACTATATAGACATTTAAAAGCAAAAACTGAATTGAAATGACAAGTACTGAATTGAGCTCTCTTTCGTGTCTTTTTGCACTTGAACGGTCAAAAACTGTCCGCTTTGGCAAGTAAAGTACAGTTGGTTGTCTTAAGTAAACATAAACAGTTTGGAGAATATCAGATGTATATCAGTGTATTGCATCTGTGTATTATTAGAGAAATGCTTACTTAATGCATTACAATTTAACTAAATTAGATTTTAGTGAACTAAAATGATTTTAGATGACTAAAATATGACTAAAACTAAATGCCATTTTAGTCAAAAGACTATGACTAAAACTAAATCAAAATTTGCTGTCAAAATTAACACTGCAGTCAAGTCACAAGAAATTAAAATATGTTACAGTACCAGTGCATGCTGAACTGAAAAGTATTCATAATATAGCACCTCACAAACCTATATAAAAGAAAATTACATGCTTATAAATTTAGGCTATAAGCATAAATACTTACTATATATACAATCATATTTTGAAGTCATTTAATAATGGTGTGGTTTGGTTATACAATTTTAAAGTAGGAACTTTGTATTACAAAGTAATTGTATTATGTTTAATACTGGATGAATGTATTTAAATGTTATGTTTACCTTATTGAATTAACAGGTTCATTCACAGTTTTCCATAAAAACAAATCACAGTTGCAATATTATATTTGGCTTGTGAGCTGCTGAGCTAAGAAGACAAACACAGAGGAGATGAATAACTCTACAGTGAACTTCATCACACCTGAAACATCTACAAACTCCACAACTCAGTCCTTTGGGCTAATGGAGTTTGTGGTAACCTGCATACACAGCATAAATTTCCTGTTTGGTGTTCCTACAAATGTCTATGTTATATGGCTCATCATCACAGGAACAGGAAGTGGAGTTGCATCAGCATTCTTCAATCTCAATATCTCTATTTCTGAGATTGTTACGTGTCTGAATTGTTTTGGTCTCTATACTGACAATTTACTTTTCAAGTCTCTCATTTTTAATGCTGTTTCTACAAGGATTAATTCTCACAGGTCGTCCTCTGTTTCAGTGTCTGATGTGTGTTGAGCGTTACCTGGCAGTGGTTCATCCTGTAACCTTTCTGAAGTTCAAACCTCTCAGATATAGAGTGATCTGCTGCTCTGTGGCCTGGATAATTATTCTTGGCTCCTGTTTCTATAGTTTATTTATTGCAATCTCATAAAACATTCATTTCCAAACATGGTTCTTCTCACTGCAGTTCCTCTTCTTCTTCTGCATCCAGTTGTTTTGTCTTGTGGCTGTTCTCAGAGCTCTGAAGCAGTCAGGACCAGGAGAGAGAGAGGAGAAAAACCACATGAAGAGAAGAGCGTTTAATCTCATTCTAATAATTACTGTGAGCATGGCTTTTATATATATATCCCATATACTATCACAGGTTTCTGTATCATTCTGTCACAACAGAATAATCACATATATTGGCTCCCTGGTTTGGTATTTTATGTGTTGGCTGGTTTTGTTCAGCCTGTCTTTTATCTTCACTGAACTGGAAAACTCTCCAGCCTCTGTTCCTCATAAGATCTGCAATTGAGATATTTCACTAAATCCAGTTAATTCATTTTCTAAATGTTGTATTAGATCACTTTAATTTAGTAATTGATTCATGATTCGCTTACTTCAATACTAAATTTTGTCACTTTAGATTTAAACATTTTTTTTAGTAGAGCATGTTCATCACATAATTGGTTGCTACTATTTTGTATTTTTTTTTTTTCTATAAAACTTTTCATCAGTGATTTCGTTTCACCCTATCCATATTGAGGGTTGCCACAGAGATTGATGAGATTGTTTTAAATTGTTTTAAAAGTTTTAACGTGTCTGAGTACCTTTCCGTTGTAAAAAAAAAAAAAAAAATCTATCTAAATCCCTGCAGCCACATGCAAATTTTTGGACTGTCTAGTGTCCATATTTACACACACACACACACACACACACACACACACACACACACACACACACACACACACAAAAACTTTGTCAATGTATTTGCTGACACACTACACATTTACATAGCAAACATTTACATATAGCAAATTGTTCCAATTGTTCCACCTGTGAAAGTCTTTGGATTTATAAAGATAGTTTTGGCAGATAGATTATGTTTTAGCCTGTAAAAATAAAAAATTACAACAACACTTTTTCAGTCTCAATATTGAAGTTGGGAGTCAGCTGATAAATCTCGTGGCCATGATGTTGACATGCTGGAAAGGCATTATTATCTGAGATATAAAGTTTTACTTATGCGTTCATATAAATCAATGAACTTTTGGTTGAAAAAATATATTTGCCCCATGCAGGTTCAGTATGCTAAGGGCTTTGTCTTAAAAATAAACCAGTTGTCCAAAACACTAATTGCTTTACACTTGACATCCTGTCATAACACTTTTTTTTCCTTTGTCATACCTTAAAAGTTCAGTCTAAAAATTTGCATATCTTGTGTTTTATGTGACGTGTAGCAGATGAAATTCTTGTTGTCTACAAAACACAGCACAGAAGTGTATAAACATCCAGAGAGACTGGACTTTCACTCTTCAGGTGATAAAAAACTTTTTGATTTCTTATTTTAACCTCAGTACTATCAACCAAGAGTGTAATTGTGTTCATCTGAAAATGTTTTGGGATGCATTTAATGCTTTAGTTAAAATTGTTCAAATTGGACTGAGCTATTTTCTGAACAGAAGTAAATCAGTTTAAAGGAAATGTATTAAAGAAAAGTATATGTTTAATTGAGGCTAAGCATAAATACTACTGAGTATATACAACCATATTTTGAAATTGTTTAATAATGATGTGCTGGTTGATTGAGTTTAAAGTAGGACTTTGTATTACAAAGTAATTGTATTATGCTTAATACTGGATGAATGTATTTAAATGTTATGTTAACCTTTATTGATTCAGTCTGAATTACCTGGTTCATTTACAGTTCTCCTTAAAAAAGATCACAGTTGCAATATTATATACAGTATGGTTGAGCTGCTGAACTAAGAAGACAAACACAGAGGAGATGAATAACTCTACAGTGAACTTCTCCACATCTGAAACATCTACAAACTCCACAACTCAGTCCTTTGGGATAATGGACTTTATTGAAACCTGTATACTCGGCATAAATTTCCTGTTTGGTGTTCCTGCAAACATCTATGTTATATGGCTCATCATCACAGGAACAGGAAGTGGAGTTGCATTAGAGTTCTTCAATCTCAATCTCTCTATTTGTGAGCTTGCTAACTGTCTGAATTGTTTGGTTGCTATACTGCCACTGTACATTTCAAGTCTCTCATTTTTACCGCTGTTTCTACAAGGACTAATTCTCACTGGTCGTCCTCTGTTTCAGTGTCTGATGTGTGTTGAGCGTTACCTGGCAGTGGTTCATCCTGTAACCTTTCTGAAGTACAAACCTCTCAGATATAGAGTGATCTGCTGCACTGTGGTCTGGATATTTATTCTTGGCTCCTGTTTCTATAGTTTACTTATTGTAATCTCAGAAAACATTCATGTACACATATGGTTCTTCTCAACACAGTTCCCACTCTTCCTCTGCATCCAGTTGTTTTTCCTTGTGGCTGTTCTCAGAGCTCTGAAGCAGTCAGGACCAGGAGAGAGAAGGAGAGAGAGAGAGGAGGAAAACCACATTAAGAGAAGAGCGTTTAATCTCATTCTAATAACTACTGTGAGCATGACATTTATATATGTCCCATATACTATCACAGGATTCTGTATCATTCTAACACAACAGAATAATCACACATATTGGCTCCCTGCTTTGGTATGTTATGTGTTGGCTGGTTTTGTTCAGCCAGTTCTTTATCTTCGCTGGACTGGAAAACTCTCCAGCCTCTGTTCCTCATGAGATCTGCAATTGTGTTATTTTACTAGTTACTTTACTTTCTTAATGTTGTTTTAGATAACTTTAATTCAATAATTAATTAATGATTTGTTTAATTTAATATCAAATTCAGTTATTTTAGTCATTAAATGTCATCAATACATTCTTTGTGGAACGAACAAGTACAACTGATAACACATTACATTAATATGCAACTTTATCAGCCTCGCTGATACATTTGTCATCATAGTCTATCCTGTCTTAGTTATACATAGTGTAACATTTTTCCATGCAGTCATTATTTCCATTGTACAAACCTGTTTCAGTCTCTGAATCCTTTGAACCAAGCATGGAGGATCTTCTTCCTTCCAGTGCACTGTTATCGTATTTTAGCTTTCAAATAACAATATCCATAAAAATCTCTTTTCCTCATTGAACATTTTTTGGGCAATGCTCCCAACAAACACCACTGCACCTAGAGGTATTTCTACCTTTAGTACTGTATCTTGTCTATTTCTTTTTAAACACAAAAGCAGTTATTTTAGATTACTAACTTTTAGATCTACTTTAGATCTACTAAAATTTAAAAATAAGTGCCCAAAAATTCAAGAATTTTGGAAAAGTGTTAAAAAGAAATTTTGATTTTATAATGTTACTTTTCTGAAATGAGACATCCTTGATAATGTATGACAAATGCAACCTCCAGAAGACACAGTCTTCGAAATGAGACATAGGCTGCATCCGAAATTTCATACTTCCTTGCTATTTAGTAGGCGAAAAACGTTATGTGACAAAATAAGTATGACCGAATTCACAGTATAAAAAGTAGGCAAAGAACCTGCTTCTTCTGGCAAGATTCTGAAGTGTGCACATGATGGACATTTTACTATCCTATGAGGCCATGGGAGAGGATCTGTGTATGGCAGTGACACACCAACTGACGCTGATAGGTCACATGACAAGGGCAACATTTCAAATGTAGTATTTCCAGATTACATTCATACTACACACATTCATACTATATAGAACGTACCTTTTTAGCAGTCGTAAAGTAATTACTTATTCAAAATACGTAGCTACTCAAGAGAGTATGCGATTTTGGATGTAGCCATAGCTAGGGTGCTTCTCATTTCTTATTTGCACATCCTTGTTTTCTTTCCTTGCTTCAGTTCCTCGCATCTCAGCTCCACCCTCCTTAGGATGTGAGCAAAGGATGCAAGGAAAGAAAAGGAGGACGGGGGAATCGAAGGAAATCTTATTTGTACATTGGAATATTCTTGGTCACTCAAAGCATCTTCAGCTGCACTCAAGGGATCTGCCCTTATGTTGTTAAAGTTTGGGGTTATACTTCATTTTGATGGTTCCCTTTTGACATTCTCTTGACTACAAGTATAAAAGGGACCACTAAAATAAAGTGTTACCAAGTTTGGTTATTTAAGAAATTCATAATTAATATTAATAAAGCAAGATGCCCTTTTGACATATTTGAGATATAGGGCACCTATTATGCGCCTTTTCACAAGATGTAATATAAGTCTCTTGTGTCCCCAGAATGAGACTGTGAAGTTTCAGCTCAAAATACCCCACAGATCATCTATTATAGCTTGTCAAATTTGCCCCTCTTTGGGTGTGAGCAAAAACACACCGTTTTTGTGTGTGTCCCTTTAAATTCAAATTAGCTGCTGCTCCCCGCCCCATTTCCAGAAGAGGGCGGAGCTTTAACAGCTCGTGCTTCGGTTGCTCAACAACAACAAAGCTGGAGAATCTCACGCAGCCAAAATGACAATTGTCAGTAGCGGTGTTCAACCTTACATTGTTCAAACCGGAGTCAGACAATGATGGAGAGACTCAGGAAGAAGTTACAACTTTTAGAATGCATCTGGACGTTTCTGAATGATTAGTGGATAAATGTGCTGGCCTATACGAGACATTGTTGAGCGACGTTGCTGTTCAAGCGCGGAGAAAATGGTGGACAGCGCACAACTCGCTGAGGGCGGAAACTAAAGTAATGCAGCGGCTGTGGACGGGGCCTTATGAGTGTGACATCACACTGCTCAGAGAATCAAAACAGCATGTCTAATGAGACTGTTTGGAAAAAAGGAGTGGGTGGATTTTAATCATTGTAGGATGGTTGTGTTCACACACTGCCAAACACCATGTAAAAGTGGATTTTGCATAATAGGTCCTTTAAAACTTTAACTGCAGAGGTAAAACATAAGTTAAAATCATTGTGACAGATGTGAAGGCGGAGAATTTATACATGCGTCAGGTTTTTGCTTCCGCATAGAATATACCTGTGAATCCTCACTCATAGCTACTCTGGAAGCTTCCTCACTCCTCGTTCCTCTCGTGCTTGCAGTGCAATCAGAGAATTGAGATGTCCTTTAACTTGTATCAGTTTCTGGGTCACAGGCTGGAGGGTGGAGGAATGAAGAAATGAGGACACATCCATTTGAGTATTGAGAAGAACCCCCTACTATTTCTACTCTTTCAGAGATAAGATTACATCACAACTGTTGTTGTCATCCTTAGTACTGAAGATAAGTGTCAGTAAGTTAAATGTTGTGTGGAAATGTGTCTTGATGAATAATTGGCGTCAGTAAGTTCAAATCTGTTCAGTTTAGTCAGATACTGTCTTTTTAAACCTTATATTTGTTTATTTTATATATTTGCATATTTTATGCAAATGAAGTCATATATTTCTGTGACAGCTGTGAAGTCAGTCTACAAAACACAGCACAGAGATTTATACACATCCAGAGAGACTGGACATCCACTCTTCAGGTGATAAGCGTTTAACTCAGATTTTCTATATATATGTAAAGGTTGATATTTTAATAGAATCTCAATATTTGTGCTGAAATGTATTGAAAATCAAAATTACTTTCGTTGACTTGTTTTCATTCTTATTTACTTAGTCTAAATTATGTAAAGTTTGGTATAGGAGGGGTGGTATAGGAAGAGATTTATTTATTCGTTGAACGCAATTAAAGGGGCGGTCACACTACCCTTTTCGTTCCATTGACTTCCATTCATATGCAAGAGAATGTGTCACATCACAAGCACAAGCTCATGCGAAAATTTCTGCATTTTGCTGTGTTCCAAAGTTCAAATTTGGTGAAATCTGAGCTGCGAATTCGCATCACGTACAGTAAACACGTGTGACCAGCAGAAGATTGATACGTCATGGCGTGACCTCTTGGCTGAATTTAAAGAACCATATTTTTGCAGTAAAGTTGAGTAGATTGTATTTTTTTTTTTTTACATTTTGAGTGTATTGCTATTTGTTATAATTATGTTGAATTCATGTTTATAAAAAAGACGCTGCAGAGACACAGACAAATGTTGCAGTGTCCAAAGAAATTTTGTATGCTCAGTCTAGTCTATTTTTCATGTTTAGTTCAGAGCGGAGTTAAGCGTTTGTATTAGACTATATAGACGTTGGCTGAAACACACAGAGAATTTGACTTAAAATGAGAATTAAAGGAAGGAAACCTCTTCACGTTTTCGGGCAGCTCCGGACCGACCATGTGAAATTTAAGTCTATTAAGTTTCATTTGAACAGTATGAACAATGCTAATTTGTGAAACTAATTTAGAAATGGCGTCATGGAGGCCTTTAGTCTTGTTGTCCTCTTGTGTAAAATATCAAACAGCTTCTTTATTGCATTTTAAACTGCTTCTGGTTGTTTGTACTGTTTGGTTGAGACAAATTCTCATAGGAAGACCTTTACAAGAAAAAAGTCCATGAGTCTAACTTTCAAAACTGTCTCAAAGATTATCTGAACCCCTGCATCCCCATATAATAACCAACATCTATTCTTCTCAACTGGTTGGTCTCCTAAACCAAACGGTTTATTTTCTAAACACCGTCTCTTTTTGTCCCTATAGATCTTGCGATATTAAACATTTGTTTGGTGATCTTCTGGGCAGAGAAGACAGACAGAGAGAAGATGAATAACTTCACAGTGAACTTCACATCTGCTGTTTCTACAAACTCCACACCTCAGTGCAGTGGGCTACTGGCCAGTGTAAAACATGGTGTACACAGCATCAATTTCCTGTTTGGTCTTCCTACACACTGCTATGTTATATGGCTCATCATCACAGGAACAGGAAGTGGAGTTGCATCAGGATTCTTCATCCTCAATCTCTCTGTTTGTGAGATTGTTAACAGTCTGAACTCCTTGTTCGATGTACTTTCTTATTTTCCTTGGCTTTCAAGTCTAACAAACTTAGAACATTTCTTTACAGGATTTGCCATCACTGGTCGTCCTCTGTTTCAGTGTCTGATCTGTGTTGAGCGTTACCTGGCAGTGGTTCATCCTGTAACCTTTCTGAAGTACAAACCTCTCAGATATAGAGTGATCTGCTGTACTGTGGTCTGGATAATTAGTTTTGGCTCCTGTTTGTGCTGCATGTTTACTTTACTCTTACTTAACTTTTATATTTATGCATGCATTAACTCGATTCAGTTCCTCGTCTTCTTCTTCATCCAGTTGTTTTGTCTTGTGGCTGTTCTCAGAGCTCTGAAGCAGTCAGGACCAGGAGAGAGAGGGAGAGAGAGAGAGGAGGAAAACCACATGAAGAGAAGAACGTTTTATCTAATTCTAATAACTACCATGAGCATGGCTATTGTATACATGCCATTTACTCTCTCAGGATTCTTTTACATACTCACACTCAGTTGTGATGAATCTTTATCTGTTGGTATTATTTGTTTTATTCTGGGTGGTTTTGTGCAGCCTGTTCTTTATCTGCACCGGGCTGGAAAGCTCTCCTGTCTCTATTCACCATAAAACCTGTAATTGTGATAAATCACAAATTACTTATCCTTATTTTTCTATTTCATAATTTTTATTTATGGATGGGAACTTTGTAAGTTGCCATTACTTTCAATTTTAAGGGAAATGTCTTATTTCTTTATATTAGTGTTTATTCCAGAACATGCTCTGTGTATTTTGCGACATTCTCAATGACTTACACTTAAAAATACTTTTCTATTTTATTTACATACAAAGAGCTAATATTAAATAAAAATAACAAGCTTTGTCAACTGACATAATAAACATTTACATAGCAAACATTTACATATAGCAAAATGTTGCACCTGTGAAAGTCTTTGGATTTATAAAGACAGTTTTGGCAGACTGATTATGTTTTCGCCCGTCAAAATAAAAAATTATAACAATACTTTTTATCAGCCTCAATACTGAAGTTAGGAGTCAGCTGATAAATCTCATGGTCACCTGTTATTATTATTTGAGATATAAATAAATATAATCATGTTTATTATGCTTAGTGCTTTGTCTTAAAAAAGACAAAGAACTTTTCCATTATCTCACACCAGGTCCCACAAACCCACAGGTCCTGTTTATTGGTGAACAACAAGATAGCGAGCCAAAAGAAATTAAAACACAATACCAAAATGTGGTCCAATTTTTCTTCATTTCTTGATTTGATTCTATTTATTATATCACATAAAATCATTATCAAAATGGTCATTAAATAAAGCAAAATAAATCCAGACAATTATTACATGACTATACTATTTCAGTCTTTCTACATCAAAATATCAAGTTTAATAGTGTTACATGCCATTTCTTTGTAATGGTTGTGCTCAAATACATAGCCGAAATAGCCTAAGTGAATTTGAATGGAAATGAATGGAAAAACAAATGCAAGTAAAAAATACAAAAAAAAAAAAAAAAAAAAAAAAAAAACGTTATACATCCTGGCAATAGCTGCACATGCACACTTCTGACATGAGCGTGCAGAGAGAGAGAGTGAGAGAGAGAGAGAGAGAGAGATCACTAACAGGCTTTTCCAACAGAAGTTTTTCCTCCGTGATTTAAGAGATTTCATTTAAGAAAAGAGATTAAATTACGTTAAGTTGTACAACTATCAAGCCATTTATTAACGTTGCAGTCTTATTTAGGAAAAAAAGAGAAAGAGATAAATATTTGCACTGGAATATATTGAAAATGTAACTTCAAATCTTACTTTTTTGTTTACTTGATTTGTTTGTTTCACTCAGTCTGAATTGTGTTAAGTGAAACAACATAATAGCCCATTATAGCAATTCTGCTGTTAAAATGGGACTTGTTGAAATCAGTTAGGATACTTTGCGAATCTCATTATTTTTATACAAACCATAAAGATATTATTCATCATTGTTACTTTCTATCAAATATCATTTAATCCAGAAATATATTTACATGCTCCATATTTTTTCTGTTTTCTATAAGTTATGCACAAATTATTTTTAACATTAAAAGTTTCCCAAAATCACAGTTCATAGACAAAACATTATGTAAGAGCTTGGAAACACCCTTTTTTGCCATGTGTACACACAAATTGCTTTATTAGTAATTAAATACAGTAAATAAACAAATCAAGCTGTAAAATATTTCATAAAATTAAATTTGGAACTACATATTTTGTGTATGGTTAATCACAAAAAAAAAAAAGTGCTGAAAAACATTTTAAATGCAGGCACATTTTCTTTGTAGTATTATTATACCTTTGTTTAACAATGTTAAAATAAAAAAAATTAGCCTGAAAACTAAAACAATAATTTGTACATGATATTCTAGTTCCCAGGAGGTTAGCAATTAGCATGACAAGGACACCAGTAAACAAAGCATTAGTAAACAAATCAAATTATATGTTGAGTATCGAGTAGCCTATAGATGTGGAAAAAGGTGATCATTATTTTTAAACCTAAAATGAAAATTGTCATCATATTCTTTTGTGGAACACAAAATGAACTTATTTCGAACAATGTTGGTTTCAAACAAGACTGAACAAATAAAACAGACATTTTTCAAAATATCATCATCAAAATATCTTTTGTTCCACAGAAGAATGAAATTCATACATGTTTGGAATGACATGAGGGAAAGTAAATGAGAATAACATTTACATTTTTGGGTGAACTATAGGATTATGAATCTCCAACCTTATCTTGTCAAATTTGTTCCATAGACCTTTTACAATTTCTGTGAGCTTTTGAGCTAAGTGACAAAAAGGCGATGAATAACTCATCAGTGAACTTCACCACATTTGGAGCATCTGCAAACTCCACAACTCAATTCTTTGGGCCATCCAACATTCTGGACCTTTTCAGTTTCATGTTTGGTCTTCCTGCACACTCCTATGTTATATGGCTCATCATCACAGGAACAGAAAGTGGAGTTGCATCAGGATTCTTCAACCTCAATCTCTCTGTTTGTGAGCTTGGTAACTCTATGAATTCTTTGCTCTCTCTATTTGAGACTTGGATCAAAATCAAGAGATTGACAAATTTTTTAATAGGACTAGGCGTCACAGGTCGTCCTCTGTTTCAGTGTCTGATCTGTGTTGAGCGTTACCTGGCAGTGGTTCATCCTGTAACCTTTCTGAAGTTCAAACCTCTCAGATATAGAGTGATCTGCTGCACTGTGGCCTGGATAATCACTCTTGGATCCTGTTTGTTCTGCCTCTTTACTATAGGCTTGTTTTTTTATATTTATACATTGTTCTACTCACTGCAGTTTCTCCTCTTCCTCTCCATTCAGTGGTTTTGTCTTGTGGCTGTTCTCAGAGCTCTGAAGCAGTCAGGACCAAGAGAGAGAGGGAGAGAGAGAGAAGAGGAAAACCACATGAAGAGAAGAGCATTTTATCTCATTCTTATAACTACTGTGAGCATGGGTTTTATCTATGTGCCATTTATTGTCTCAGGTTTGTTTTTCATTCTAACACAAAAGTTTATTCAGGAACTTTTTGATGTTGGATTATATTGTTTTATTTTGGCTGGTTTTGTTCAGCCTGTTCTTTATCTGAACCGGGCTAGAAAACCCTCCTGTTTTCGTGTTTTATAAAACATTAAGTTGCTTAGTTTTTAGATCTTTTTTCAGAAGTTTGTTGAGGGCACCTGTTGGTTTAACTTAAAAAAGTAAGTTACCTCAAAATTGTGAGTTCATTAAATAAAAAAAAAAAAAAAAAAAAAATGAGTTAATGCAATGAAGGTGATTGGTTTAATCAACAGAATGTTATCTGAACCACATTAATTATCTAAGTTGATTTGACAAAAGAAAAAAATGTTGTGATAACAAATCATGAAAATAATTTTTTCAGTGTACTGGCCCCAGCCTCCTGGTTGAGAACCACTGCAATAAATCACTTCAACACCCATTATAATTATTTTCCATTTCGACAATTACCCAGGAGACCATGAATATTTCATTGGACTTGAAATTTCATCATAACATATTTACTGTGTATTTAAATTTGACACAGATTGTCTGCATTGGAAAACTAAACATTCCCTGTTCGGATAATACTGTAATTTCTTCTTCATTGTGATAAGACTGATTCTATTTTAGCTTATGAAAAATAATATTAAATATCAATGATTCTATTTTTATTATAAATAGTGCATTCTGTTCAACATGTTAGAAAGTTAGTGTGTTTCACTGTTTATGTAAAGAGATCACATCACAAACAAGACTTAGTTGTACTTTTGATTGTTCTGCTTACACTCAGATTGAGTTTGCTGCAAGTCTGTCATTTGTTTATCTAATAAAATACTTAATAATTGACACTGTGTTACTATTTCCATATGCTGTTGTTGTCATGCTTAGTACTAAAGATGTGAATTGGTTAAATGTTGTATGGGAATGATGAACAATTTTAAATTCAAGTCAGTCACTGTCAGTCCAGTCAAATGATAAAGTCAGATATATGACTGTCTTTTTGAACCTTACTTTTTTTTCTTTATATATTTGAATATGCCATGTTTTATGTGACGTGAAACAGATGAAGTAATACACACATATTCTTGTGACTTCAAAACACAGCACAGATATTTATACACATTCAGAGAGACTGGACATTCACTCTTCAGGTACTAAACTCCTCTTAAAACACATTACATTTTCAGTTTAAACATAGGGAAAGTACTCAAAAATATTTAATTGTGAAGTTTGTTAGTTTAATAACGAAAAACCGACAGAAATAATAGAACCCTGTTCCTGCGAATGACCCATTTGCTGTACTCCATTGTGACTGTGTGTGCTTGAGACAAATGACAGATGAGTATCATTTTAAGCTTTTTTTACATTGTTTACGTCCTCAAAGTTGTGCTTTAAAGATATGTGGCCCATTTGGATATTCTGTTCTGTTAAAATGGGACAGCAGCTTTTGATAAAAATAAGATGCTCTGCAAATCTTAGCAAATCTTGCCATGGAGATATTTTTAAGCTGTAAACTCAGTGTACAAATGTAGGCTCATGTATATGTTAAAAATTTTTTTTCTTTTTTTTTTTCCATAGAACACATTTTCTGTGAGATTCTGAGTTGAGAGAAAGAAGGAAGAGATGAATAATTGTACAGTGGACTTCACCACACCAGAAGCATCTACATTCTCCACAACTCAGTCCATTGGGCCAATGAAAATGTTGGATCTTTGTCTGCACAGCTTCAATTTCCTGTTTGGTCTTCCTACACATTCTTATATTTTATTGCTCATCATCACAGGAACAGGAAGGGGAGTTGCATCAGAGTTCTTCAATCTCTCTGTTTGTGAGATTGACAACTGTCTGAACATTTTGGTCCATGTATCTGAGCGTTGGTTTTCAAATCTCAAGACACTGAAATATTTTATGTTAGGACTCTCCTCCACAGGTCGTCCCATTTCAGTGTTTGATGTGTGTTGAGTGTTACCTGGCAGTGGTTCATCCTGTAACCTTTCTGAAGTTCAAACCTCTCAGATATAGAGTGATCTGCTGCACTGCGGCCTGGATAATGCCTCTTGGATCCTGTTTGTGCTGCATGTTTAGTATAGTCTTGTGTAATTTTTATTATTATGCTTCTACTCTATTCAGATCCTACTCTTCTCTTCCATTCAGTTGTTCTGCTGTGTGGCTGTTCTCAGAGCTCTGAAGCAGTCAGGACCAGGAGAGAGAGTGAGAGAGCGAGAGGAGGAAAACCACATGAAGAGAAGAGCATTTTATCTCATTCTAATAACTACTGTGAGCATGACTATTATGTATATGCCTTTTGCGATCTCAGGAATGACTTATATTCTGACTTATCTGTATTTTCAGGAACCTTTTACTTTTGGGTTTTTTTGTGATCTACTCGCTAGTTTTGTTCAGCCTTTACTTTATCTGAACCGGGTTGGAAAACTCTCCTGTAAAACATTCAATTGTTTTGTTTTTAGAAATTAAACATGTTAGTACAACTGAATAAGCTTCACACATGGCTTCTGTACTGTCTTCACAGTGTAAAGCGGCTCAGAACATGTTAGTGTGACTTTTCATTGTTTATCTAGACTTGATTGTCTGTCCTGATTGTTTTCCCATAAAGATTATGTTTATTCAGAATGTGATTATCAAATATGTTTTTTTATAAGTGTTTTCTATAGATTGTTTATCCAATAAAATGCTTCTTTAATGACACTGTGTCATTTTTTCCATATTGAGGGTTTCCACAAATTGCTGCATTCAATTTTGACATCCTAAAGATTTACTTGAAATGTGACTATTTTAAAATGTAACTCTCACATCTAATGCTACAAAAAAAAGAAAGAAGAAGAAGTACTGTTTATAATATTGATACGCTATAGTATAGCGGCTATACTAATGCTGCTTCCTAGAAATGTGCATTGATGAAAGTCAGTTACTGGCTATCAGTGAATGTTTAGTTTGATATATGAACTTTTTTAACCTTGCATTTGTTTGCATTATATATTTGCATTTCTAATGTTTCATGTGACGTGTAGCAGATGAAATCATGCACACATATTCTTGTAACAGCTGTGAAGTCAGTCTACAAAACACAGCACAGATTTATACACATCCAGAGAGACTGGACATTCACTCTTCAGGTGACAAATTCCTCTTAAAAACATGAAATTTTCTATATGAAAGTAGACTAGGTACTCTAAAACTATGTGAACTCTAAAAAAAATCTGACTTGAAAGGCCTTTTTTTTAGTGTTATGGTAATTTGAATTTAAATTGGGGCTTATAGAAGTATATAATAAAATGTATTTCAAATTTGCCAATTTTTGACAACGTTTGATTGACCCATTTACTGCTGTATTAAACTTCATTCAACTCATTTTGAGCGTTCTTTGTGAACCTGAGACTGTGTGTGAGACAAATGACAGGTCAGTATCATTTTGAGTTTTTTTTTACATTGTTTACATCTTAAAAGTTGTGCTTGAAAGGTATGTGGCCCATTTCAGCTGTTCTGTTCTGTTAAAAGGGCTTTTGATAAAAACAGATGCTTTGCAAATCTTAGCATTTTTATGCAGACCGTGAATATATCATTCAAAATATTTTACTTTATGATGTGTATTTGTTTCTATTAAATATTCATGTAATCATCCTGGGACCCAGTAATTTATTTATGTGCTCTCTATTTCCATGAGACTTTAGGCTAATACACAATTTTTGTTGTTGTTGTTGTTGTTGTATTTACGTTTCCCCAAAAATTCAAAACTCTGCATGCAAATTTAGGTTCATGTAGCCTGTTCTCATTTATTTATTTATTTTCCCCATAGAGATGAATAACTGTGCAGTGAACTTCGCCACACCTGAAGCATCTACATTCTCCACAACTCAGTCCATTGGCTTCAGTTTCCTGTTTGGTCTTCCTACACACTCCTATGTTTTATGGCTCATCATCACAGGAACAGGAAGTGGAGTTGCATCAGAGTTCTTCATCCTCAATCTCTCTGTTTGTGAGATTGCCAACTGTCTGAACATTTGGGTCTATGTAATTGATTATTAGTTTTCAAGTTTCACGACATTACACTATTTTATGTTAGGACTAGGTGTCACTGGTCGTCCTCTGTTTCAGTGTCTGATGTGTGTTGAGCGTTACCTGGCAGTGGTTCATCCTGTAACCTTTCTAAAGTTCAAACCTCTCAGATATAGAGTGATCTGCTCTGCTGTGGCCTGGATAATCACTCTTGGATCCTGTTTGTGCTGCATGTTTACTATAGTCTCATGTAAATTTTATATATATGTATGCTGCTTCTCGATTCAGTTTCTACTCTTCTTCTTCATCCAGTTGTTTTGTCTTGTGGCTGTTCTCAGAGCTCTGAAGCAGTCAGGACCAGGAGAGAGAGAGAGAGAGAGAGAGAGAGAGAGAGAGAGAGGGAGAGAGAAAGAGCGGGAAAACCACATGAAGAGAAAAGCTTTTTATCTCATTCTAATAACTACTGTGAGCATGACTATTATGTATATGCCATATGCTACCTCAAGATTGTATTACATTCTGACTTATCTGTATTTTCAGGAACCTTTTACTTTTGGGTTTTTTTGTTATCTACTCGCTGGTTTTGTTCAGCCTTTTCTTTATCTGAACCGGGTTGGAAAACTCTCCTATTTTAAATAAAACATTCAATTGTTTAGTTTTTAAAACCACTACACTTCTTTCTTTAACAGCATTTATTTCTGAGTGGAAGGTTTTCTGTTTTTCTTATGTTAGTGTTTGTGACACCAGTACAATTTAACAGATTTAATAAAATATGGCTTATCTGCTGTCAGTGTAAAGTGGCTCAGAACATATTACTGTGACTTTCTGTCATTATCTGTTTATTTAGAGTAACATACAGCTACAAACTGTCTTCTAGTTGTATATTGTACATTGAGTGTGTTTAACAGATATAGTTATTATAAGAGGTTGCTGTAGATTATGCAATAAAACACTTCATCAATGACACAGTGTCACTTTTCCCATATTGAAAATTTCGATTGAGATTGATGCATTCAATTTTGACATCCTAAATATTTACTATAAACGTGACGATTGAAAACGTCTCGGGTTACTGGTGTAACCCTTGTTCCCTGAGTAAGGGAACGAGACGCTACGTCGAATGACGTGATGGGAACCCTCTGCGTGATTGCGTCGTGAAGCACTTCTGTATCTAACCAATGATGAGACGAGACGTCAGAGGCGGGTGACGTCACGGACCAGGAAACTATAAAGCATACCCAGAACAAAGAACGCTAGCTTCTGAATTATGGCTGAAGCAAGACGCTCACAGGTACGCTGGGGGTACGGCAACGTGATGTAGCGTCTCGTTCCCTTACTCAGGGAACAAGGGTTACACCAGTAACCCAAGACGTTCCCTTTCGTGTGAACTATCGACGCTACGTCGAATGACATGATGGGAACGCTGTCCCAACTACGCCGTATCACCGAGCACCTATCCGTGATCTTGTAGACAAAACCGAGGAGCCCGGAGTAGAGTTCACGTCTAGGTTGTAAAACCTAATGAATGTGTGCTGTGATGACCATCCAGCTGCATCGCATATATCATTCAATGATACTCCTGATATTAATGCCTTAGAGGCCGCCATACCCCTGGTGGAATGAGCACGGACAGCTAGAGGACATGGCTGTCCAGATGCTTCATAGGCAAGTGAGATGGCCTCGACCACCCACTTACTCATCCTCTGCTTGGACGCTGGGCCCCCTTTCTTAGGGGACCCATAACATACAAACAGTTGTTCTGTTTTCCGCCACAGGGCAGCTCTGTGGACATATGTATCCGAAGCCCTAACTGGGCAAAGCAGATTGCGTTTCTCCTGATCCGGATTTGCAAAAGGAGGAGGACAGAAAGCCTGGAGTACTATAGGACCCGGGACATTGGTGGGGACCTTTGGCACGTAGCCAGGTCTAGTGTGCAGGAAAGCCTTAACCATACCAGGGGCAAATTCCAGACACGAAGGAGCAACCGACAGTGCTTGTAGATCTCCTATCCTTTTAAGAGATGAGATTGCCAGAAGAAATATCGTCTTTAGAGTGAGGAATTTTTCTGATACCTCCTCTAATGGTTCGAAGGGAGCCTCAGCTAGCCCTTCTAGTACTATAGCCAAGTCCCAGGCTGGAGTTCTCGTACGTACTGCAGGCCTCAGCGTGCCACGAAGGAAGCGTATGACAAGGGGGTCTCGACCCACCGAGGAACCCCCTACAGGAGCATGATAAGCCGAGATGGCCGCTACATAAACCTTCAGTGTCGAAGGAGACAACCCTCCCGAGAACTTTTCTTGGAGGAACTGAAGCACAAAGCTAATAGATGACTGGACAGGGTCCGTATTGCGTTGACTACACCAAGTAGAGAACAACTTCCATTTATATGCATATAGCTTCCTTGTGGAGGGAGCTCTAGACTGAAGAATGGTCTCCACAACCTTGGTTGGGAGACCGGAATCTATGAGCCTTGCCCCCTCAGAGGCCAGGCCCACAGTTTCCATAGCTCTGGGCGGGGATGAAGTATCGAGCCGCCCGCTTGAGACAGGAGATCCTGCCTGAGGGGAAGCTCCATTGGAGAGCCGTCTAATAAGGACACTAGGTCCGCAAACCATATCCTGGTCGGCCAGTACGGGGCCACCAGTATCAGGCTGACCCCTTCCTGGCGTACTTTTTCCAGAAATGCATACAGACGTAGCCTCGGCCACGTCTGTAGCATAGCATCCAGCCCCAGAGGTGCTGGGTGCGTTAGGGAGTACCACAGTGGACACTGGGTTGATTCTCCCGAAGCAAATAGGTCGACTTCCGCTTGACCGAATTTTTTCCAGATGAGCTCCACCACCTCGGTGTGGAGTCTCCACTCCCCGGGCCTCGGCCCCTGCCTCGACAGGGCGTCCGCTCCCACATTTTGATGCCCTGGGATATAAGCTGCTTTCAGTGAGAGGAGCTTTCCCTGGGCCCACAGGAGGATCCGACGGGCCAAGTTGCAAAGTCGGCGAGACCGCAGACCCCCCTGATGGTTGATATACGAGACCACCGTCGTGTTGTCCGTACGGACCAACACGTGGTGGTCCCTCAGGTCTGGGAGGAAGTGTTTCAATGCAAGAAATACCGCCATCATCTCCAGCCGATTTATGTGCCAGGAGAGCTGATGGTCCTCCCATAAGCCCTGAGCCGAGCGACCACTCATGATCGCCCCCCAGCCCGTGAGGGAAGCATCTGTCGTAAGCATTACGCGACGACGAGAAGTTCCTAACACAGGTCCCTGGGACAGGAACCAAGGCTTTTTCCACATGACCAGAGCACGAAGGCATTGCCGCGTGACTTTGATCGTGCGAAAAGGATTTCCCCTCGGAGAAAACCCCTTGGTCCTGAGCCACCACTGTAAGGGTCTCATGTGCAGAAGACCAAAAGTTATCACGTTGGACGCAGCTGCCATAAGCCCCAACAGTCTCTGAAACTGTTTTACAGTGAGTGACTGGCCTAACTTCACCCCTTTCACGGTCCCGAGAATGGAACTCACACGAGCAGGGGATAAGTATGCCTGCATCGTGGTGGAGTCCCAAACTACCCCTAAGTAGTTGGTAATTTGACTCGGAACCAGCACACTTTTCTTGGCATTGAGCCTCAGCCCAAGCTTCTTCATGTGCGACAGAACAACATCTCGATGCTGAACTGCCAACTGTTCTGTTTGAGCTAATATCAACCAGTCGTCGATATAGTTCAGTACGCGGAACTCAACGGCTCAGTCTCAACGGAGCCAGAGCTGCATCCACGCACTTCGTGAACGTGCGGGGTGATAGAGATAGGCCAAAGGGAAGAACCTTGTACTGGTAAGCTTCACCCCCGAAAGCAAACCTGAGGAACTTCCTGTGATGAGGATGGATGCATACATGAAAGTATGCGTCTTTCAGGTCTATCGCCACAAACCAGTCTTCGGACCTGATCTGTGGGATAATCTGTTTGAGTGTAAGCATTTTGAACTTTAGCTTTCGTACAGATCGATTTAGCACACGTAGATCTATGATCGGACGTAACCCTCCATCCTTCTTTGGAACAATGAAGTAGCGGCTGTAAAAACCCGACAGCTTGCTGGGAGGAGGAACCCTTTCTATAGCTCCTTTTTGCAAGAGTGTCGTAACCTCTTGTTCCATAACCAGAGACTGCTCTAGGGGCACCACTGTAGGAAGGACCCCGTTGAACCTGGGCGGCCGAGAGCCGAATTGTATTTTGTAACCCTGTTCTATAATGAGCAGCACCCATTTCGAAATGTTCGGGAGACGTTTCCATTCTTCCATAAATTCTACTAAGGGAACCAGTCTCTCGAGACTGGTCTCTGGTGTTTTTTGAGCACTTGGCCCGTCGGTCTGACGCGGCGCACCGGCAGACAGACGGATCAGGTGACGACCGACCCTCCTCGGAGGATCGGTGGAGACCGCTGCGCCCTGACGCACACTGGGTGGCAGGGTTGGCAGAACGGCCCCCTGAGGGCACCGAAGGGGAGCAGATACCAATTTTAAAACCCGAACCCCTCCAGAGGGGGCTGCCCTCATAAGTCCCGGACATCTGGCGTCAGGACTTCTTCTTTGAAGCCTTCCGGGAAATAATGACGGTCCTCAGATCTGCCTTACCCCCGGAAGGCTTCGCCTGTGCCGACCGCCCCGGTCCCCAAGGTCTCTGCGGGGGAGCACGGGTGGCCACACTGGCCTTCTGTTGCCAATAAATGATTTATCAATACAATAGCTTAGAAACTGAAAAGTTCTAGCATATACAGCCCACACAGCAACATAATGTGGCCCAGATCCGGGCCACATCTGGTTCATGTGAATTACTCACGGACCAGATGTGGGTCGAATCTGAGCCGACACTATATTGTTTTCAGGGTGTATTTCTTAGAAACTAAAAGAACCACAGCTTCACTATTAGTAGAGAGAGGCTGACAGGTAGAATTAATTCACACATGCAATCACTCTCTCATTAATGCATTCATGTATGTAAAGTTTACTGTGCTACTTTATCTGTATCTGATTTAGAACGAGCAGAAATATGAGAACGACCCAAAGACAAAATAACTGATAAAAAAAAAAAAAAAAAACCCTGTTATGTAGGAACGATAGCCTTGTGGGCAGCACTGTGTCATATACCACAGCTGTGCACAAGGCTCATTGATGATGTCATCAGCGGCTAGTCAATGTCGACTCAACTTAAATGTCGACTCATAAATGTCTTAAATGACTAGTCGACTAATCACATAAATATCAACTTTAAAAAAAATCTGAAGTCGTTTGATCCCTAGTATAGTATAATCATTTTATGTGCTGTGCATGGATTCAGTATAGTAATACTAATAGTGCTTTTACCCTAGAAATGCACATTGATGAAAGTCAGTCACTAGCTATCAGTTGATATATGCTTTTTAAACCTTACATTTAAATTTTATATTTGCATTTCTGATGTGTGATGTGTAGCAGATGAATTGATGCACATATATTCTAATAACAGCTGTGAAGTCAGTCTACAAAACACAGCACAGAGATTTATACACATCCAGAGAGACTGGACGTTCACTCTTCAGGTAACAAATTCCTCTTAAACTTGGTATTTTCTGTATGAACTTAGCTTATAAGAGTAAACACTTGATTGTTGTTGTTAATAGAATATCCGACTTTTATTTTTATGGGACTCTAAGGCCTGGTTTCATAGACAGGGCTTAGATTAAGCCAGGATTAGGCCTTAATTCAATTAGGACATTTAAGAAGCTTTTATAAATGCCTTAGGAAAAAAAAACAAAAAACAACTGGTGTGCATCTTGAGACAAAACAATGGCACTGAGATATTTTAAGACATGTCAGTGCAAGTTGCTTTCAGTTAAAACAGCTCAAACATGCATTTTAGTCTGGGACTTGGCTTCAGCCTTGTCTTTAAAACCAGGGCCAGATGTATAGAACGTATTGTACTATCAAATCTTACTTTTGTTAATTTATTTTGATTTGCTTCAGTCGTGATCTGAATTATGTTAATTTTACATTTTAGAATGGTAAAACAACGAATGTAATGGATCCTTTTTCTGAGACTGAACCTTTGCTAAACAGCACATAAACTTAATTCAACTCATTTTAGGCATTCTGTGTGAATTCTATGCGTGCCTGAGACATGAGATGAGTATCATGATGAGTATTGCAGTCTTTAAAAGGTGTATTTGAAAGAACTTTAGTCCTTCAGCTACGGTATTCTGTTCTGTTAAATATGGAACCAGAGTCAAAATTCAGTATTTTTATGCAGACCAATTTCATTCATGCAATGCTTTATGGTCTATGTGTTTCCTTCATTATATTCACATGATCCTCTGAGGATCCATAAATTCATTAATGTGCTCTGTATTTCTAAGTTCATTTATAAATTAATTATGTTTGTATAATACAATTCATAACCAATTAAATATTTTTATTAAATCATTAAATCTTTAAAAACTGAATTCTTAAAATTTACCTAACATCACCCTACACTTTTCCCCCCATAGATCATGGTTGCAACAGTATTAAAGTCCCCCTGCAGTCAATAATCACTCCAACTCAGACTACCTGATCCTCTCGGTCAACTGTAGTAAACGCTACACAATGACAAGTGGAAATTATGGTTTAATTCAGCCATATATGTTTGAACCAAAAACTGATTCAGAAGAAGTGGAAGAGTGAATTATACAGGGTCGTCTACAAGTTGATATATCAGAACGGTAACGCGTTTTATGTAACGCTTTCAGACACATAACGGTAATTGATGTGATTAGCATTTGGCTTGACTATGTTATCAAACAGCTTATAAATAAAACAACATTAAAAAATTGATTTTCTCCACAGGGAACATTTTTGTGAGCTTTTGGACTGAGAGATAAACAAGGAGAAGATGAGAAACTCTACAGTGAACTTCACATCTGAAGCATCTACAAATTTAACATATGATTTAACACACCTGGACATTTGTGTGTACAGCATCAATGTCTTGTTTGGTCTTCCTACACACTCCTATGTTATATGGCTCATCATCACAGGAACAGGAAATGGAGTTGCATCAGAGTTTTTCAACCTCAATCTCTCTTTTTGTGAGAGTGGTACCTGTCTGAACTCTTTGTTCACTATAATTTCTTTCTATTGTCCGTTTTCACATCTTTCAAAATCAGCAAGTTTTTTATTAGGACTATTCATCACAGGTCGTCCTCTGTTTCAGTGTCTGATGTGTGTTGAGCGTTACCTGGCAGTGGTTCATCCTGTAACCTTTCTGAAGTACAAACCTCTCAGATATAGAGTGATCTGCTCTGCTGCGGCCTGGATAATTATTCTTGGATCCTGTTTGTGCTGCATGTTTATGGCAAACCAAGATCATTTTTATTATTTACATATACTTTTACTCGATTCAGTTCGTTGTCTTCTTCTCCATCCAGTTGTTTTGTCTTGTGGCTGTTCTCAGAGCTCTGAAGCAGTCAGGACCAGGAGAGAGAGGAAGATTGAGAGGTAGAGAGGAGGAAAACCACATGAAGAGAAGAGCATTTTATCTCATTCTAATAACTTCTGTTACCATGTCTGTTATATATATGCCATTTATTATCTCAGGATTCCTTTTTATTTTTTCACATCTATTTCTTGTGAACATTTTTTCTTTTGGTTTGTTTTGTTTTATTCTGGCTGGTTTTGTTCAGCCTGTTCTTTATCTTCACCGGGCTGGAAAACTTTCCTGCCTTTGTTCTTCATAAAACATCCAGTTAATTTAAATCTACTAAGTTCATTTACTGGACATTTTCCAGTATGGAAAATATTTCCAAAATGTCCTTTTAATAGCTTCAGTTGAAAGTTATTATTTATTTTACTTATAATTTCAAATTAATTTTCTGAAACATGCTAATTTGAACCTGTGTCATTTAATGGTTTATTTAGATAGATCCTTCACCTCACTGATTTACTTAAATAAAAACAATCTTTGACTGTCTCATTCTACATTCAGATTAACTCAATTTGTGTGTTTATTTGATAAAGTTTATATGTTTACCAATTCAAGGATCATCACAGAGAATATTTCATTTGACCTGAAATCCCATCACACGCATATACTGTACAGTATATATCTTTCATTTTATTCAAATGTCAGATATATAAATTTGCATTGCAGATAAATGTGTTGCACCTGCAGGCCAGTTTTTTATTTATTTTTTTATTTATTTTATTTATGAAGGCTGTTTAAGAAGACTGATGTTTTAAGCCTATCAAACTAAGATTAAATAACAATAATTATTTTGTTTGAGCCTTAGCAGTAAAGTAAGAGACAGATAAAGTTAGAGGTAGATAAATGTTTAAATGTTCTTTATTGGCATCTATGTTTCCATAAAGGGTCTTTAACATTCATGGAATTTTTCCTTTTCACAAAATGTTCTAGTGGGAAAGGGTTCTTTAGGTTATTAAAATGTTCTTCACACTAAGAAATAAAAAAAGGTCTTTTAAGAACTTCTCACTGAAAGGTTCTTCGGGGAGGCTAAAATAGTACTATATCTAATACTCACTGAGAAAAATACTATTTGGAACTTTTATTTTTATGTGTAGGCCATTATTCATTAGTACACAATCAAATCAAATTTTTCTTTTAGTTGCATTTTATCACAAAAAATTATTATTAAATTGTTTTCAATGTAAATAAAGTGTATAAGAATACAAAAATGTGATACGTGTTTAACTTGTTTTTACACAATATTATGTTGCTTCTTGGGCCCTGTCCCAAATGGAAGCCTAAGCCCTCACAATCTTCCTCTGAGTCCACACTTTCATGACGTAATTCTGTTTTGACTGTTGGATATAGTCTGCTGTGGAGCTCGATTCATCAGAAAAAAAAAAAAAAAAAAAAATTACTATGGAGCTAATATTGTGCCATTATTAAACAAACAAATCCAGCATTTTGCAAACAAACACAATCTGCTTTGCAAAGGAAAGCTCGACTCGCAAACAAACAGAAAGTGATGTGCAAATACAAATGTCAGTTTGAGCGAAAACGCAGAGGAGTAAAAAAATATATGTATTGTGTTTTACAAATATAAATAAATGAGCCTACATCATATTTCACAAATGAATACGACGCATCCTACAAATGGCATGTAACCTTTGAACAAATACCAAATCTAGTGCATACATACGCACACCTGTCTGTTACGATTGTAAGACACTTGCCTTTTTATGAGATCTCCCGGCTTGATTTTCTCACAAATGTGTCCAGGCAGATTTTCACACAAATGCAGTTGAGCAACTTCCTCTTCCAAAACAGCAGATGGCGCTTTGCTATCGGTCAATTTACGCTAGTGTCCGGGGAGAAGCCCTGAAATGTGTTAAATAATAATAATAATAATACATTTTATTTTATAGCGCCTTTAAAAGTTGCATCTCAAAGCGCTTTACAAAAACATACAAATAAAATAGAATAGGGGCAATAAAAGATAGAAACATGCATCAAAACACATTTCAAGACATATAGGCACCAACAACTTTTATTCCTTTTCATACAAATTATGATTACATGGAGAGATACTCCATTAAAAGACTTGTTCCTTGTTCCTTGCATGTTCCTCATAGGTCTTAAACACACTGCCTATGAGGAACAGTGCAAGGAACAAGGGACAAGTCTTTATTAATTGAGTCTTAAATATCTCTCCCTGTTATCATAATTTGTATGAAAAGGAATAAACATTGTTAGTGGTTTACATTCACTATTGTTGATTTCAGCTGGAAACTGCAATTAATTTTATGTGTAATTTTTTTGGGAGTTTTGCAAAACTTTAGGCAGAGTTTGTCAAAAGAGTCCAGTATGCAGCTTCCACATTGAACTAAAATGCATTTTTTATTCCTGTTTACACAGATAATACTGTCTTTTTCATATTCATTTTTTTTACATCGAAATTTGCATAGGTTTTATGTGAAGTGTAGCAGATGAATTCATAGACATATATTCTTGTGACAGCTGTGAAGTCAGTCTACAAAACACAGCACAGAGATTTATACACATCCAGAGAGACTGAACATTCACTCTTCAGGTGATACACTTTTGATTAATTTACTTGCTTTCAGCTATTCAGTTTTTGCTGTGAATTTTAGGTATTGTAAGGTTTATGAGCGTGTAAGATGGTTTAACTATTAAATAAAACAGGGCTGTGATCTACTTGTTTTATCTAATCGATTTTAAAATTTGTAGGGAAAAAAAAAAACAAAAAAAAACTGTAATAGCCACTTATGGGGATTTCCATGTGAACTGTGAAATTTAAACACTGCTTTATTTGAATTAACAGAATAATTTCATGTTCTGAAGTCATTTAATATTGTATTGCATTTATGTTTTTCTGTTATTTAGGCATTGTATTGTGAATTAACACATTAAAATGACCTCTAATATTAGAAATTTAATATTGAAACATTCCATATTATGTGTAATTACACTGTTTGAAAACTTTTAAATTCAATGCGTGAAAAAACTTAACAGATTGAATTACATTTTCACTTCTCGCTTCCTGTTGAACACAGTTGCCATATTTTTTTTATTTCTTGAGTTGATTTTCTGAGCTGAGAGGACAAACACAGAGGAGATGAATAACTCTACAGTGAACTTCACACCTGAAGCATCTACAAACTCCACAACTCATTCTATTGCACAACTCAACAGTTTAGAAATTTGTCTATTTAGCCTCCCTTTCCTGTTTGGTGTTCCTACACACTCTTATATAATATGGCTCATCATCACAGGAACAAGAAGTGGGGTTGCATCAGAGGTCTTCAACCTCAATCTGTCTCTTTGTGAGATTGGTAACTATGAACGCTATATTTAGTCTACTGTCATTTTTGTTTTCAAGTCTCACAAGAACAACACATTTTTTGCAAGGACTAGCCACCACTGGTCGTCCTCTGTTTCAGTGTCTGATCTGTGTTGAGCGTTACCTGGCAGTGGTTCATCCTGTAACCTTTCTGAAGTACAAACTTCTCAAATATAGAGTGATCTGCTGCATTGTGCACAGCAAAATCCCCAGTGTCAAATTAACACCCAGAGTGTACATACGAGTCCATCTTACCGGGTGTTAAAAAGTAACACTGAAGCAGTGTTAAAGTTAATGAGATAATTGATTGAAGATTGAAGTGATGATTGACAATTAGTGGTGACACCTGATGTTAATAAGCAGAATCATTGAAGGAAAGAGAGAAAAAAGGTGTTAATTAATGTTTTATGGAATGTTTCATTTCAAGTCACCATGAAAGAGGTCAGCGTTTGCTTTAGTTGGGCTCTTGACTCTGTATGCTTGACATATAGCTTTAGTATTAATGATTATGGTCCTGTGATTTTACAGTTTGAGATCCAACAGCAGTATGAACAATTTTTTTTTTTTTTTAAGAGAAACACATTATGCAGAGAAGCTTCTGTGTTTAGACACACACAGACATCAAGAATCAGCATATGATTCTCAAGAACGGTGACAATAAATAAATGCAAAATACTGGCAAACAGATCAACTCTGAACATCACAAAACAAGCTACACAAAATGCAGCCCAGATCATAGTTTCTCTGGCCATAACAAATGTGCTCTACAAACACAAAGTTGGAACAGCCAGAGAAAAATTAATGTTAATAAACAAAAAGTCAAGAGCCCAACTAAAGGAAATGCTTTTCACAATCATGGTGACTTCAAACTAAACTTTCATTAAAACATTAACATCTAAACATCTGTTAATTCTCAGTAAGAACTTTTGTTGATGTATTACAGAAATAAAATCAAACTGGTTAATAATAAGTGTAATAATGTTTAATGGCTGGAAGTCAGTTGAAGTTGTCGTGTCTCTCTCTTTTTCTCTTGTTGTTTCTTCAATGATTCTGCTTATTAACATCAGGTGTCACTACTGATTGTCAATCATCACTCAATCATCAATCAATTATCTCATTAACTTTAACACCCGGCAAGATGGACTCATATGTACACTTTGGGTGTTAATTTAACACTGGGGATTTTGCTGTGTGGCCTGGATAATTATTCTTGGTTCTTGTTTGTTCTGTATCTTTAGTTTAATTTCAAATAACTTTAATGCATTTACATGGTTCTACACAGCAAAATCCCCAGAGTTAAATCAACTCTGCTCAGAGAACATTTGGTCCCTCTCTAAATAGTGTTAAAATAACACTGAAGCAGAGTTAAAGTTAATGAAATAATTAAGCAATTAATTAAGTGATGATTGAGCAATAATGATAAACACCTGCTGTTAACAAGCAGAATCACTGAAGAAAAGAGAAACACAAGAACTACAACTGACTTCAGTCACAGCCTTAGATAAGCCTTAGATAAAAACTGAAGAAACTGAAGATAAAATCATTAAATCTCTGTAGATCTGATTAAACAACTCCACAAACAGCATTACCAGCTTCACATATTACTAACCAAATTGACTTTATTTTCTCATATCTACAGAATTGAGAATCAACAGAGGTTTATTGGTCAAGAAAAGAAAAGAAAAGAAAAGAAAAGAAAAGAAAAGAAAAAAGACGCCACCATCAAGGAGATCAGCGTTTGCTTAAGTTGGGCTCTTAACCCTTGATTCTCTATGTTAGACAATGCATATGTTGTTGGAAAGCAGTGAAGTCAGTGCTTCACAGTGAGCAGATGTTAGCTGCTTTTATATGATGTAGTCATTGTGAGATTGCCTGATTGCATCCAAAGCAACTGATCATATGTTTCGTGATTTATACATTTTGAAGAGAGAGTGCTGCAATAAACAGATATATTGTGTAATTTTAAAATCATGCAGTGCATAAAAAAATTGAACTACAGCATCACTTAGACACACAGAGACATCAAGAATCAGCATATGAATCTCAACAATGGTGATAAGAAAAAAAAATGCTTCATGCTGCAATGCATGCTGGGTATCACCATAGGACAAAACTCCCATCATGCACTGCAGTATGAATAATTATTGTCACCACCATTGAGGATTGTATGCTATGTTTTCATGTAAAGCCTGAGCAGTAAGAGTTGTTAATTTTTTAGCACAGAAGCATTATGGTGGCATTTCTTTAACGGATTTTTTTTTTTTTTGCAATTTTGTAATAGCTGTCAAGAAACCAAAGAGAAAGATACCTCTTTGTGATGCTAATTCAAAAAGGCTCTCAAACAGCAAATTCAAGCTGATTTGCTTCTTTAGTCTTTTGATTCAGCAATGTACAAGTGTTTGTTATGAAACACTATTGCAATTGCTCAAACACAAATTGTTTTAAAAACATAAAAGGGTCAAGAGCCCAACTAAAACAAACTCTGACCACTACGATGGTGGCATACATTTTTAACCAATAAAACAGCAACATCTAAACCTCTGTTAATTCTCAATAAGAACTTCTTTAGACTTGTGACAAAAATAACGTCAATTTGGTTAGTAATAAGTGAATCAGATGTTTTAATCAGATCTAGTGAGATTTAATGACTTTTATCTTCAGTTGATTTCAATTAAATGGTTTTGGCTGAAGTCAGTTGTAGTTCTTGTGTTTCTCTTTTCTTCAGTGATTCTGCTTGTTAACAGCAGGTGTTCATCATTAATGTTTAATCATCACTTAATTAATAGCTTAATTATCTCATTAACTTTAACTCTGCTTCAGTGTTATTTTAACACTATTCAGAGAGGGACCAAATGTACTCTGAGCAGAGTTGATTTAACTCTGGGGATTTTACTGTGTACACACTGCAGTTCCTCCTCTTCCTCTCCATCCAGTTGTTTTGTCTTGTGGCTGTTCTCAGAGCTCTGATGCAGTCAGGACCAGGAGAAAGAGAGAGAGAGAGAGAGAGAGAGAGAGAGAGAGAGAGAGAGAGAGAGAGAGAGAGGGAGAGAAAGGGAGAGAAAGGGAGAGAGAGGAGGAAAACCACATGAAGAAAAGAGCGTTTCACATCATTCTAATAACTACTGTGAGCATTGCTATTATATATTTGCCATATATAATCATAGGATTGTCTTTTGTTTCTTCTCTGCAGTTTATTAATGGACTAATTGCTTTTAGTTTTATTTGTTACATTTTTGCTGGTTTTGTTCAGCCAGTTCTTTATTTCAACCAAGCTGGAAAACTGTCCTGCCTTTGCTCTCCATAAAAAAAAAAAAAAAAAATAATAATAAAATAAAATGTTTAATTTTATTAAGCTACATTACCAAAATGAAAAGGAAAATTTGCAAGTATAAAATCATCGACTCTCTCATAAACATTCAGATTACCTCTATTCTGTGTGTTGTTAAAATATAGTTGTACTTAATTGAACTCCATAAGATAGTCCAATGAAATTATCGGGTTTTTTTTAAAGCGTTCAACATAAAATAACAGAAGGCAATTTTGTTCCTGTTTCTGAAATTTTTTGCTCCGAACCACTGATTCGAAACAAAAAATTCGTAAAGCTTCGAAAGCAGTGTTTTGAAATCATCCATCACTAGATATTGTTGAATAAAGTTATTTTGTTTTCAGTTTTTTTTTTTTTTGGTGCACAAAAAGTATTTTCATCGATTCATAACATTAAGGTTGAACCAGTGTAGTCACATTAACTGTTTTAAATATGTCTTTAGTAGCTGTTTGGGCATTGAAAACGTTAATTGTCTTGCTGGCAATGCAGGCCTCACTGATCCATCGGATTTTATGAAAAATATCTTAAGTTGTGTTCAGAAGATGAACGAAGGTCTTACGGGTGTGGAACGACATGAGGGTGAGTAATTAATAACAGAATTTTCATTTTTGGGTGAACTAACCCTTTAAACTTTCAAATAAACTTTCCTGTTCTTCCATACCTCAAAACATGTTAATGTGAGCCTGAGAATTCCATAATCGCAGAGCTACAACAACAACAACAACAACAAAAAAAACGAAATCACCCTTTTAATAGAGAAAATGACTGGCAACCAGGCTTTATCCTCACCTAAGCAATGTCTTTCATGGAGAGATTCCCCATTAACTCTACAGCATTGCCTATCTTGCATTCAACACTCTAAAAAAATGTGTTGCAGATGTTAAATGTGTTGCACCTGTTCAGGCCAGTTTAAATTTATGAATATTGTTTGAGAAGTCTGATTATGTGTTTAGCAAAATAAGATTATATAACAATAATTGTGTTTGTGTTAGCCTTTGTATTTATGTTATAATTGTCAGTTGATGAATGTTATTCAAATGCTGCTTGGTGAACAATATCAATCTTAATCAAAATAAGTCATGTATGATGAAATACAAAACAAAACATGAAAACATGGTTATGGAGTGTAATTTCTCCAAAGAGATGTATGATTCATTAGATAATCAAGTCTTTTAAAAATAAATGTAATTTTACAGGTAATGGTCTGTCATTATACAGTAAAATACATGTTGTTTTACAGATATTTGCTGTAGTTTAAATAAACGGTAATATACCATACGACACAATGCATTCTGGGTAATATTAGCTGCTTTCGAGAAAGTAGCCTACAGCAGTATAACGTAAATTAGCAGCGCTCAAATTCGACACTCAGAGGCTGTGTCCCAAACCACACCCTATACCCTCATTCACTTTTCCCTACATTAGTTTAGTAATTAAGTCCATTTGAGATTATGTGTGAATTACACTGATGAACACCTCCTGTTAACAAGCAGAATCAGTGAAGGGAAGAAAAACACAAGAACTACAGCTGAGGAACAGTGCAAGGAACAAGGGACAAGTCTTTATTAATTGAGTCTTAATTATCTCTCCCTGTTATCATAATTTGTATGAAAAGTAATAAAAGTTGTTAGTGATTTACAGCCACTATTGTTGATTTCAGCTGGAAACTGCAATACATTTTATGTGTAAGTTTTTTGGAGTTTTGCAAAACTTTAGGTAGAGTTTGTCAAGAGAGTCCAGTATGCAGCTTCCACATTGAACTAAAATGCATTTTTTATTCCTGTTTACACAGGTTTTACAAATACCATCTTTTTCATTTCGTATTCATTTTTTTACATCAATATTTGCATATATGTTTTATGTGAAGTGTAGCAGATGAAGTCATGCACACATACTCTTGTGGCAGCTGCGAAGTCAGTCTACAAAACACAGCACAGAGATTTATACACATCCAGAGAGACTGAACATTCACTCTTCAGGTGATACACTTTTGATTCATTTTCTTGCTTTCAGCTATTCAGTTTTTGCTGTGAATTTTAGGTATTGTAAGGTTTATGAGCGTGTAAGATGGTTTAACTATTATATAAAACAGAGTTGAGATCTATTTGTTTAATCTAATAGCTAAAAATAAATTGTAATAGCCATTTAAAGGGAATTTCCATGTGAACTGTGAAATTAAAACTTTTTTTTTTTTTTTAAATTAACAGAATCATTTCATGTTCTGAAGTCATTTAATATTGTATTGCGTTTATGTTTTTCTGTTATTTAGGCATTGTATTGTGAATTAATGCATTAAAATGACCTCTAATATTAGACATTTAATATTGAAACATTCCATATTATGTGTAATTATACACTTTTTGAAAAGTTTTAAATTCAATGCTTGAAAAAAACTTAACAGTTTGAATTACATTTTCACTTCTCTCTTCCTGTTGAACACAGCTGCCATATTTTTTATATTTCTTGAGTTGATTTTCTGAGTTGAGAAGACAAACACAGAGGAGATGAATAACTCTACAGTGAACTTCACACCTGAAGCATCTACAAACTCCACAACTCATTCTATTGCACAACTCAACAGTTTAGAAATTTGTCTATTTAGCCTCCCTTTCCTGTTTGGTGTTCCTACACACTCCTATGTTTTATGGCTCATCATCACAGGAACAAGCAGTGGAGTTGCATCAGAGTTCTTCAACCTCAATCTGTCTGTTTGCGAGATTGCTAACTGTCTGAACGCTTTATTTAGTCTACTGTCATTTTTGTTTTCAAGTCTCAGAAGAACAACACATTTTTTGCAAGGACTCTCTGTCACTGGCCGTCCTCTGTTTCAGTGTCTGATGTGTTTTGAGCGTTACCTGGCAGTGGTTCATCCTGTAACCTTTCTGAAGTTCAAACCTCTCAGATATAGAGTGATCTGCTGCACTGTGGCCTGGATAAATACTCTTGGTTCTTGTTTGTTCTGCATGTTTAGTTTAATCTCAAATAACCTTCATGCATATACATGGTTCTACACACTGCAGTTTCTCCTCTTCCTCTCCATCCAGTTGTTTTTTCTTGTGGCTGTTCTCAGAGCTCTGAAACAGTCAGGACCAGGAGAGAGAGGGAGAGAGAGAGGGGAGGAAAACCACATGAAGAGAAGAGCGTTTCACATCATTCTAATAACTACTGTGAGCATTGCTATTATATATTTGCCATATATAATCATAGGATTATCTTTCGTTTCTTCACGGCTCTTTATTGTTGAACTCATTGCTTTTAGTTTTATTTGTTCTATTTTTGCTGGTTTTGTTCAGCCAGTTCTTTATTTCAACCGAGCCGGAAAACTGTCCTGCCTTTGCTCTCCATAAAAAAAAAATGTTTAATTTTTTATGTTAAATTACTAAATGAAAAGGAAAATTTGCAAGTATAACATCATCGACTCCCATATTGAATTAGTTTTACAATCTCTTTATGAACTTTTTGAAGCATAGAAATGGTAGTTGTGTAGCTGTCAACGGAGGGACAGAAAGTGCTCAGATTTCATCAAAAAGATCTTAATTTGTGTTCCGAAGATGAATGAACGTCTTACAGGTTTGGAACGATATGAGGGTGAATTTTCATTTTTGGGTAAACTATCCCTTTAATGTGAACCTATGTCATTTAGAGAGATTCACCATTACATAACTATATTGTGTAGTTGTATTTGTTGCTCCAATAAACTACTTCATTGATAAAGCAGCATTGCCTTTTTTTTTCCCTTTAATGGAAGCAATTGTTTCAATGAACTTGAAATCCCATCACACACATATCTTTCATTTATCACTCTAAAAATTTGCATTGCAGAAGTTAAATGTGTTGCACCTGTCAGGCCAGTTTTAGATTCATGAATATTGTTTGAGATGACAGACTGTTTTTAACAAGATTATATAACAATAATAATAATAATTATTATTATTATTATTATTTGTCAGTTGATAAATGTTATTCAAATGTTGCTTGGTAAACAATTTCAATCTTGATTCAATATAAGAAAGTCATGTCTGATAAAATTACAATCCATAAAATTTGAAAAGAGAAGTACTCACTCCGTGATGCCATAGAAGAACCATTTTTGGTTCCCCAAAGAATCTGTTAAAATAACTATTTTTTCTTATAGTGTGAAGAACATTTAAAAATTCTAATTATAGCCTTTTTTCCACTATAAAGAACCTTTTGTGTAATGGATAGATGTTAAAGGTTCTTTATTGGAATCTTTGGTTCCATGAAGAACCTTTAACATCCATGGAGCCTTTCCGTTCATTTTAAGAGTGCATTCATTATATACTGGTCTCTGACTGTATTCAGCACATAATCTTACATTATATAGTTGTCAAAATTGTCATTTACTGCATAAATGTAAATAAAGTGTTGTAAGAGTTCAAATTTTATTTTTCATAAAACTTTTTCATTATTTATTTTTAATATTTGCATCTGGTATCTGGTGTTTCATGTGACTCGTAGCAGATGGAATCATGCACATATATTCTTTTGAATGGCTGTGAAGTCAGTCTACACAGAGATTTATACACATCCAGAGAAACTGGACATTCACACTTCATGTGATAAAATTTTGATCAAATTTGTTGTATTCAATTCAACATTGTTTTTGCTGCATTTATAATATATTGTATAAGGTTTATCAGCATATAATATAGTTTAGTTGTTAAACAATACAGACTTGTTTTTAAAATTGATGTCTGCATCATTATAGGAATTATAATAGAACTGATCGGATAGCTCATAAACATAGGCTATGAAAGAAAAACTGCATTTTTTTTTCCATGAAATATAGTTATTTCATGTTCAAGTCATTTAATAATGGATTTTATTTCTCTCATATTTTTTTTTATGTATTGAATAGTGCAGAATGACTCACACTGGTGATCTGCATTACCCAAATGTTATAATTCTGGAATGTTTCTTTGGAATTATGTTGAATTACACACTGTTTGGAAACCTTTGCATTTCATTTAGCCCTGCAGTAGTCTGAAATACATTTATCCATCTCTCTTCCTGTATATCACAGTTGCAATATCATAATTTGTGAATTCCTGCTGAGAGGATGAATAATACTACAGTGAACTTCACCACACCTGAAGCATCCACAGACTCCATAACTCATTCTATTGGACTACTAAACAGTCTGGCAATGTGTGCATGCAGCATCTGCTTCCTTTTTGGTCTTCCTACACACTCCTATGTTATATGGCTCATTGTCACAGGAACAGGAAGTGGCGTTGCATCAGAGTTCATCAACCTCAATCTCTCTGTTTGTGAGATTGGTAACAGTATCAATGCAGTGTTTTTTCTACTGTCATACTTTTCTTCACTTTTCAAAATGTTAACATATTTTGTGCAAGGACTAGGCATCACTGGCCGTCCTCTGTTTCAGTGTCTGATGTGTGTTGAGCGTTACCTGGCAGTGGTTCATCCTGTAACCTTTCTGAAGTACAAACCTCTCAGATATAGAGTGATCTGCTGCACTGTGGCCTGGATAATCACTCTTGGTTCTTGTTTGTTCTGCAACTTTACTTTAGTATCACTCAACACAAAGGCATATGTATGGTTTTTCTCAACAGAATTCCTCCTCTTCCTCTCCATTCACTTGTTTTGTCTTGTGGCTGTTCTCAGAGCTCTAAAGCAGTCAGGGCCAGGAGAGAGAAAGAGAGAGAGGGAGAAAGAAAACCACATGAAAAAAAGAGCATTTTATCTTATTCTGATAACAACAGTCAATATGATTATCCAAAATGTCCCATTTACTATCACAGGATTCTCTATCATTCTAACTAAACAGGATTTTCTTGACATTTGGTTTCCTGCTTTTCTTTGTTATGTGCTGGCTGGTTTTGTGCAGCCTGTTCTTTATTTGCAGCGGACTGGAAAGCTGTTCTGCCTCTGTTCATCATAAAACATGTTGCCTTAGTATTTAGCATTAAAGGTAGGGTAGGCTTTTTTTTATTTTTATTTTTTAAATAAACACTTTTTGTTATACTAGTTAATACTCTCTTCACACCCTGATAGCAATCAATAATAGAAGTGGTCTAAATATTAAAAAATACATATATATTCTGTGGAAGTCTCAGGACCAAAAAATGTTCGTCCAATCATCGCATTAAGTCAGAATGCAATGATACAATGTCCTACCTGCCTGTCAACATACAGTACGTATTTCCATACCTCCGCACACCCTGCTTGCGCTGACATCACACATCATCAGCACGATCCATAAGGCTATGCAGAGCTGTAAACAGACAGTCACCGGGCGCAAAAAAACAGCAGCGATCCTTTTACAGTTCCCCCTGAAACAAAACAGAGCTTATGCCGCATTTACGCCGCATCATAACCGTAATTACGAGATGGCAACCCGTGACCAGAGATGGGTAGGAGTATCCAAAAACTGTAGATTTGTGAATGGGGCATCGTTCATGAAAAATAAATAAATAAATAAATAAATAAATAAAAGAGACAGTGCGCTTGGAATAAACTACACGTTTCTTAACATGTACAGTATTGCATTAAAATAAAGTAAGGAGAGGAACGTCGCCCAGCATAGCGAAGTAAAAGTACAGCTTTTTCATTATAAATGTACTCAAGTTAAAGTTAAAGTACCCACATTTAAATCTACTCTTAAAAGTTCAAATTTTCCAAAAAAATACTCAAGTAAATGTAACAAAGTAAATGTACTTTGTTACTACCCACCTCTGCCCGTGACGTTCTACCCAGAGCTGTTCATGTCCTCAGACTCAAATTTTTGGTTTCTTTGTCAACAAATGAATCTACAGGAGTCAGGTGGTACAAGTCCGAGCTCTGTAAGTTGTTTACGTTCATTATTATTGTAATGTTATGTGCTTTGAGACATGAGATAATTTAACACCGTCTCTCGTGACGCTTTGCAGACTCTGCTGTGCGCGTTCATGTCTTTTAGAGGATGCGTCTCCGAAATTGCCTACCCTACCTTTAAATAACCAAACCTTATTTTAGCCTACCTTTTTATTACTAATATCATTGAAGCCCCCCCTCCCTTTACATTATTTTGCTGGTTGGTGGTGCCAAGTGGTGACAAAATTTATTCAGTAATAATTTAATAATTATAGTCAACCGATTCATTCAAACATACTGATTTATTCAGGAACGAAACACCACTGTGTTGCTTGACGCACAACAGTTGATTCTTTTTTGAGCTTTGTTGAAAATATTTTCATTGGTGGAGAAAAACTGGACAAAACAACTGGCAATGTAGTATCTAAAGTATAAGATATTAAAGTAGCCTAAACATAATGTCACTTAACTAAATAACAAAATTGTACCCTGTCTCTTTAAGAGCTTCGCAGTTAAAGTTGCATGAATAACCAACAAGTAGAACAAGCCAAGCAGAGGAAGAAGAAGAAAGACCAGGCATTTTGAGACAAAATTGTTCACTTTAGCAACATAAATGTTTTCGTATCATAAATGCGCTCAATACGCAGAGACTGAACTAGTGATGGGATTTGTACATCTTTGCCTTGGATTAAATTTGGAGCGACTCAAAACTCCAAAGCTTGTAGGATGCTACAATTAATCTTCTTTTGTTTTGTTGTTTTTGTTTGTTTTTTGTTTTTAACAAAAGACGATTATTTAAATGTTATGTTGATATCCACCTAATTTTTCAGGTAAGAGTGTGCACGGCCATTTGTAAATTTATTGTGTCTGGCTTCCGGTGTCATTCACTTCCAGTTATTTTTAGCTGTACAAAACAGCTCGTTATGCAGCTTGATATTGCAAACTGGTATTTCTTACCATATTATTTTAATGTATTGTCTTAATTGTAAACACCTTACTTCCACATTGAAAAATAAGGCGGATAGAGTGGACTGAGCTTTACTGCTTATGTGGTAGTACTGTGTTATTGACAGCCACAGTTAACAGTTGCTTGATATTGGAAAGAATGCTGTTAGAGTTTTGAGCTGTGTTTTACATCACTTTTTTCCCCTTTATGCATTTTGGATCCTGTTAAGTTTTTAAACAGAATTATTGTGATGTTTAATTAAATTTTCATTTGAAATTGAGCTGGTTGATTTGCAGTAGTTTTGTGAATGAATGACTAAACTAAAAGAAGTAGAGAATTAGACAGACTAAATCTATAGGGATAAAAAATCTTTTATTTTACACTACTTTTGATAATTGTAATAATAGTAGCCTAATTGATAATAGAAAATATTTTTAATAATATTTTTACTTAATATTTTTACTTTAATTTTTACTTAATAGTTTTGCTCATAACTTTTCATGCTTTTGTTTCTGTTGAATTGCATTGCATTTTCTAGAAAAAAAACAAATAAAAAAAAATACTTTCATAATATATTCAGTTAACAACTGTGAGTGAGTCCCATACGACCCCTAAATACATTGTTCTCTGGGCCGGAGTTGAGTCTCAACCCCAGAGTTTGAAGATGAGTTAGAACGATATCTCAATGTTGTGTAACAAGCTCTCGAGACTGGGCCAGTATCAGCCAGTTGTCTATGTAATTTAAAATTTGGATGCCCTGGAGTCACAAAGGAGCCAGCGCTGCATCTATGCATTTCGTGTATGTGCGGGGTGACAAGGCCAGGCCGAAAGGAAGAACCCAATTTTGGCAAGCTTCACCCCCCAAAAGCCAAGTCAAGTCAAGTCATCTTCATTTGTATAGCGCTTTTTAAAATACAGATTGTTTCAAAGCAGCTTCGTTAATTATTAACTAAGGGGCCGCTTAAATTGAAAACAGAAGACTTTTAATGCGTTCTTGCCGTTCATTTACTTGTTTAGTCTATAGGTATGCGCGTTTGAATGTGTAGTCTTTTTTACAAAGTGACATTGCCAAATTACTTGTCTGGCCCTGATAATACAGAATTATTAGTCGTTTCCGCGGATCCATGCGAACTGGAATCATTTTGATAACGTTTTATCTATACATAGGGAAAGGAACGGGCAGGGGATAGTTTAGTTGACACATCAGGGCTGCGTTGTCGTCGTGTCTAGGTGCAGGTCCTTCATCTCATCTGGATACGGCCTGGATCTGGCAGACTACGGTAAACCTCAGAATAAACAGAGAGAGACTAATATTAGCGTAGACGCCATTCTTCTTATGATGTAGCGAGTACATCAGGTGTTATGGGAAGTGTTCCCGGTTCCGTCTGACCAAATTTATGGAGCCTAACAATTTACATGATTTGAATTATAGAAGTAGATAATGTATTATGCGTATGTCAGGTTAAAGAGATGTGTTTTTAGTCTAGATTTAAACTGACAGAGTGTGTCTGCTTCCCAAACAATGCTAGGAAGACTGTTCCAAAGTTTAGGTGCTAAATAGGAAAAGGATCTACCGCCTGCAATTAATTTTGATATTCTAGGTACTATCAACTGGCCAGATCGCAATAGTTGTGATGGACCATAATTTGTTAAGAGCTTGCACAAGTACTGGGGAGCTAAACCATTTAGTGCTTTCGTAAGTAATTAGCAAGATTTTAAAATTTATACGATGTTTATTAGGGAGCCAATGCAGTGTTGACAGAACTGGACTAATATGGTCATACTTCCTGGTTCTAGTAAGAACTCTAGCTGCTGCGTTTTGGACCAGCTGGAGTTTGTTTATTAGGCGTGCAGGGCAACCACCCAGTAAAGCGTTACAGTAATCTAGCCTTGAGGTCATGAACACATGAACTAACTGTTCCGCATTTGTCATTGAGAGCATATGTTGTAATTTAGATATATTATTAAGATGGAAGAATGCGGTTTTACAGATGCTAGAAACATGGCTTTCAAATGAAACATTGGTATCAAAGAGCACACCCAGGATCAAAAAGCGAACCTCATATATACGTCTAAATAATATGATGTATAAATGTACATTTAAATAGTTTATTAATCATTTACTTACGCTTTCTAAATGATCTTATGAACTACTGACAACTCCTAAATAACTGGTTTGTAAATAATGTAATACATAATTTAGAAATAATAAATTGATCATTAATAAAGTATGTAAATACAATTATTAAATACATTATAGATATGCTTCTAAATCAAGAACAAAGCATTTACAGCTGTATTTATAAACTGCTTACTAATGTCTATTAATGCTTTATAAATGATGAATTGACTATTACTAATGCTTAACTAATGATTCATAGCGTGCAGTTATTATAAAGTGTTACCGATTTTTCTTAGTGATATGTAGCGCCAATTTATCATGAAGTGAAGATTTTGTTCTCTTTGACTCACTCAGCTTTACTCACAAATGTTTATATGATATTCCAAATTTGTTAAATTCGCATCTTTAGATGGAAACATAGCTAATAAAAATCATTTGAGCTGTACAGTACACACTATATATATGTTTGTAATTTTATTTGTGTATAGAATACATTGTAAGAATAAGTTGTAAATTGCTTAGGGGGAAAAAATTAAGACTAGACAGATGTGAAAATTTTTGCACTTACTATTCAAAGGGTTTAAAACATCTGTCATTTTAAACCTCATGTTTTTTATTTGACTGTAATGTTTGCATATGTATTATTTTATGTGAAATGTTGCATATGAAGCTGTGCAAATGATAACATTGAAGTAAGACTACAAAAACAGCACAGAGTATTGCTTACATCCAGAGACAGGACATTCTCTCTTCAGGTGACAAACTCTTCTTTTTGATTCATTTGTTAGTTATTCCATTCAGTAATATGCAAAATATCAGTGTGATTATCAGCCATAGTTTAAGGATTATGGGTAGATTAGATGATTTAGCTTCTGAGTAAATGTTTCTTTAAAGCGTTAGTTCACCCCAAAATTAAAATTCTGTCATTAATTACTCACCCTCATGTTGTCCCACACCCGTAAGACTTTCATTCGTCTTCGGAACACAAATGACAATCTTTTTGATGACAGAATGCTGTCAGATTTCCTTCCATTGACTGCCTTTGTAACTTCCACTTTCAAAAACTTCATTCTGTCATCTAAAAAGATCTTCATTTGTCTTCCGAAGTTGAACAAAAGTCTTACTGGTGTGAAACGACATGAGGGTGAGAAAATAATGACAGAATTTTAATTTTGGGGTGAACTAACACTTTAACCTAGGAACATTGAGAACAGTGTTTAGAAACTGAGATTTTGTATATGACATGAGACTAAGAATAAAAATAGTACATTGTGCAATTGCAATTGTCTTCTGTGTAATTTGAGTATTAAATAATTATTTTTTTGTTACCTGTGCATGAAAGTCATTTAATATTGTGCTTTGGTTATTTGGAGTTAAATTGGGAACTGTGCAGAATCCAAGAGACTGGAATACATGCATGTAATATTTTTGACTTTTTTTTAATGCACTCTTAATTGCTTGTGATACATTTACGTTTCTCTCTTCAAATAGATGGCTGTTACACTAAAGAATCATTTTGTGAGGTTTTGAGCTGAGAAGATGGAGATGAATAACTCCACAGTGAACTTCACTATACCTGAAGCATCTACAAACTTCACAACTGATTCCTTTTTAATCATCAGAATGTGTGTGTACGGCATCAGTTTTCTCTTCGGTCTTCCTACACACTCCTATGTTATATGGCTCATCATCACAGGAACAAGTGGAGTTGCATTAGAGTTCCTCAACCTCAATTGCTCACTTTGTGAGATTGGTGTCTGTCTGAAAAGTTTGTTTATGCTACTGTCATTTTGGTTTTCAAGTTTCAAAACATTGTCACTAATTTTGCAAGGACTCTCCATCACTGGCCGTCCTCTGTTTCAGTGTCTGATGTGTGTTGAGCGTTACCTGGCAGTGGTTCATCCTGTAACCTTTCTGAAGTACAAACCTCTCAGATATAGAGTGATCTGCTCTACTACTGTCTGGATAATTACTTGTGGCTCCTGTTTATTCTCCTGGTTAATTTTAATGTCATTTGCCGTTAGCGTCTATATATGGTTCTTCTTGCTGCAGTTTCTACTCTTCTTCTTCATCCAGTTGTTTTGTCTTGTGGCTGTTCTCAGAGCTCTGAAGCAGTCAGGACCAGGAGAGAGAAGGAGAAAGAAAGAGGAAGAAAACAACATGAAGAGAAGAGCGTTTCATGTCATTCTAATAACTACTGTTAGCTTGGTTATTATATATGTTCCATATATAATGTCAGGATTCATTATGATTTTTACACAACAGGAACTTCCGGCTCTTTGGTTTGCTTCTGTCTTTTGTTATATTCTGGCTGGTTTTGTTCAGCCAGTTCTTTTTTTGGATCATGTTGGAAAACTGCCACTGTTTTCCATGAAACCTGTTAAAGATATCCATTGTAATGTAAACAATGTTAAGTAACTAATCGTTTTTTTGTTTGTTTGTTTGTTTGTTTGTTTGTTTGTTTCTGTTCAAGCTGAATTGACACTTTGCTCATTTTAAACCAGTTTGTGATTCCAGAACATGTTAGTCAGACATTCACTGTTTTACTTATTCTAATACATTTAAAAAGACTAATGCATAAAATCATTAACTTTTTTTTTTTTTTTTTACATATATGCAAAGTATGACTTTTCTATGTGCGTTTATCAGTTATAGCTGGATTTGTATAAAATACTTAATTAAGCTTAAGTTGAAGTTCAGAATGAACAAAATATAAATAATGAGTCAATACACCTTCCAATCCAAAGCGCGATTTTGTCTTACCCTGGTTCACTTTGGTAAGCCTGTTATGTGTGTTTTTATTTAAGACCGAGCGGGATGCTTTTTATGTGAAATTGCATACTTATGTCAGTTGTGTGTTCCTCGTCATACCACAATTAGAGAAAAGTTGATCCAGCAACTTTGACACATGTTGGAGTGTGGTAACACTTTAGTATGGGGAACAATTCTCACTTTTAACTAGTTGCTTATTAGCTTGCATATGGGCTGTTGATTAGTACTTAAAAAGCACATATTAATGCCTTATTCTGCATGGCCATATTCTACATCCCTAAATCCTACCCCATACCTAAACTCAAACGCTAAAATAACTACCTTGCTAATTATTAATAAGCAGTAAATTATAAGTTTATTGAGGCAAAAGCCGTAGTTAGTGAATATGTGTTCCCCATACCAAAGTGTTACCAGGACGGTCATAGGTTAGTTGTCACAATGAACGAGAAAGTTTGACATGGAGCATGCTAAACAGCGAACCAAAAAAAAAAAAAATTGGCGGATAAAGGAAAGACTGCTGCCAAAAAGAGAATGTGACAGAGCTCATAATAAAAGGAGAATCAACATTGGCTTGGCTTTTAAGTGAGTGATTTGTATACCTTGTTTTGCTATACTGATTATGTGTGAGATAAGTGTGTTTTCTGTTGTTCAGGGTGTATTCATGTTTATTCTACAAATACAATCTTATTTTGTAATATTTAATCTTATTTGGATCTCTCTTTTTTTTGCATTATATCTTACAGTTTCTAGTGAAAAATTGGTAACGCTTTAGATCACAGCCCGGAAAGTACTGCGTAATTACAACGAATTTACAGTGTAACTTTCGATTATTATAGTGTACCTATAAAGTAAGAACATGTAAGTATAGGGGAACAATCTGTAAAGTCTTGGGAATAAAGGGGTAACAACCAGGAAAATAACAAATTATTTATACTGCTAGTATTTTAGAACTAAGGGGTACTTATGATAGACAACAATCTTACGTTTGGGAGCAATTTAGCGAGAAAATGCACTGATTAAGTTGTTTCAAGGCAAGTAGAAAGAACTATTGCAATCTTTTTTAATACATGGGGAAATATACTTTTGTTTCATGTAGTTACAGGGTAAGTATGACATTGCGGGCTGTAAATTAAAGTGGTGCTTGTTACACTCTTGTTTCATGTAGTTACAGGGTAATAAAAAAAAAAAAAAATAAAATAAAAAAATCGCAAACAATCTGATATCACTTGGAAACCTTTATTTGAAAAACAACTTATTTCAAAACAGATTTAAAGTTACAACACTTCTTATTTGTTTCTCTTGCTTGGCTTCCTCCTCCTCTTGTTCCTCTTCTTCTTTTTCTTTCTTTCCACTGATGAATCTTAAGAGGGAATCCCATGTCATTTGCTATTCTGTATTAAAAGAAAATACAGTACACCCGGAAATGTGCTCACCGTTTACTTTTACCCTCATGCCATCTGAGATGTATACAACTTTCCTTCTTAAGATGAACACAAACAAAGGTTTTTAGAAAAATAAATAATCTCTGGGAACGCTTTATAATGCAAGCTCATGTGTTCCTAAAAGTCGAAGCATCAAACAGCACATACAGTAATAACTACAGTAAACCATACGACCCCAATGGATGAATCGGTGTCTTCTGAAGTGAAACGATACGTATTTGTAAGAAAAATAGCAAATATTTTAAAATTTTAAACTTTCGACCAACTGTCACCTGTGCGTGCATGAGAGGGTTGAGAGTTCATGCTTGACGTAACTTGAAGCGTGCCGAGAAACTCACGCGGATGTCGGATGCCGTCATTTTTTTAAATTTTTTTTTTATTTATGCTCACAACAAAATACACAGAATAACAGATAATGATAATGAGAAACAAACAAGACAGAATAACAGAGACAGCAGTTCTCGCGCGAGTTTCACATGAATCTCCCACGAGAACGTCATGAAAGCTTCACGTTGCTCATTACAAGATGCTTTGTCGAACGCAAAGTCGACTCTCATGCAGGCGCTGGTGACAGTTGGTCGGAAGCGAAAAGATGAACAGCCTAAACCATGAGAAAATTTCTGGGTGTACTGTATTTTCTTTAATGGGATTCCTTCTTAAGATTCATAAGTTGAGAAACAAGAGGAGGAGGAAGCCAAGCAAGAGGAGAAACAACAACAACAAAAGGGACAAAACGTGTTACTTTCTGTCAGGACTTTAGAATTTGAAATGAAAAGTTGATTTTAAAAAATGAATAAATGAATAATAAGTGTTGTAGACCTGTTTTTAATTAAGTTGTTTTTCAAATAAAGGTTTCGGAGTCAGTGATATCAGATTGTTTGCGGGGTTTTTTTTATTACTTATCCTGTAACTTCATGAAACAAGAGGGTAACAAGCACCACTTTAATTTACAGCCTGCAATGTCAAACTTACCCTGTAACTACATGAAACAAGAGTGTAAGTACCCCTTAGTTCTAAAATACTTACAGTATAAATAATTTGTTATTTTCCTGGTTGTTACCCCTTTATTCCCAAGACTTTACATATTGTTCCCCTATACTTACACATACTTACTTTATAGGTACACTATAATTATAGAAAGTTACGCTGTAAATTCGTTGTAATTACGCAGTACTTTCCGGGCTGTAATCTAAAGCGTTACCGAAAAATTTCCACAGAAGTGAGATTTTTTTTTCTATTCAAATGTTTAAGCCATTTGAATAAAATACCACCTATCATTTTGAACCTCATGTTTTCTTTTATAAATTTGCATATCCATTTAATGTGAAGTGTTGCATAAAAGCCATTTATTTGTGTGACAGCTTTAAAGTAGGACTATGAAAACATAGGGACTGGATATTCAATCTTCAGGTGACATTTTTTTATTCAATAATATGCAGAAAATATTAATGTGATCATTATAAAGATAAGTTGTTTGATGATAATGAATGCAGCTCAATTTTGAAGTAATTTAAAATTGTTATTCACCTGCTTAATTTAAGTGTTGTGCAGAATTACTGACTTTGTGGAATTATTAAGTTACACATTTTAGTTGTTTAATATGGGAAGCCTTTGGTTATTTGGATTTTAAATTCAGAACTGCTAAACTAAAGACTCTAATATATATTTTTTTTTTTTTTTTTTTTTTTTTTTTTCTTTCTTCCATGCAGTCTTAAGTTGGAAAAACAAAATAATGAAGAAATGAACTCCACAATGAACTTCACTACAAACTCAACTCATTCCATTGGATTAATGAGCAGTCTGGCACTGTATTTGTGCAGCATCAATTTCCTTTTTGGTCTTCCTATACATTTTTATGTCATATGGCTCATTGTCACAGAAACTGGAATTGCAACAGACTTGTTCAACCTAAATATTTCTGTTTGTGAGATTGGCAACTGTCTGAAATGTTTAATTGATATACTGTCATGCTGGTTTTCAAATTTCAAGACAACGTCACAGTCTTTGCAAGGACTAGGCATCACCGGACGTCCTCTGTTTCAGTGTCTGATCTGTGTTGAGCGTTACCTGGCAGTGGTTCATCCTGTAACCTTTCTGAAGTTCAAAACTTTCAGATATAGAGTGATCTGCTGCACTGCTGCTTGGATAATCACTCTTGGCTCCTGTTTGTTTTGCATGTTTATTGTAGTCTCGCTCAACACTAGTCCACATGCATGGTTGTTCACTGTGCAGTATCTACTTTTCCCCTCTGTTCAGTTGTTTTTCCTTGTGGCTGTTCTCATAGGTCTGAAACAGACAGGACCAGGAGAAAAAGAGAAACAGAAGGAAAACCAAATGAAAAAAAGAGCATTTAATCACATTCTAATAACTGCTGTGGCCGTGGTTATCATATTCGTCCCATATAAAATTTCAGCATTCATTTTAACACACCGACATATTTCGGCTCTGTGGTTTATTGCTTCAATTGGTTATTTGCTGGATGGATTTTTGCAGCCTGTTCTTTTTCTGCGCCGAACTGGAAAAATCACCTGTTCCTCATAATTTTGCCAATGTACTGTCACTAATTCTTATTTATTACATTTATTAACATGTTTAACTAGACAAACATTTTTTTTCTAAATTGACATTTTCCTCTAAATAAGAATTTATGATCCCAAAACATGTTAGTGTAGGTAACACGGTCACTTATTTATTCAGAGAGGTCCACCACTTCGTCATTTGCATATACATTACACCTTTTCTGTGTTTGTTTATCAGATATGGTTGTTACATTTGTTTGTGGTTTGTTCATTTTGAATAAATACTTCCTGCATCACCCAGTTTCACCATAGATTGAGGGTTGGACTTGGATCACCCTGTCTGGGTTTATTTTGCGACTGACTCAATGTTCATTTTCCCTTACTTGAAATACTTTCATAGTGCATATGAAATATTGTGTAGTAGAAATATGCAATATATGTAGAGTGTTACATTGTAATGATTAACATTTGAAACAACCCAATAAATTCATTAAATGATTCTTTTGAAGAGTTTTAATTATTTTTATGTTTTGTTTTAGATAAGAACATTCTAACTTTTTTTCTTAAGTTGAAAATAAGAAGAAAATGGCAGTTAATAACAGTTTTATACTTAAGAATGTTTTCGACCCAAGATCGCGTTGGCTGGAAGAGAAAACTGTGGGTTGTTAATGGCTTCAAGAAACAAATGAGCAGTCTATTAGAGGTTTCATGGGTGATTTGACTGTTACATTAACACAGGCAATGTGAGTTCTGTCTAAATTTGACTGCATGGAAACAATGACCAGGACTACCCTGAAAAAAATCAAAATGCCAGGTGAGGAAAGGGAAGATCAAAAATCAATTCAGCTGATAGTGTGGAGGAAAGTCATTCCATACACTAGTTCAATCACAGTCTTGTTTTGGCAAGTGATATGTGTAGCGTCTGTACCAATCAGACACACAATTATTCATTATATTTAATGAATTATCCAGAAACTCACTCTTTCAAAGTTCTGTGAACACATCCCCCTAAAAACTGCAACTAGCATCCCAAACGTAGCTAACACACAGGCAGAACTAGGTGTCCTGTTACAGGACACAGGAAAACTTTTACGATCAGAAAGAATTTTGCAGAGACTAGTGACTCTGACTTCATTCTTTCTGAGAAGGACAAATAAACCCTCTTAATCCTATATATTCTATATATAACCACTTGAGAAATGTAGAAACATGTATCCAATTTTCCCATCTCATGACTTTCCTTTTATAGGCTTCATTCTATGTATTAATTCTCTCTTTTGAACTATTTTGTATTAATGTTAATGAGTTGCAAATTTATAATTACCTAAAATCACATGGGTAGCATGTTTGGTATCTACGGACTCCAACTTTTGTTTCCTATTTGGTAATTTATGTTACATGTTACTAACTCTGTGACACATTAGTACTACGGATACACTTGATAAATGGATCATAAACCATTACTATTGTTTATTTTGGGACACTTTTGCACATCTAGTATAATTATGTGTTTGTTTGTTTTTTTTTGTTTTGTTTTTTTTTTTTTCATTAATACACTATCTTTTTTTCTTTATTTACCCTGAAAGGATGGAAGTGAAATATGGCAACATGCCCAATGTGGGGCACGTTGTAACATGATCATATGACAGCTTAAAATGTTATCTGATCTAATCAAAAGAAAAAAGAAAAAAAATTCAAGACAAACTAAAATATGTTGTCAATAAAATACAATTATTAACTTTTTCGTATAAAATAATGCCATTTTTTTAATGTAAAAATAAACAAATTTTTGAGTTTGACAATGAACACACATACAACTATACAGCATAGTTCAAAACTTAATAATAATGAATAATTTCTGAACATTGACTCAGTCTTTATTCACTTGTTTATCATGTTTTCTTAAAAGAATTCAGGAAAGATGTTAATGTGAATTATATCAATAACATCATAGAATAATATACAGTAGTTCTAACAGCGGGGGACATATAAAGCAGTGTTACATCAGGCCCCAGCTGTACAACTTAATCTAAAAAAAAAACAAAAAAAAAAAAAAAAAAAAACAGCCTGGAGATTAATAGCAGATTTGTCTCATTTTTATATAAACACTAAAAACTGAGATGAAAAATTTACTTCAGTAAGAAATTTACTTTTGCGATGATTACATAAATATTCTTTGATATCTTCCAAAGATTTCTGAATTTTGTCACATTTTTCTTTTTCCCTACATAGTGTTGATATGGCAACTAGTAAAAACTAGTAAATATACTAAGTTTTGTCTTGTTTTCATGTGTGGAAACTTTTAAACCATGTGTATTACAACTAGCCCCAGGTTGTGCCTTACTCACCCCTACTTATAAAAGTGTTATCTGTAATTATTCCCAGCTTCCAGTTCACTCACCCCACACTCTTCACGAAGATGAAACGTCACGTGGATGGCGTTGCATTGTGGGTAACAGTATCCCATGCAGTGCTCTCATATGCATACATCAGATTGCAGCAAACGTAGCAGGTAGTCCGGGAATTCCTTGCAGAAAATTCACATACTATTCACAGTATACACATTGCACACTGGAGATGTATGGTAGTCTATGACATTTCAAACACAGATTTTAGTGTTCTTCAGTTGTATTTAGCAGATGCTGGCAAATAGCAGGTCATCCGTGTATTGCATGCATACAAAAAATTTGCATACAATGCACAGTATACACACTGGATACTGCAGAAATAGTAAGAGATAGTATGCCATTTCGAACACAGCCCTAGTTTCTTCATGTGGGCCAGTTAGCCTAAACTTCACCTGTTATTCATTTAATTGATTGGTTTGGTCTGTCTATTTAAGCTCTGTGTTTCATTCAGTTCTTTGTCAGCTCTTGTTGTGTTTAGGTTGGTTGTTCCATTCATGTTCATTGTTTCTTGAGTTATGCTAATAAAACTTTAACTGCTTGCCATTAGGTCCTAGCTCATCTTTATTTTGCGACCCACTGTGACAGTCTGTGCATGTTTATTGGAAGGTTTATTTATTTATTTTTCCCCAGGGTTACAATTTTCAAGTTTGAGGGTTGGTGTTAGATATTATATTGAATTATTATATTTTCAATATTATATTGAAATCCTGTCATAGTACATCAAGTCCCCCCCCCCCCCCCCTGAAATGTTATATATAGTTAAAAATATAGTTGTTTGTACATTTATTTATTATATTGAGATTTAATATGTATTTTCTATTGTAGTCCACATGGAGGAAAAAAAAAAAATGCACACAATTTCTCAGTTCTATTCAAATGTTTTAATACATTTGTATGAACATCAATCATTTTTCAGCCACATGCATTTGCTTATGTTTTGTTTTATGTGACACATCCTTGATATCATATAGCGACAACTTTGAAGTGAGACTACAAAAACAGGACAGAGTATTATTTACACCCAGAGAGACTGGACATCCAGCCTTCAGGTGACAAATTCTTCTTTTTGACTTCATTTGTTTATTCCATTCAGTGATATGCAAAAATATCAACGTGATTAGCAGACATACTGCAGTTTAAGAGTTATGGACCATTTAGATTACTTAGCTGTTGAGTCACAAAGAGCAAGGCGTTTTGTTTTAATATAGATTTTGAAAATGACCATAGACTAAGATCTGCACAATATTGTTTTATTATTATTAAACTCACCCTCTCTATCCTCCTCAGGAAGAGCACTCGCCGCTGGACCTAAGGATGGAGATGACAATGCATCCTCTTCCAGCAGCTCACTCTCATGAGCCGCCGAAACGCGTGAGCAGTCACACCCCTCTCAAACTGTTCGGCGAGCTCCATCTGAGAGCCCCGTGATCTGAGTCTCCGCTCTGCCTCAGCGCAAGCGGGACCCGAACCACCAGGCCCAGATGCTGAACTCTGTTCCCTCGAGAAGAGAGCCAGACGAGAAAACGCCTTGTTAAAGGAAAACGGTCACAATTTGCACATGCAGCTCCCTCGAGAACTTCCCGTGCGTGCTCTTTCCCCAGACAGAGAACGCACAGCTCGTGTGTGTCATCTGGTGTCAGATATCTCGGACACGGATCCGCACACTTAGTAAACCTAGATTTCTCTGTGCATTTCATTTTGCCAGATAGTGCTTCACACATAACAGTCCCTGAAGACGAAAAGGGATGACATGTTATCTAGGCATTCCTTATATACTTTCAGGTCGCACCATTATGATGTCATGGGCTGTCACCGGTCAATATGATATCGCCGTGATTTGATAAGTGTTTCAGACACCGGTTCACGTGGAGGCGTTCCCCTAGCGCTTTGACGCAGCGCGAGTTCCCTTTCAAAAGGGAACTCTCCTGCTTCTGTTCCTCATAAGATATTCACTACAGAAAAGAAGTTAATTCAAATGTGCCATTAGTATACTCCTTTTAAACTAAAAATAAAAGAGTATGCTTTCAGTCTACTTTTATGAACTAATAAGAGATAAATTAACATTTGGCCTATAGTTGAATTTAATCTTTTTATCAAGATATACTTAGTACTAAGTTGGTATTGCAAGTATACTTGGCTTGTGTTGTGTTTATTCTTTTGATATGGTAGCCTATTAAATACGTTTTTCACACAATGGCTTATAAACATACATATTCAAGTTTGTGGTATCATAAGTCAGCTTTGGGGTGAAATAGTTCCTGTACAAAGTTAATTTTATTAAATAAACTTGCAGGGTTAGTTCACCAAAAAATGAAAATTCTGTCATCGTTTACTCACCCTCATGTTGTTCCAAACCTGTAAGACTTTTGTTCATCTTCAGAACACACTGAAGATATTTTAATGACATCTAAGCGATTTCTGTCCCTCCATTGACCATCTATGCAACTGACATTTTGATGCTTCAAAAAGTTAATAAAGAGATCATAAAACTAATCCACTGTAAAAAAAAAAAAAACAAAAACAAAAAAAAAAACTAAAATTCTGACAGCAACATACTGTTTTCCATTAAAACAGTAATGTGCTGTAGAAAACAATTCTATTTATATTTAATATATTTCACCAATATTTTTCACAGTAAGCAACGGCTATAATTTACAGCCCATTTTCAACAGTAATCTACTGTATTCATGTATTATGGATTTGTACTGTAGTACGCAATGCATTGTGGGCTGGTGCATTTTTGAAGTAATAGCATAATGGCGCTGAACGGGTGTTTCACAGGAGTTTGAGAACGAGCTTCCTATCTGTGTTCGCAGCGCTCATGACAGGAATATATGTGGAAAATAGGAGAAAACCAATTGAAGCGAAATTACTGTAAAGCAATTTACTGTAAAAAAAAATAATAATAATAAAATATATATATATATATATATGTGTGTGTGTGTGTGTGTGTGTGTATGCAGAGAAAAGGAGGGGAAAATGGAAATACATTTTTGTCGTAATCAATATTATGCCACAAATAGGCTATAGTTAAATGAACTTAACCTGTACTGACCACGTAATATTTCTTTAAGATTTGTTTTCATTTAATTACTGAAACAACCAAACCTGTTAATTAGACTTTTATCACAGAGATGTTCTCATTAAACCTGACATTTGCTGAATACTTCTTGATATTTCTCTGTGGAACTCAGGATATTAAATTCTCATGAACAATTTTATATCATTTTACCTTCATCATATTGCTAACAACGAACATTAGGGAATACTAATAACAGTTTATTATGTGTCCGTGGGTAAATATATTCAATCTTTTTCAAATTAGTTTTCCACAGAGAATGTTTTTCTATTCATGTTTACTCAAGATTGTCTGTCTTTCTTAACCACCTGATTTTCACTTGAAATATTTGCATAGCTGTGACCTAAGGGATGTTTAGAAAATGAAATTGTATATACATGGGTTTTTGACAGCTGTGAAGTGACTATATAAAACAGCAGCGAGCTTTATGTCAAGCCAGAGAGACTGAACATTCATTCTTCAGGTGACAAACTCTGTTCACTTTGATTTAATGTCTTAATATCTACTGTTAATATATAACAAAGTCTCTGTGACACACAGGGCAAGGGTTATGAGCATGCTAGATGAATTAGTTGAATAAAATGGGTTTGAACAAAATTAGATTTTGTATTGTAACTTAATTTATGAAAGTTAACAACATGTTTTGAATATTATTATTATATAGCATGGTAATTAAAACTAAAATGCATTTATTTTCTGTGCATAATTTAGGTAATGTGTAAAATTATCACAATTGCTTACAGTAAAGTGTAATTTTGCCTTAGATTGTCTGTTTATTTATTGATTTTTCTTGGAACATTTGGACTTCTTTTTTCCATAGATCACAACTGCAAAATTATTCCTTTGTTCCTCTGGTTCTGACTGGAGAAAGCAGACATGGAACTAATGAAGAACTTCACCACACCCCATACCCCTGCCAACATCACAGTATCTTCATTTTGGCAAATTGGCATATTAGAAATTTGTATGCTTACCTTCAGCTTCTCATCTGGTTTCCCTACACACTCCTATATATTGTGGCTCATCATCAAAGGAACAGGAAGTGGAGTTGCTTCTGAGTTCTTCAACCTCAATCTGTCTGTTTGTGGGATCTTTTTCTCCGTGAACTCTTTGCTCACGCTAGTTGCAAAATGGTTTCCATTTCAAAGTCTCACAGCAATAACACAGTTTTTCTTTGGAATTACTGTCACTGGTCATCCTCTGTTTCAGTGTCTGATGTCTGTTGAGCGTTACCTGGCAGTGGTTCATCCTGTAACCTTTCTGAAGTTCAAACCTCTCAGATATAGAGTGATCTGCTGCACTGTGGTCTGGATAATTATTTTTGGCACTTGTTTGTTCTGCATGTTTACTTTTCTCTCATTTACCATATATACGTATATATGGTTCTACTCACTGCAGTTCCTCCTCTTCCTCTTCATCCAGTTGTTTTGTCTTGTGGCTGTCCTCAGAGCTCTGAAGCAGTCAGGACCAGGAGAGAGAGGGAGAGAGAGAAAGGAGGAAAACCACATAAAGAGAAGAGCGTTTTACATCATTCGAGTAACTACTGCTAGCTTGGTTATCACATATGTTCCATTTATTATCACTGGATTGCACTATCTTGTGACACGGCAGATTATTCAGATCCTTTGGTCAATTAGTTACATTTGTTTTATGCTGGCTGGTTTAGTTCACCTTGGACTTTATCTGCACTGGACTGGAAACCTCTTCTGCTTCTTTTCTCCAAAAAAACTGACATTTTGTTGAATTATTTATCCTTTTATCGACTGCTTTGCACCAGAGTCCTTATCACCCTGTTGTGTTTTATTTTGTTTTATTGATAAGCTGAATATTTCATGGCTACTTAACAAATAAATGGAAGGAATATTGATTTGAGTTATTATAACTTTTAGAGACTGCAGAGACATCGAACACAGGTTGAGCGGTTATTTAGCATCAGCATGACTGTCATCATTTGGAAATATTTAGCCGTTGAATGTTGCGATTGAACAATCAGAATCATGTTCTCCAGAGAGCCGTATCATACTATAAAAATTACACTGGTTTTCATTTAGAATAGATATTTTAGGTTATACAAAATGAAATGTGAATTTTGTGAATAATTTTAGCATACCAAACTGCATTTTGTACCTGAGATTTTAAACATGTTCGCTAATTTAGTGCTTCTTCTGATGGTGTTATGAATCACATGTTCTGTTGTTTAGTGTTAATGAGTGTAAGTGTAATTTAGCTTTATTATTGTTTATTAAGTTTATACATTAAGGTGTGATTTGTTTTGTATATTTCATGCATATTGCTTTTCATATTCTCTGTTTTATAAACAAATACTTACTTTGATTTTGTGTCAGAATGTCAAATTTTGGTAACACTTTACAATAAGGTCTCGTTTGCTAACATTAGTTAAAGGAGCAGTTCACCCAAAACTGAAAATTCGGTCATCATTTACTTACCCTCAAGCTGTTCTAAACCTGTATGAATATCATTCTTCTGTTGGACACAAAAAAATATATATATTTTGAAGAATGTCTGTAACCAAACAGTTGATGGACCCTGTTGACTTCCATAGTGTATCCCCCCGATACTATGGAAGACAATGGGGCTCATCAACTGGTTACCCATACTCTTCAAAATATCTTCTTTTGTGTTCAACAGAAGAAAGAAATTCGTACAGATTTGGAACAACTTGAGGGTGAGTAAATGATAACAGGATTTTCATTTTTTGGGTAAACAATCCATTTAATGCATTAACTAACATGAACCAACAATAAACAATACTGTAGATTTTTACAGCATTTATTAAAGGATTAGTTCACTTTGAAATGAAAATTAGCCCAAGCTTTACTCACCCTCAAGCTATCCTAGGTTTATATGACTTTCTTCTTTCTGATGAACATAATGGCAGAAATATTAATAACTATCCTGACGCATCCAAGCTTTATAATGGCAGTGATAGGGATCAATGTGTATGAGCTGAAGAAAGTGCTTCCATCCACATCCATCTATCATAAATACGTGCTCCACACGGCTCCGGGGGGTTAATACAGTCCTTCTGAAGCAAAGCGATGCATTTGTGTAAAAAAAAAAAAAAATCCTGCGATTTTGTTCATCAGAAAGAAGAAAGTCATATACACCTAGGATGGCTTGAGGGTGAGTAAAGCTTGGGATAATTTTCATTTCAAAGTGAACTTTTCACTTTGAAATGAAACTTTTCCTTTAATTTTTGTTCACACTGAGTGTGAAACCAGTTTACAAACCAGTTTGACATTATTTCTATGTAAGTTCTTGTTGAGAATTAACAGATTTGGATGTTGATGTTTTATTGAAAATAAAAATGTATTGTATTTTGCAGTCACCATTGTGGTAACCAGTGTCTGCTTTGGGCTCTTGACTCTTTAACATTAGTTTTCTCTGGCTTATAAAACACATTTGTAATGGCAGGAAAAAAACAATGTGAAGTTGATCAGGTTTTTTGGCTGTTGTGATGATGCTGTAATCATTTTGGACTTGTCTAATTCACTTTTCATTTTCTGTTTCTAGTCTTTGATATTTTATGTTTATTGATTATACTAACAACGTAAGAACCAGCAATGTTTCAGCAATCAGTTATTTAGAAGAATATTGAAGTCACATAGTGTATAAAATATTTTGAGCTCCTGCATAACTTGGACAGCAGAGACATCAACAATCAGAATATGAATCTCAACAATGGTGACATTCAAAAGTTGAATGTCGCAATGCATGCTGGCTGCCAGCATAATACAAAACTCCCAGCATGCACTGCAGCATGAATAAATTATGCAGCTGAATGGTCCTTTTTTATTGCCACCATTGTTGAGATTGATGTGCTGATTTTTGATAGCTGTGTGTCTAAGTAATGTTGCAGCTGATTTTTCTGCATGGTGTTTAAAAAAAGTGTTTTTTAACTGATTGTTGTTGGAGCTCTTGCTGTAGTTTCACAGTGGTAGTAATAAAACACAAGAGATTAAACACAGTATGAGTTCAATGAATCAAGAAACTATGTGATGGTTATGTTTTCTTCAACACATAATTATCAGCACTCAACGATTTTTTTTTCTCTACATTTGTTTCAATGGTTGGATGATAGTTGTAGTTCTTGTGTTTATGCTTGTTTTTTTTTCCCATTCTTGTTCCTTTTTTCAGTGATTCTTGTTAACAGCAGGTGTTCATCATTAATGCTCAATCATCACTTACATATTAACTTAATTATCTCAACACAGCGTCAATGTTACTTTTACTCTGTAGTGTGGACACTAGAGGATGTTCCTGTGGGGTTGAAAGGGTTAAAGGTGTAAGATAAAAAGTCACACCCACAAAATGTATTTTAACAGTAACAAACTGTTAAAATACATTCTGTACGCTAAACTACTGTTGCCAGTAGTTTAGCGTAAAAGTGAGTTTTGTGGGTCACCGTTGCGCTGAAAAGTAGAGCCTGTGCTTAAGTTCAGGAGAAGATCAAGAAACATTGATATATGATATGCTGCATGTTGTTTCATTTAACAGATGGTGACTGTAGTTGCTAGTGCAGTGAAAATTTCTTTATTTAAAATGTTTTTAGAGGATAGTAATGAAATAAGTTCACAGTAATAATATGTTCACAATTTTAGCATATTATAAATATTAGTTTATAAATTTAAATGGCAGTCAGACAGTTTGAGGCAGTAGGTGATGAATTGAAATGAGTTAACACAAGTTTTAATTTAGTGCATGGTATCTTTACAGTAACATACTGTAGATTACAGTAAATAACTATACAATCAACAGTAAATTACTGGCAACAGTGTTGAAATGAACTCCACAATGAACAAACTCAACAACTCATTCCATTGGATTAATGAGCAGTCTGGCACTGTATTTGTGCAGCATCAATTTCCTTTTTGGTCTTCCTATATGTTTTTATGTCATATGGCTCATTGTCACAGAAACTGGAATTGCAACAGACTTGTTCCACCTAAATATTTCTGTTTGTGAGATTGGCAACTGTCTGAAAGGTTTAATTGATATACTGTCATGCTGGTTTTCAAATGTCAAGACAACGTCACAATCTTTGCAAGGACTAGGCATCACTGGCCGTCCTCAGTTTCAGTGTCTGATCTGTGTTGAGCGTTACCTGGCAGTGGTTCATCCTGTAACCTTTCTGAAGTTCAAAACTTTCAGATATAGAGTGATCTGCTGCACTGCTGCTTGGATAATCACTCTTGGCTCCTGTTTGTTTTGCATGTTTATTGTAGTCTCGCTCAACACTAATCTACATGCATGGTTGTTCACTGTGCAGTATCTACTTTTCCCCTCTGTTCAGATGTTTTTCCTTGTGGCTGTTCTCAGAGCTCTGAAACAGTCAGGACCAGGAGAAAAAGAGAAAGAGAAGGAAAACCAAATGGAAAAAAAAAGAGCATTTAATCACATTCTAATAACTGCTGTGGCAGTGGTTATCATATTCGTCCCATATAAAATTTCAGCATTCATTTTAACACACCGACATATTTCGGCTCTGTGGTTTATTTCCTCAATTAGTTATTTGCTGGATGGATTTTTACAGCCTGTTCTTTTTCTGCGCCGAACTGGACAAATCACCTGTTCCTCATAATAATGTACTGTCACTAATTCTTATTACATTTATTAACATGTTATTACCTAGACAAACATTTTTTTTTTTTTTTTTTTCTGAATTGACATTTTCCTCTAAATAAGAATTTATGATCCTAAAACATGTTAGTGTAGGTAACACGGTCACTTATTTATTCAGAGGTCTACCACTTTAAAATGACTTGTGATTTAAATCTTCATTTGCATACACATTACACTTTTTCTCTGTGTGTTTATCAGATATGGTTGTTACACTTGTTTGTGGTTTGTTTGTTTTGAATAATTACTTTCTGCATCACCCTGTTTCACCATTTTTCCAGATTGAGGGTTGAACTTGGATCACCCTGTCTGGGTTTATTTTGCGACTGACTCAATGTAATATTTTCCCTTACTTGAAATACTTTCATAGTGCATATGAAATATTGTGTAGTCTGGTCTCTGACTAAATTGTTTAATATTAGCTGTTAGTTTCACATGCTAATACTACTGCAGTGCTGTGATATTATAAACAATTTTATTACATCATTACGCAGAGAATGTTTTGTCTAGGTCACGCAGACTCACACAGACATCAAGAATCAGCGTATGAATCTCAACAACGGTGACAATAAAAAATTTTTTTAAAAAAAATCAGATCAACTCTGAACATCACAAAACAAGCTACTAAAGTCACAAAAAAAGCTTAATTGATTGTCATCATTGTTGAGATTCACATGCTGATTATTGATGTCTCTGTGTTAAAAAAAAAAAAATAAAAAAAAAAAATAAGTATCAATAAGCAGGCAATAAGGATAGTTTCTCCTGCTTTTTTTGCTATAACAAACGTGTATCAGAAACACACAGTTAAAGCAGTCAAAGAAAAATTAACATGAGAAAGTCAAGGGTCAAGAGCCCAACTAAAGCAAACACTTACCTCCATAATGGTGACCAAACTTTTTTTTTTTTCAATAAGACATCAACATCTAAACCTCTGTTAATTCTCAATAAGAACCTTTGTATAAAAGAAATAAAGTCTGTAATAAGTGAAGATGCTGAGATCTTGAGAGATCTGTTAGTGTTTAATGTTCTGCTGTTGTCAGTCATTTGAATCAAATCAGGAAATACCTGTAAAATAACAGTGTTTTTTAACATTTAAAGAAAATTTCTGTTAAACTTTTTTGCACTTTATTTAAATTAGGATATTTTACTTTAATTTTATGGTCTTTGTTTGGCAGCCACTGCTGCCAGTTATTGACTGTTTTTTTAACAATTTTTTTTAAAGTGAAGGTATTTGATGGTAATAATTCAGGAAATACCTGTAAAATAACAGTGTTTTTCGGTTTATTTAAATTAGGATATTTTACTTTAATTCTACAGGGTTTTTTGGCTGCCATTCATTTGACCGTTTTATCATTTAACTGTTTTGTTACTGTTTAATTGCTGATTGCTATTGCTATTTTTGTAATTTTACATACATTTGTTTGTAATTTAAGAAAACAGAAAAAATACTGTATAAAAAATACAGTAAAGATGTTCAATTTTCGCCAAACATGACAGGGCATGCTTTCCAAAAAGTTTGATTTTTTTATTTTATTTGTTTATTTGTTTATAAGACATTGTTACAAGATTCTCAAAGGATTAGTTCACTTTAAAATGAAAATTACCCCAAGCTTTACTCACCCTCAAGCCGTCTAGGTGTATATGACTTTCTTCTTTCTGATGAACAATCAGAGTTATATTAATAAATATCCTGACGCATCCAAGCTTTATAATGTCAGTGAAAGGGACCAACGAGTATAAAACTCAAGAAAGTGAATATCCATATTTAACATGCTATAAAGTAAAATATCTAGCTTCCGCCAGACCGCCTTCCATATTCAACTTATGTTTTTTTTAGTTTTTTTTCCCCATAATTTGAATACAGAAGGAGTAGGACATAGTGTAAGCGTTTTGAACTGCAAGAGTTTTACACTTTCTTCGTAAGTTGAATATGGAAGGCGGTCTGGCTGAAGCTAGATATTTTACTTTATAACTTGTTAATTATGGATATTTTTCTAACACAAACGCATCTCCTCACTTCAGAAAGCCTTTATTAACCCACCGGAGCCATGTGGAGTATGTTTATAATGGATGGAGGCACTTTCTTTAGCTTCATACACTTTGGTTCCGTTCACTGCCATTATAAAGCTTGGATGCGTCAGGATATTTATCAATATAACTCAGATTATGTTCATCAGAAAGAAAAAAGTCATATACACCTAGGATGGCTTAAGGGTGAGTAAAGCTTGGGGTAATTTTCATTTCAAAGTGAACTAATCCTTTAAGGATCATCCAGATTTCTCCTGGTTAACATTAGACAAGCTTTTGCCAACCCAGCAGGCCACAAATGTCATAAGAAGTTGCTATTTGATTGAATATGGGTTTTGATGTCTGGTGACCAAGTCAATGTCAAGAAAGTTTCTAATGTCAACATCAATTTGATGTGTAATACTGTCGACAGCTGACGCTGGTATTTATTAAACTCAACGTCTTCCAAATATCTCATGCCAACATCATAGTAATGTCAAACACTAACATTTAGTTGTGAGGTATAGTAACCAAAACCCAATGTCTGCTAAATTATAACAACTTTAGATATATATATTTAAGTCGTAGAGTTAAGCAACCAAAATCCAGCAGTTTCTAAATGTCTTTTGCCACCATCATATTGACATAAACACCAACATTTAATCATGAGGTATGGTAAACAAAACTGCTAAACCTTGTCCACATGTCGTTAAATTAGAATATCATTACACTTTGATATTTTGTTGGTTTTAAGTCATGGTATTAAGTAACCAAAATTCAATGTCTGTCCAATGTTGGAAGTTGACATCAAGCCAACACTGACTTCCTGTAGAGATGTGGGAAGGATGAGCACTCCATAAAATCGGACCGTATACCATGTAAACAAATGTGCACCAACGATGCAATGACTTAAATTTACGTCTTTTATTTATTTATTGTTTTATTTATTTTTAACTTTGCCTTAAATATGCATCTATTATGCACCAGAGAAACAAGTGTGCAGCCATCCTTAGAATTTTGTCTTTGAGCTATTTTGGGGCATAGCTCTGTATATTTCTATGGCATCGCTGTCGAAGAGTAATTAGCTGGCGAATTACTTATTGTAGAGTTAATGAAAGTCATCATGAGCATTGTAATGTTTAGAGCAGATGTCATAACAAATGTCAGTAGACCGGGAAGATTTTAAAATGAGCGGCTCATTCATAAATCTTCCCTTCATGCTGTGGAAATACGAACAGGAAGACAAATCACAACAAGCACAGCACTGGAAGGGGGCGGGGCTACATAAGGTCTATAGGAGACTATAGAATGCCATCAGTCATTTTAAACCTCATTTGCATATGTTTTGTTTTATGTGACAAGTTACATATGAAGCTGTGCACATGCATCATACAGCTGTAAAGCGAGACTACACAAACAGTATCATTTACTACCAGAGACACTGGACATTCACTCTTCAGGTGATGACACTCCTTTTTGATTCATTTGTTTTTTTGTTTTGTTTTTTCCTCGTTTTTTTCTCAGTCAATAGTATGTAAAAGATCTAGGTGATTATCAGATGTAGTTTAAGTGATATGAATTAGTTAATTGGGCTGATGTGTATTGTTTCACAAGATAGTTTATTTAGAAATATAACATTTTATGACCACATACTAAGAAATACACTACATTTTGTGTCATAATAAGGACTAGAATCATATCTCATTTTGAAGTCATTTGATGTTGAAATACAGTTTAATTTTTAAGTTAAAGTATTTAAGTTTGGTGGAAAATTGATTGTGGTGTACTTGTTTAATAATTAATTATGTGAATTAAAACAACCTTGGCGTAAAGGTAATTTAATAATTGAAGGCTCTAGTAATGTGGTTTTAAATTGTGAGCTTTGTACAATTGGAGACTGGGTTGTGTTGAAGATTATTTGCATATTGAGTTGGTTTATTTTGGCTTCTTCAATGCAGTCTTAATTACTTGGTACTTTTATGTTTTTCTCTAGGTCACTGTTATAACTAATTATTAATTTTGAATTGAGAAGACATGGAAGAAATGAATAACTCTGCAGTGAACTTCACTACATCTGAAGCATCTACATCTCAGCTAATAAATGGACTGTCAATTCTTGTGGGCAGAATTGGTTTCCTGTTTGGTCTTCCTACACACTCTTATGTTATATGGCTCATCATCACAGGAACAGGAAGTGGAGTTGCATTAGAGTTCTTCAACCTCAATCTCCCTGTATGTGAGATTGGTGTCTGTCTGAATAGTTTGACCTTTATACTGTCAGTTTGGTTTTCAAGTTTCAAGTTAGTGAAACTGTTTCTACTTGGACTTTCCATCACTGGTCGTTCTTTGTTTCAGTGTCTGATCTGTGTTGAGCGTTACCTGGCAGTGGTTCATCCTGTAACTTTTTCTGAAGTACAAACCTCTCAGATATAGAGTGATCTGCTGCACTGTGGCTTGGATTGTTATTCTTGGATCCTGTTTGTTCTCCATGTTTATTTTAGCCCCGCTCGATGATAAAGTACAAACAAATTCATGGTTCTTCTCTGTGCAGTTTCCACTCTTCCTCTTCATTCAGTTGTTTTTCCTTGTGGCTGTTCTCAGAGCTCTGAAGCAGTCAGGACCAGGAGAGAGAGGGAGAGAGAGAGAGGAGGAAAACCACATGAAGAGAAGAGCGTTTCATCTTATTCTAATAACTACTGTGAACACAGTTGTCATATATGTCCCAAATGCAGTTTTCGGATTCATTTTCCTTCTGACACAACAGGATAATCAGGCACTTTGGTTGACTGGTTTGGTTTGTTATTTACTGGCTGGTTTTGTTCAGCCTGTTCTTTATCTGCACTGGACTGGAAAACTCTGTTCATACATACTTGATTGAATTGAATCGTGAAAAGAGGGCATTGTTTTTCAAAATCCAGATGAAACTGGACAAAATGCATCTGGTTGTTGAATATATATATTTCAGGGGCGTTTCTTTCGAGGAGGCAAGGGAGGCAGTGCCTCCTCAAAAAAATAGGATGAGAAAATAATCCATATTACATATAAAACAACACAAATATTACAAATTATGACATTAAAAAGAGCGCAAGTCACTCGTATTTCTAAAGGAACACTGCCCAACAGCGACACCCGCAGGTAAAGTTACAGCAGGAGTCATGCCTCCCTTTCCACTCATAGAAAACCATTAGACCCCCTATAGCGTGCAGTGGGTTTTGTGGGGGGTAATTGAGAATGAATGGGTGAAAGTCACATGAGAGGAGGCAATGTCTCCATCGCGCTATGATTGGATGTAATTGGTTATGATTGGATATGATTGGTTTGTGCGATAAATCCCGCCTCTTGTTGACGTGCACGTTCCGCGCGTCAGTTTGAATGAACAAATGATGGCGTCAATGGGAAGACTAATTGAAAAGTAAGTAAACAGATCACCCAGTTAGATATCACCGCTTTATGTCACGTCAAAATCAAACTTGAAATGGACTGAAAGCATGATGACTGCGGGGTTTAGTGCAATCAGCTTGGTGAAATTAAAAATACATCTTCGTGTCTGTGACAGACGGTGTTTACGGAGCATGACTGATGATCCAAAATAGCCTAAGTTGACAATTAAAAAGAAAAACATCAATACACAAATAAAATATATTGTTTAAATTATTATTGCCTTTAGTTATTATTTTGGAATGAATGTAGAAATGCTTAAAACACTAACTTGATGAGATTGACTTGGTTTTGATAAGTAGAACATTTATTACAATACATTGTTAATGTAAAATTACAAAATAGAATTGTATTTGGTTTCTTTTTTTCTTTTTTCATGTAATGTAAAGTAATGTTCATTTAACAAGGAAGATGTGTCAACGTTAAGAGTAATGCACATGAATTTACATTGATTCATAAATAAATAAAAAATGTGCCTCCTCATTTCAGAACGCCACTGCACGCCAATGATATATATATCCTTTTCTTCAATGTAAAAAAAATAAAAAAAAAAGATTTTTTGAATCATTGGAGTATGTTTCACAAGAAGATACTATTCAGTCTTTCTACTTAAAATGTAATTCATTGCCATTTCTTTGTAATTAATTGTGAAGTTTACTAGCAGTTTCGGAGTGAAAATTGTTTCAAAATAAATCCTACACCATTTCTCTCTCTCTCTCTCTCTCTCTCTGTGTGTGTGTGTGTGTGTGTTTATCAGATGTGGTTTTGTATTATTATTTTTTAATAAAATACATGGTTACTTTTTTTATTTTGATAGTCCTCTTTAGACACTCTTCTAACTAAGGGTACATTTACACAACAAAAATTAAAACGGAGAAGTTTTTCCTTTGAGTTTTCCTCGTACAGACAACACCATTGTCAAAATGATCCCCATTCATACGAATCCGTGAAAATGACTAAAACGCTGTATTCTGGTGGCAGGCTATTCTGGCTATTCTGGTGGCAGTCTATAGCACACTATAGACTGAACGTGTAATGAGCATGTGCATGATGTTCACAGATTCGCATTTTTGTTGTTTACACGAAGACCGTTTTCAAAAACTTGCACTTTAAACACGTTTTCAAAAGTTTGCATTTTCAAACGCCACTGTCGTGTAAATAAATGGCCAAAACGCATAAAAAGTTTTCCGTTTTTGGTTGAAAACGGTGTCGTGTAAACAGCCCCTAAGTAACTTTGCAACTACATGTCAACTAACTCTCATTAGAATATTGGTAGACTATAGGGTTCAAGTATTTCAAGTGTTACCAAATACTTCATTGACTGAAATTGTATCATGGAATAAAGTTTTTTCTTTTTCTTCTTCTTGCTCATATTATGTTGAAGTCTTCCTAAACATTAAATTCCTAAACTTGAACACACTCAAAAATGTCTACCAAGAAGTGTCACTTTTCATTTGTTTGTTCATAAGACATTGAGTATCACCCAGGTGCATCTTAGTGAATGTGAAACAAGCTTTTTTTTTTTCTTGGTGAGCATTGGTTTCTGCCTCGGTACCTTGTCATGAACACAGACCTTAGCTGAGACTAGAGAGACCTGAAGGTCTTTGAATGTTATGTGCTATCTGCTATTTCTATAATTAAACTGTCCGCAGAAACAAATTCACAACTTCTATTTAAATGTTTTAAGCCATTTGAATAGAAGACCATTGATCATTTTGAATCTTGTTCATGTGTTGTTTGCATATGTTTTGTTTTATGTGACATGCTACATATGAATCTATGCACATATATTCTTGTGACAGCTGTAAAGTGAGACTAGAAAAACAGCACAGAGTATCATTTACATCAGAGAGACTGGACATTCACTCTTCAGGTGACAAACTCTCCTTTTAGATTGATTTGCTTGTTTTTCTTTTCAACAATATGCAAAAACTTGAGTGTGATTATCAGATGTAGTTTAAGTGTTAGGGGTGAATTAGATAAATTAGCTGAATAAGTAAAATGGTGCTGAAGTATATTGTTTCAGAAATATAATAGAAAATGTTTTGTTTATGACTTCAGGCTAAGAAATGCACTACATTTGTTTTATAATAATGAATACAATCATCCCATTTTGAAGTAATATTTTGGGTAATTTAAAGAATTAGTTTAAACTACACTGTGTGCAGAATTATTAGGCAATTTGATTTTCTGATCATATTTTTTTTTTTTTCCAAGCACATTTTACCAATTCCAAACCACATCAATCTTAATAACTACTAATATTGTATTTAATCATTTATAAGTGATATATAATTGTTCATGAAGGCTGGAAATGAAAAATGCCTCATATACTCAGGTGTGCATAATTATTAGGCAGGTTTTCTTTTACAGGCAGAATGAGCCAAAAAATAGATTTAACTCAGACTGAAAAGTCAAAAATTATTAAATGCTCATTAGAAGGATGCAATACTAATGCAATATTAGAAATTGCAAAGTTAAAGCATGACCAATGGACAGCAAAACGCTCATTGGGTCAGCAGGGTCATACAAAAACAAGTGGAAAAGAAAAGACACGTTAACTGCAAAAGAATTAAGAATAAAGGTGAAGAATTAAGTGTGAAACCATCAGGAACCCTTTAGTCTCCAGCGCCACCATTTTCCAGAACTGCAACCTACCTGGAGCCTCCAGAAGTGCAAGGTGTCAGGATCTCAGAGACTTAGATTAGGTAAAGAAGCCTAAAAAATGACCCCCACTTAATAAGAATCACAAGCTGAAGTGTTGTAAAACACATGAAGACTGGGTTTTTATAGGCCTTATAGACAGACAGCTTGAGAGTGACTCTTGAAGGACCAGCACCACATCCTCTTGTACCACTGTTTGAAGAATTGCCTTCAAGAGTGTAACTTAATATTGGAAAGATCTGGTCAAATGGATTTAAATTATGAGTGTTTACAATTGGAGACTGGGATATATTGAAAATTTAAATCTTGAGTCAATTTGTTTTGGCTTTTTTCTTAGTACATTTGCTCTTGTCTTTTCCAATAGATCACTATTTATTCATTTTATGAACAAGATTTTGAGAACGCAAGGAGGAAATGATCAACTCTACAGTGAACTTCACCACACCTGAATCATCCACAACTTATTCCTTTGGGCTATTGGACATTATAGAAATGTATGCATGCAGTTTTAGTTTAATGTTTGGTCTTCCTACAAACTTCTATGTTTTATGGCTCATCATCACAGGAACAGGAAGTGGAGTTGCATCAGTGTTCTTCCAACTCAATCTGTCTGTTTGTGAGATTGGTATCTGTGTGAATAGTTTGTTTTTTATAATGGCTTTTTGGTTTTCAAGTCTCACAACATTAGTGCGTTTTTTAATAGGACTTGGTGTCACCGGTCGTCCTCTGTTTCAGTGTCTGATCTGTTTTGAGCGTTACCTGGCAGTGGTTCATCCTGTAACCTTTCTGAAGTTCAAACCTCTCAGATATAGAGTGATCTGCTCTGCTCCAGCCTGGATAATCACTCTTGGCTCCTGTTTTTTCTCTATGTTCCTCTCACTGAATAGTATAGAACGAACAAGGTACTACTTTCTGCAGTTCCTCCTCTTCCTCTTCATCCAGTTGTTTTGTCTTGTGGCTGTTCTCAGAGCTCTGAAGCAGTCAGGACCAGGAGAGAGAGGGAGAATGAGAAAGGAGGAAAACCACATGAAGAGAAGAGCATTTTATGTCATTCTAATAACTACTGTCAACATGGTCATCATATATTGCCCATATACTATCACAGGACTCTTTACCGTTGTGACAAAACAGAATATTCGTGCACTGTGGAGCATTTGTTTGCTTTGTTTTTTGCTGCCTGGTTTTGTTCAGCCTCTTCTTTTTCTGTACCATGCTGAAAAACTATCCTGCCTTTGTTCTTCAAAAGTTATGTAACTAATTCTTATTTATTATTTTTACTTTTCAACAACTTTTATAACGGTATATAGAACATTTTTAATTATTGTTGTTCCAGCTGAATATATATATATATACAGTCAAACCAAAATTTATTCAGACACCTTGAACATTTCATTCATTATTACAGTTTATTCACTATAGTTTAAAAAAATGGTAATAAAATATGACAATAATAAGATATCAGAGTTAAACTGTGTCAGAAAAAAATAATCTTAATTAAAGCTGCAAGCAGTGATGAAAGGGCCCTCGCACCCGGGCTCACCGCCACCTGTTGGCCTTAGGAAAACAGTGAATAGTGGGCGACATGCATGTAAGCGAGTGAATACAGGAGAAAAATGGCAGTCATTTCAAAGTGCCACATTTCCTGCTGCCAACAGGTGGCGCTTTGACTGTAACTGAATATTGCCATGTAGATGTCTTCAGGCCAGGACTATTATCAAACATGTGAAGTTTGGAGTAGATCAGACATTGTATGCCTGAGTTACAACAACTTTCTGTTTCGTGGCGTTAATCGCATACATTAGCACTTAGACAAGTGTTGTATGATTTAACGTGTTTCTAGTATGTACTTTGTGGCATACTGAAATGTGTTTCAGGGATTGAATTACAGTGTAAAGCATACCATTTCCTGTTGCCAGCAGGTGGCGCTATGACTAACTAAATATTGGCATATAGATGTCTTCAGGCCAGGACTCTAATAAAACACGTGAAGTTTGGGGCAGATCGGACATTGTATGTCTGAGTTACAACAGCTTCCTGTTTCATGGCGAAATATCAGACTTTGTCAGTCCGCCACAGACACGCCGTTCAACGAAAACTCAAGATCTTCACTATTTAACATCGCTAAGGCCTTAAGATTAGACTGACCAAATATGATGTTGATCTTGTTAAATCTCTTTGAGGAGTTAATCACAGTGTAAAACATGTCATTTCCTGTTGCCCGCAGGTGGCGCTATGACTGTAAATGAATATTGGCATTAGATGTCTTCAGGTCTGCACTCTAATAAAACGTGTGCAGTTTGGGGCAGATCGGACATTGTATGCCAGAGTTACAACAACTTCCTGTTTCATGGCGAAACATTGAACTTTATCAGGCCGCCACGGACACACCCTTCAGTGAAAACTCTAGATCTTCGCAATTTAACGTCACAAAGGCCTTTAGATTAGACTGACCAAATATGATGTTGATCTGATTAAAGCTCTAGGAGGAGTTTGTTAAAGTACAACGTCTGGAAATGGCAAAAACTGCTAAAATTTTGCAGAGAAATTTCAAAATATCTCACTTCCTGTTGGGTTTTCAGATTTTGCAACCAGGGACTTTTTTGTAGGTATTGGGCTGTTACATCTGTCTACCGAATTTCATACCTGTACGTGAAACGTAGCACGAAGGGCGCTTAATTGAAATTTTGTAGGTGGCGCTATGGAGCCATTTTGCCACGCCTAATTGTGAAACCCATAATAGATGTAAATTTTCACCACTTCTGACGCTTGTGCAAAGTTTCATGAGTTTTCGAGCATGTTTAGGCCCTCAAAAATGAGGAAGAATTTTTGGGTATGATATGTCACAGTTTACTTAATTTTGCTATCCTCACTTACATAAATGAACTATAGTGTCCTGCACCCACTAGTAAAAATATACCAAAAATATCAAAAATGTCTGAATAATTTTTGGTTTGACTGTACATACATGAATACACACACACAGGTTTTTTTTTTTTTTGTGAATTGTGGGGACATTCCATAGGTGTAATGGTTTTTATACTGTACAAACCGTATTTTCTATCGCCCTACACCAACCCTACCCCTAAACCTACCCATCACAGGAAACTGTGCACATTTTTACTTTCTCAAAAAAAAAAAAAAAAAAAAAACCTCATTCTGTATGATTTATAAGCCTTTAGAAAAATGGGGACATGGGGTAATGTCCTCATAAGTCACCCTCTCCTTGTAATACCTGTCACCATCATTATACAAATTTGTGTCCTGATATGTCACAAAAACGTGCACACACACACACACACATATATATATATATATATATATATATATATATATATATATATATATATAAATAGCCCTAGTCATTCACATTTTTATTTAGAGATGTCCACCACCTTAAAATGACTTGTGCATAAGTAGCAAATATTTTTTTTTCTGTTTATTGTATGCTTTTTATTAATGTTTTTATTGTTTATTAATGTTATTAATTATATTGAAATCCTGTCATAGTACATAAAAGTTTTTTGTTTGTTTGTTTGTTTCTGTCTTAGAAAGCAGATAAGGAATTGTTTCACAGCTGAACAGAGGATACACCGTGATAAAATGCATTCCTTGAATGCATTTATTTCAAGACACTTTGAATGGAAGTGTTTATTTAAAGCTTTCCATTTTTTTTTTTTTTTTTTTTTTTTTTTTTAGATAAAAATACATTCATTTATTCATTTATTATTATTTATTAGTATTCAGATTTAATATTTATTTCCCATTATAGACCACAGAAAAAAATGCACACAATTTCTCAGTTCTATTCAAATGTTTTAATACATTTGTATGAACATCAATTGAACATATGAACATCATTTTTCAGCCACATGCATTTGCTTATGTTTTGTTTTATTTGACACATCCTTGATATATCATAGCGACAACTTTGAAGTGAGACTACAAAAACAGGACAGAGTACCATTTACACCCAGAGAGACTGGACATCCAACCTTCAGGTGACAAATTCTCCTTTTTGACTTCATTTGTTTATTCCATTCAGTGATATGCAAAAATATCAACATGCTTAGCAGACATACTGCAGTTTAAGAGTTATGGACAACTTAGATTAACTGGCTGCTAAGTAACACAGAGCAATGCGTTTTGTTTTAATATAGATTTTGAATGTGACCATAGACTAAGATATGCACAATATTGTTTTATTATTATTACTTTCTGTGCATGCTTATTTATCTAGTATACTTACTCTTCTCTCTTCCTATAGATAACTTATTATTCATTTTGTGAGATTTTCAAGACAAAGAGGAGATGAATAACACTACATTGAACATTAAAGCATCCTCAAACTCCACAGTTCATTCCACTGGGCTAATGGAAAGTCTAGAATTGTGTGTGTGCAGCTTTATTTTCTGTTTGGTGTTCCTACACACTTCTATGTGATCTGGCTCATCATCACAGGAACAGGAAGTGGAGTTGCATCCCATTTATGTCCCATTTACTATCTCTGGATTCTTTAATGTTGTGACACAGCAGAACAGTGAGGCACTTTGGTTCACTGGTTTGGTTTGTTATGCTCTGGCTGGTTTTGTTCAGCCTGTTCTTTATCTCCATCGGACTGGAAAACTCTCCTGCTTCTGTTCCTCATAAGATATTCACTACAAAAAAGAAGTTAATTCAAATGTGCCATTAGTATACTCCTTTTAAACTAAAAATAAGAGAGTATGCTTTCAGTCTACTTTTATGAACTAATCAGAGAAAAACCTCTAAGTACATTTGGCATATAGTTGTATTTAATCTATTTATCAAGATATACTTAAAGGGTTAGTTCACCCAAAAATGAAATTACTCACCCTCATGTCGTTCCACACCTGTAAGACCTTCGTTCACTACGCAATGAGTTCACTACGTATGACAATGGTTCAAATTGTTGAATAAAGTCATTATTTTTGTTTTGTTTTGTATACAAAAAGTATTATCGTCGCTTCATAACATTACGGTTGAACCACTTTAGACACGTTGTATATTTTAACGATGTTTCTGGACCTCAAAAGATGCAGTGATGTTGCTGCCTATGTGTGGATCAGATACCCTCTGATTTCAACAAAAATATCTTAATTTGTGTTCTGAAGATGAACAAAGGTCTTACATGTGTGGAACGACATGAGGGTGAGTAATAAATGACAGAATTTTCATTTTCGGGTGAATTAACCCTTTAATAATACTAAGTTGGTATTGTAAGTATACTTGGCTTGTGTTGTGTTTATTCTTTTGATATGTGTTTATTCTTTTCACACAATGGCTTATAAACATACATATTCAAGTTTGTGGTAACATAAGTCAGCTTTGGGGTGAAATAGTTCATGTACAAAGTTAATTTTATCAAATAAACTTACAGGGTGAGTTCACCCAAATATGAAAATTCTGTCATCATTTACTCACCCTCATGTTGTTCCAAACCTGTAAGACTTTTGATCACCTTCGGAACACAATGAAGATATTTTTAATGAAATCTAAACGATTTCTGTCCCTCCATTGACTATCTACGCAACTAACATTTTGATGCTTCAAAAAGTTCATAAAGAGATCATAAAACGGCCAAAAAAATGGCCAAATTCTGACAGCAACATACTGTTTTTCATTAAAACAGTAATGAGCTGTAGAAAACAATGCATTCTGGGCAATATTTTTCACAGTAAGCAACTGCTGTTAATTTACAGCCCATTTTCAACAGTAATCTACTGTATTTATGTATTACGGTTTTGTATTGTAGTACGCAATGCATTGTGGGCTGGTGCATTTTTGAAGTAATAGCATAATGGCGCTGAACGGGTGTTTCACAGGAGTTTGAGAACGAGCTTCCTATCTGTGTTCGCAGCGCTCATGAATATATGTGGAAAATAGGAGAAAACTAATCGAAGCGAAATTACTGTAAAGCAATTTACTGTAAAAAAAAATATATGTATGCAGAAAAAAGGGGGAATACATTTTTGTGGTAATCAATATTATGCCACAAATATAGTCGAATAAACTTAACCTGTACTGACCACGCAATATTTCTTTAAAATTTGTTTTCACTTAATTACCGAAACAACCAAACCTGTTAATTAGACATTCATCACAGAGATGTTCTCATTAAACCTGACATTTGTGTGTACGAAATACATTTGCTGAATACTTCTTGATATTTCTCTGTGGAACTCAAGATATTAAATTTTCATTAACAATTTTATATCATTTTGCCTTCATCATATTGCTAACAAAGAATATTAGGGAATACTAATAACAGTTTATTATGTGTCCGTGGGTAAATATATTCAGTCTTTTTTAAATTAGTATTCCACAGAGAATTAAAATGTTTTTCTATTCATGTTTATGAGGTCTATTCAACCTCCTGATTTTCACTTGTAGTATTCGGATAGCTGGTGTCCTAAGGGATGTTTAGAAAATGAAATTGTATATACATGGGTTTTTGACAGCTGTGAAGTGACTATATAAAACAGCAGCGAGCTTTATGTCAAGCCAGAGAGACTGAACATTCATTCTTCAGGTGACAAACTCTGTTCACTTTGATTTAATGTCTTAATATCTACTGTTAATATATAACAAAGTCTCTGTGACACACAGGGCAAGGGTTATGAGCATGCTAGATGAATTAGTTGAGTAAAATGGGTTTGAGCTTTGGGGAAAAAAGTAACAAAATTAGATTTTGTATTGAAACTTAATTTAGGTTCTGCAACCTCAATCTGTCTGTTTGTGGGATCTTTTTCTCTGTGAACTCTTTTCTCATGCTAGTTGCAAAATGGTTTCCATTTCAAAGTCTCACAACATTAATTCCTAAGAAAAAGTTTGTTACTGTCACTGGTCGTCCTCTGTTTCAGTGTCTGATGTGTGTTGAGCGTTACCTGGCAGTGGTTCATCCTGTAACCTTTCTGAAGTACAAACCTCTCAGATACAGAGTGATCTGCTGCACTGTGGCCTGGATAATTATTTTTGGCACTTGTTTGTTCTGCATGTTTACTTTTCTCTCATTTACCATATATATGGTACTGCTTACTGCAGTTCCTCCTCTTCCTCTTCATCCAGTTGTTTTGTCTTGTGGCTGTTCTCAGAGCTCTGAAGCAGTCAGGACCAGGAGAGAGAGGGAGAGAGAGAGAAAAGAGGAAAACCACATGAAGAGAAGAGCGTTTTACATCATTCGAGTAACTACTGCTAGCTTGGTTATCACATATGTTCCATTTATTATCACTGGATTGCACTATCTTGTGACACGGCAGATTATTCAGATCATTTGGTCAATTAGTTACATTTGTTTTATGCTGGCTGGTTTAGATCACCTTGGACTTTATCTGCACCGGACTGGAAACCTCATCTGCTTCTGTTCTCCAAAACAAACTGTGACATTTTGTTGATTTATTAATCCTTTTATCGCTTTTATCACTTGCTTTGCGCCAGAGTCCTTATCACCCTGTTGTGTTTTATTTGTTTTATTGATAAGATGAATATTTCATGGCTACTTAACAAATAAATAAATGAATAGTCAGGAAATATTAATTTGAGTTATTATAACTTTTAGAGACTGCAGAGACATCGAACACAGGTTGAGCAGTTATTTAGCATCAGCACGACTGTCGTCATTTGGAAATATTTAGCCGTTGAATGTTGCGATTGACCAATCAGAATCATGTTCTCCAGAGAGCCGTATCATACTATAAAAATTACACTGGTTTTCATTTAGAATAGATATTTTAGGTTATATGAAATGAAATGTGAATTTTGTGAATAATTTTAGCATACCAAACTGCATTTTGTACCCGAGATTTTAAACATGTTCGCTAATTTAGTGCTTCTTCTGATGGTGTTATGAATCACATGTTCTGTTGTTTAGTGTTAATGAGTGTAAGTGTAATTTAGCTTTATTATTGTTTATTAAGTTTATACATTAAGTTGTGATTTGTTTTGTATATTTCATGCATATTACTTTTCATATTCTCTGTTTTATAAACAAATACTTAGTTTGTTTTTGTGTCAGAATGTCAAATTTTGGTAACACTTTACAATAAGGTCTCATTTGCTAACATTAGTTAAAGGAGCAGTTCACCCAAAACTGAAAATCCTGTCATCATTTACTTACCCTCAAGTGTACCCAAACCTGTATGAATTTCTTTCTTCTGTTGAACACAAAAGAAGACATTTTGAAAATTGTCTGTAACCAAACAGTTGATGGACCCCATTGACTTCCATAGTATATCCCCCCAATTCTATGGAAGTCAGTGAGGCCCATCAACTGTTTGGTTACCCATATTCTTCAAAATATCATATTTTGTGTTCAACAGAAGAAAGAAACTCATACAGGTTTGGAACAACTTGAGGGTGAGTAAATGATGACAGAATTTTCATTTGTTTTGGGTGAATGAACTAACAATAAACAATACTGTACATTTGTACAGCATTTATTAATTTTTGTTCATGTGAGTTCATAAAAATATGTTTTGTTCAAAGTATATACAACATTTGCTTTTAAAAATGTTCTGATGAAATTAACATTAACATTAATCAGAAGTATTGTTCATTGTTAGTTCATTTTAACTCATGTAGTTCATTAATGCTAACAAATAATGAGACTTAGTAAAGTGTTTCCAATGATAAAGGAATGAAAAAATAACACAAACACTAGAGTCGCAGCAGCTGAAACTAATGGGCTACTTCAGTCAAATGACTTGATTCAGGGCAACGATCATGGAATCATGCAAATGTTGAACCTAATAGCTATAATAATATAAATATGAATCCTACCCCAAACCTCAAGCATGACTACCTGTAAACAACAGAATAAATGTACGAAAATGCCAGTAAGTTGTTAACCACAACGGTAACACTTTACAATAAGGTTCATTAGTTAATGTATTAACTAACATGAACTAACCATGAGCAATACATTTGTTACTGTATTTACTAATCTTCATTAATGTTAGTTAATGAAAATACAGTTGTTCATTGTTTGTTCATGTTAGTTCATAGTGCATTAACTAATGTTAACAAGATTTTAAAAATGTATTAGTAAACGTCGAAATTAACATTAACAAAGATTAGATTAATAAATGCTGTATAAGTGCAGTTCATTATTAGCTCATGTTAACTAATGTAGTTAACTAATGAACCTTATTGTAAAGTGTTACCACCACAACTTGTAGTTAAATGTGTTTAATGCTGTAAACAAAAAGCAAGCTAGTTCTTTTGATTTCTAGCTGGTTAATGTTGGCTAAGAAATTGTTAATCAATTCATCTCACATTGACTACATTATGAAAATTGAAAAAGACATTTTGAAGATTGACCAGAACTTATGACTTGTTTTGAATAATCAATTGATGTGTCACAGATCAAGGCTGTAGGTTTCTATCCATTTTAAAAGCAAATTAAAATTATTGTTATATCATCATATCATGTCATTATATTTCCCTAGAAATTTCAAAAAGGGAGCCCCAAACCATTGTGATTATCCGTGTAAAGTGACTTACCGAACTGTCCCATTTGTGTTTTGCTTAACTTTTTGTGCATGTTACATGTGTTTCATTTAAATGTGCTTTCTGTGATGTTTAGAGTTATGGGCAGGCTAGTTTAGGGGAAAGAATATATAGTTTGTACGGTATAAAATCATTAAGTCTATGTAATGTCCCCAAAACATCGAAATCCAACATGTGTGTGTGTGTGTGTGTGTGTGTGTGTGTGTGTGTGAGTGATAGAAGGAAATGGCTTGTATATTAAATAAGCCATGAATGATTAAAAAAAAGAAAAGAAAAAAGAACTTTTGCATCTGTGGCGTGAATATATTCCTTTTGGCTTCTGAAGTTGAGTACCATGACTTTAAAACGCATTATTTCCACTAATTGTTTGCATAGCTGATGTACTGTGTGATGGTTATTATATAAAACGATGCACAAGTATTTGTGTACAAGTACAATGACAACTGTGATGTCTGAGCATCGAGACTGAGCAGGTGACACTCTTCAGGTGACAAACAATTTATTCTATTGTGTTGAGCACAATGTAATATACTAATGCTGTTATCAATCATATTATAGGGGTTATGGGGAGGTTAGATGAATTTGTTTTGGAACTCTGTTTTTGTTATTGAAGGTGAAGTAATTTACTTGAAACCCAATATATTGTTTTGATTACCAGAATTATATAATAATCTGGAGGGATTTTACATTGAAATACAATTCCAATTCCGCTTCAGTGTACATTAATTTTACCCGCATTCACAACTGGTGTGATTTAATTAATGTACATGCAGTCTAACCACTAACCTTGATCTTGGTTTTTGCACTTCTCTCTTTAGATCACAATTGCAATATTTATTTAGTTATTTGTTTTTGAAGTGAGAAGACAGAAGAGGAAGACATGAGTAGCTCTGCAGTGAACTTCACCATACATGAGGCATCCACCAACCTTACAACATCTGTATTTTATGAAACTGGCATCCTTGAATTGTGTGCTTTTGCCTTCAGTTTCCTGCTTGGTGTTCCTACAAACTTCTGTGTTATATGGCTCATCATCACAGGAACAGGAAGTGGAGTTGCATCAGACTTCTTCATCCTCAATCTCTCTGTTTGTGGAATCATTTTCTCTGTGAACTCTTTGCTCATTTTGTTCTCAAAATGGTTCACAGGTCTACTAGCATTATCCCAGTTTTTGTTAGGACTTGCCATCTCTGGTTCTCCTCTGTTTCAGTGTCTGATGTGTGTTGAGCGTTACCTGGCAGTGGTTCATCCTGTAACCTTTCTGAAGTACAAACCTCTCAGATATAGAGTGATCTGCTGCACTGTGGCCTGGATAATCACTCTTGGCTGCTGTTCAGTCTGCATGCTTAGTTTTCTATTTGTGTTAAATTTTTATACGTATATGTGGTTCTTCTCAATGCAATTCATACTCTTCCTCTCCATTAAGTTGTCCTGCTGTGTGGCTGTTCTCAGAGCTCTGAAGCAGTCAGGACCAGGAGAGAGAGGGAGAGAGAGAGAGGAGGAAAACCACATGAAGAGAAGAGCGTTTTATCTCATTCAAGTAACTGTTGTGAACACAGTTATCACATATGCTCCATTTACCATAACTGGATTGGTATCTGCTCTGACAGAGCAGCTTTTTCGTATTCTCTGGTCACTTAGTTATATTTGCTTTACGCTGGCTGGTTTAGTACCACCAGTTCTTTTTCTGCACAGAATTGGAAAACTGTCCTGCCTCGGCTTCTGGAACATGTAGAGTTAATTAGTCCTTGTATCACTTCACATCGGGATCTGATAAAAGTGATGATAAAAATGTGACTTTGGATGTGTTCTCACTTAGCTGGTTTGGTTTTATTAAAACAAACAGTCTGTCACAGTCATGTCAATTATAAAATAATCAGTGAATGTCAATTTTTTTCATGTATTTGAGTAAAAAAATTCAAGACCATTTGTATGGTCTGACAGTGCATAGCCATTGTGCACAGTACAATCAAGCTTAAATACACTTATAGAAATGTTGTGTCTCTTGGTCATTTTGTTTCTATGTTGACTGTACTGTATTGTATTGTGGACTGGTGACTGTCAGGGTTCGGACATTTATGGGTAATAATTGTGAATAAGCATACTGTCATGCAAGAAAAAATTCAGACTCTGGTGTGAAAACCATAAAGTTACACATAGGGTGAATTCAAGTAAATTTCATGGGCCGATTGATTGATTGATTGATGATCAATCAATCAATCAATCAATCAATCAATCAATCAATCGGCCCATGCAATTTACTTGAATTCACCCTGTGTTGCAGTAAATCAGATGTCTCAAAACTAAATGAAAAGCCCAATTTTAGATGTAACTCTATTCCATTTATAGTTTAATAATAGCAAATATGCCTTGTATAATTCATAAAATTGTGTATTCTTTTTCACTACAACCTTTATGTAAAATAAAGCTAATGTATGTTTCATCTCAGTGAGTCAAATATTTTAAAAGTATTCACTAAAAAGATTCATTCACTGACCCTTCTCTGCAGGTTACATTGTTAGGCCATTGACATTTAAAAAAAAAAATAAATAAATAAAAACATCTATGATATAGTATCTTTAATGTTACTCCAGTTTGGATCTGACATCAAAAAGCCTGTAAAAAAAACAAAAAAAAAAAAAAAAACTAAGAAACAAAGGAATCATAATTCGTGGGTAACAACTACACCAACAAATGAATTGATCTTTTTTTTTTTTTTTTTTTGCTTTCATGTAAATTAAAAACCCAGAGTTCTGAAATTCATTTTCCACAGAGAAGTGCAATATTTTTCTGTCCTGTTGTTTACTCAAGACAGTCTGTTTTTTGTAACCTCATGATTTTCATTTTGCATAGCCAGTGTCCTATGTGATGAAAATAAAAACACTGAAGTCGTGACAGCTGTGAAGTGACTATATAAAACAGCAGTGAGCTTCATGTCAAGCCAGAGAGACTGAACATTCATTCAGGTGAATGCTACTTGAAACCATATATATGAAAGCGACACATTTAAATTAATATTATTCTATGGTATGATACTTAAAATTAGAATGTAATATATTTTCTGGTATAATTTGGGTATTGTGTTGAATTACAAACTGGGTTGGTTTAAAATTACCTGCATTAATGCATAATTTTACGTTCAGATCTTCTGCTTCATGTTGGCTGCTAGTGATTTTATTGACTTTTTTTTTTTTTTTTTTTTTTGCTGCATTTACACTTCTTTCTTTCCATAGATCACAACTGTTCCTTTTGTGCTTCTGGTTGGAGAAGATCAACATGGAACTAATGAAGAACTTCACCACACCTCATTCATTTGCCAACTGCACATTTTTTCCATTTTGGGAAATAGGAATGTTTGAAATTTGTATGCTTACCTGCAGCTTCATATCTGGTGTTTCTATACACTCCTATGTGATCTGGCTCATCATCACAGGAACAGGAAGTGGAGTTTTAGCAGAGTTCCTCAACATCAGTCTCTCTCTTTGTGGGATCATTTTCTCTCTGAATTCTTTGCTCATTCTGATCACAAATTGGTTTCTGTTTCCAGTTCTCATAGAATTAACACAGTTTTTTGTTGGACTAGGCATCACTGGTCGTCCTCTGTTTCAGTGTCTGATGTGTGTTGAGCGTTACCTGGCAGTGGTTCATCCTGTAACCTTTCTGAAGTACAAACCTCTCAGATATAGAGTGATCTGCTGCACTGCGGCCTGGATAATCACTATCGGCTACTGTTTTTTCTCCATGATTGTTTTTGTCTCGTCTCCCTCTTATATTTATACATTGTTATTCTCCACACAGTTCATCTTCTTCCTCTCCATCCAGTTGTTTTGTCTTGTGGCTGTTCTCAGAGCTCTGAAGCAGTCAGGACCAGGAGAGAGAGGGAGAGGGAGAGGGGAGGAAAACCACATGAAGAGAAGAGCGTTTTATCTCATTGTAGTAACTACTGTTAGCTTGGTTATCGCATATGTTCCTTTTACTATGACTGGATTAGTCAGTATTTTGATAGATAAGATTTCTTCAGTCATCTGGTCAGTTTGTTATATTTGTCTTATGCTGGCTGATTTAGTTCAGCCTGTTCATTATCTGCACCGGAATGGAAAACTCTTCTCTGTGAGAAAAGAACTTCATCTGTGACATTTTGTTGAGTTACAAATACTTATATCATCTGATTTGCAAATGTGTCTTATTTTGTTGTAATGATCAGCTGACTATTACATTGCTACTTAACAAATAAATGAATATTTAGACAGGAAAAATGCAGGTATATTGCAATATGCGTTCAGCTGAAAGATTCTAGAACACATTTATGGTGGCGTTATGAACCGTATGTTCTGTTGTTTAGTGTAAACGTGTGTTATGTAGGGTTTAGATTTATACAATATAAAGGTGTGCTTGTTATTTACTTCATGCTTATTGTATTTCATTTTCTGTAAAATATATAATAGCAGCTCACTTACTGACAGTATCATATTGTATATATAATCATATATTTATTATTAGTTTTTATACAAAATCAATATTGAAATTTTACACAATCAGAAATTGAAAAACTATTTATTTAATAATTCAAATATAGGGTTTGCATATGGTATTTAATAAAATAATTATTAAATAAAAATGCCTTGCTCAATTCATAGTTAATTATTTTTTTATTTACAACTTTTATGTAAAATAAAGCTAATGTATGATTGATCCGAGTACACAATCAGTCAGCAATTTAAAAATTACTTAAAAAAAAAAAAAAAATTAGTTTGATAAAAAAAAGTTATTTGATAAAAGACTCAAATATGGGATCTGCATGTGGTATTCAATAAAACAGTTATTAAATTAAATTATATATATATATATATATATATATATATATATATATATATATTATTACAACTTTTGGTAACATTTTACTTAAAGCCTTTATATACAGTATAGTGCATTATAAGAGTATTTTGAAATGCATTTATTATGCCTTGTAATGCACTTTATTATGCATTGTATGGTCTCACAAATAATTTTAACTGCAGTTATCATACTAAATATAACTTATTTATTCATTGTTACACCTTTAGAAAGTAAAATGCAGTAAAACACTTGACAAACAGTCAATTTCAGATGTAACAAGGAATCTGCAAATATTACAATGCGTTTTAACGTTATTATTTATGAAATAATATAGCCTAATGCGTTATATTGGACATTATGAATACCTTTATAATGCATTATACATAAAGGTTTTAAAGGTGCCATAGAATTGAAAATTGAATTTACCTTGGCATTGAATAATAAGAGTTCTGTACATGGAAATGGCATACCGTGAGCCTCAAACACCATTGTTTCCTCCTTCATATGTAAATCTCGTGCGTGAAAAACACCACGGAAAAAGGGTGAATCCCAACATAACACCGACTGTTACGTAACAGTCAGGATCATTATTATTTATGCCCCCAAAATTTGCATATACCAGCCCATGTTCAAGGCAAGCCATTATTAACGTCTGGAGCTGCACAGCCGAATCATCAGAAGTTCTGCAGGTATGGTGAAGCAAGCAAGCAAGGACAATAGCAAAAATGGTAGATGGATCGATAATAACTGTTCATGATCCATGATATCATGATATATTTAGTGATATTTGTAAATTGTCTTTCTAAATGTTTCGTTTGCATGTTGCTAATGTACTGTTAAATGTGGTTAAAGTTACCATTGTTTCTTGCTGTATTGACGGAGACCAGTGCCATGTCTTTATTTTCATTTTTAACCCGAAAATGCATGTAGTCTGTATAATTCATAAACACATCTTCATTCTTATTGAGTTTCTCCAACAGTGTGTAGCTTTAGCCATGTTAGCCGTGCAGCACTATCAAACTCATTCAGCATCGAATTTTAGCAAACATCCACTTGATATGCTGCATCACGAACAGTTTGTAAAGATCCATTTTGAGAGTTATATTAGCTGTGTGAACTTCTGTATTATTTATGCAATGTTTAATGGAGTCGCGAGCTTGGGGGCGGGGAGCACGAGCATTTAAAGGTGTACACACACCAAATCAGTGCATTTTTAATCCCACCCCAAAATAGGCAGTTAAAACATGGTATAATAAAAAATCTATGGGGTATTTTGAGCTGAAACTTGACACATTCTGGGGACACCAGAGACTTATATTACATCTTGTGAAATGGACGTTCAATGGCACCTTTAAGTAAAGTGTTACTGTTTTGTAAAATAAAGCTAATTTATGAGTTACTTGATTCTTTTAAAATCAGATCAAAAAGCTGACCTCAGTGTCATAGATAGTGTGTTTATATGGTTATAATTTCAAAAAGTATTCAGTAATCAGTCCAGATAGTTGTAAGAGTCATGTTAGCATTATGAAAAGTAGAGCAATGGCTCTCATGAGCAAGATAAGTTTAACCCCAGCTTGTCTCAGTTTGTTATATTTATTTATTTATTTATTTATTTGTAAGTTAAAGGGTTAGTTCACCCAAAAATGAAAATTCTGTCATTAATTACTCACCCTCATGTCGTTCCACAACCTTAAGACCTTCATTCATCTTCAGAACACAAATTAAGATATTTTTGATGAAATCCGATGGCTCAGTGAGGCCTCTATTGCCAGCAAGTTAATTTCCTTTTTCAATGCCCAGAAAGGTACTAAAAACATATTTAAAACAGTTCATGTGACTACAGTGGTTCAACCTTAATATTCTCGTCGCTTTTTACAATAGTTTTTGTGCGCCAAAAAAACAAAATAACGAATTATTCAACAATATCTAGTGATGGGTGATTTCAAAACACTGCTTCATGAAGCTTCGAAGCTTTACAAATCTTTTGTTTCGAATCAGTGGTTCGGAGCGTGTATCAAACTGCCAAAGTCATGTCGAACCATTGAAATTTCGAAACACTTATTACGTAACAAAGCCTCGTTTACTGAAATCATGTGACTTTGGTGCTCCGAAGCTTCATTAAAGGGTCATGAAACCCCCTGTTTCAGCAGCAGTCAGTTCTCACCACAGTTTTGAAAAATGCAACAGAAGTGGGCGTGGTTAAGCTATTTGATCGGTTAAAGAGCCGTAAAGACCGGTTACACTCAGTGTGGATGAATCGCGTTTGTGTCGAAGACACAGAAATTGAAGTGAACTTGTGCAACGCAGAAACTCCTACAAAGCAAAAACAAACACTCGTTTTTGATCCATTAATGCATCTCTAGCTTATTGTATGCGATCTCACTGTTTGAAGCGCCTGTCAGAGGATGAATAAGGCCGAAGTCCACCTTTCTTCCATTCTCGTAGCTTGCTAAACACAAACAGTTTCGATGTGTCGGTAGTTGATGGCCAACCAACCGCCCGCAGGCAGTCTTGCCCTGGCAGCATCGCGGAAAAAGCCATGCAACACACCCGAACTTTTACACCACAAAAACAAACACCTGTGACCCATGAACACCTCTCTCATCTTCTGCGCGATCTAACAGTTTGACATGTCTGTAATTTGAAAGAATCACATGGTGTCCTGAATAGTTAAGAGACGGTGTCTTCTCATAGGATAAGAAAACTCAGTCTCATTAATAATTATGAGACACCGACGCGTCATCGAAGTGTTATGCCTGTGACGTGGACACGGTGTAGATTTTAAACCCGGAAGACGAAAATAGCGGATAAAATCTCAAAATTAACCACTAACATGTATGCTAACATTGTATTCAATGATGTTCAACACACATACCTCTGTTAAAATCTCAGAAAATTTAATTTAGGGTTTCATGACCCTTTAAGCAGTGTTTTGAAATCGGCCATCACTAGATATTGTTGAATAATTCGTTATTTTGTTTTTTTTGGCGCACAAAAAGTATTCTTGTCGCTTTATAATATTAAGGTTGAACCACTGTAGTCACATGAACTGTTTTAAATATGTTTTTAGTACCTTTCTGGACATTGAAAAATGAAATTAGCCTACCTTGCTGGCAATGGAGGCCTCACTGAGCCATCGGATTTTATCAAAAATATCTTAATTTGTATTTCGAAGATGAACGAAGGTCTTAAGGTTGTGGAACGACATGAGGGTGAGTAATTAATGACAGAATTTTCATTTTTGAGTGAACTAACCCTTTAAACATTAGTTTTCAAATTAGTTTAGAAGCAAAATATTTTCTGTTTGTGTTTACGCCAGACTGTCTATCATTTGTAACCTCATGATTTTCATTTTGCATATCTGGTGTGCTACAGTGTATGTGATGAAAATGAAATCATGAACACATGGCTTGTGATGGCCATGAAGTCACTATATAATACAGCAGTGAGCTTTATCAAGCTGAGACTGAACATTCACTCTTCAGGTGAACGCTTCTTGAAACTCTATGGCTATATAAGTAACACATTATTAAAATTAATGTAATTGTATGGTATAATTAAAATGAGAATGTATAATTAAGGTATTTTGTAGAATGACACACTAGATTGTATTAAAATGACCTAGATTTTTTGCTTTGAGTTGACTGTTAGTGATTTTAATTGACTTCCATGGTACATTTAGACTTCTCTCTCTCTCCATAGATCACAACATTTTTCCTTTGTTCTTCTGGTTCGAGAAATGGAGAACTTCACCGCACCTCATTTATCTACCAACCTCACAATATATCCAATTTGGAAAATAAGCACACTAGAATTTTGTATGTTTACCTTCAGTTTCATCTCTGGTCTTCCTACACACTCCTATATTATATGGCTCATCTTCACAGGAACAGGAAGTGGAGTTGCATCTGAGTTCTTCAACCTCAATCTCTCTGTTTGTGGAATCATTTTTTCTGTGAACTCTTTGCTCACTCTATGCATGAAATGGTTCCCGTATATAAGTCTCACAGCGTTAACAAGTTTTTTATATGAATTTGTTATCAATGGTTATCCTGTTTCAGTGTCTGATCTGTGTTGAGCGTTACCTGGCAGTGGTTCATCCTGTAACCTTTCTGAAGTACAAACCTCTCAGATATAGAGTGATCTGCTCTGTTATTGCTTGGACTGCAATTTTTGCTTCCTGCGGTGCCGTTACTTTGCTTAGTTTCATTCTCTTCTCTGAGTTGTTGTTTAGTTTCATACTGGCACAGCTCATCTTCTTCCTCTCCATCCAGTTGTTTTGTCTTGTGGCTGTTCTCAGAGCTCTGAAGCAGTCAGGACCAGGAGAGAGAGGGAGAGAGAGAGAGGAGGAAAACCAAATGAAGAGAAGAGCGTTTTATCTCATTATTATAACTACTGTGAGCATGGTCATCACATATGTTCCATTTACTGTCACTATATTTTTTTTTGTTATGAAAGAGATAAATATTCAGATTGTGTGGTCAATTAGTTATATTTGTTTTATGCTGGCTGGTTTAGTCATGCCTGTTCTTTTTCTGCATCGCACTGGAAATCTCTTCTGCCTCTGTTCTCCAAAAAAAACAGCAGCTGTGACCTTTCATTGAGTCATTACCCGCTGACACGTTTTTGCTTGAGAGCCTGTTAAGATTAATACTGTAGGCTGCTGGAAGCTTTTCTGCCTCAAAGATATATTTATATTTTGAAAGGGAAATTATGTGTGGAAAGCATTGATGTTTGTTATCATACAGAAACAATAAACTTATGCGCTCTCCCAGTAGTATTCATTGTCTAGTTTTTCCAGTGTCCTCATCAGTGCATATCTGTCAAAATGTTAGATGGTAATCATTTTACAGATGTTATTATTGCAAAAATCTTAATAGTAGTCACATTGGTAACACAACAAAATAAACCTTTATTTTGTATTGTGTTTGAAAACTAATGGGCTACTTTCAATCAAATGACTCGATTCCAGGGCAACGCTCAGGGAATCATGCAAATATTGAGCCTAATGGTTATAATAATATAAATATTAATCCTACCTCAAACCTCAAGCATGACTACCTGTACAGCAACAGAATAAATGTATGAAAATGTCAGTATGTTGTTAGCCACAACAGGCTAGTTAAATTTGTTTAACACTGTAAGCTAATAGCATGCTAATACTTTCGCTAGCTGGCTAATGCTGGCTAAATAAATTGTTAATGCATTTGTATGCTTCAATTCATATTGACTACATTATGAAAATCAAAAAGGAAGTTTTGAATGACCACCACATGACTGTTTTGATAAATTTTGTGATTAAAAATGTGACAGCTCAAAGCAGTAGGTTTCTGTCCATTTTAAATCCAAATGAAAGTCTATCTATCCATCTGTCTGTCTGTCCGTCCGTCCGCCCGCCCGCCCATTTCAAGCAGTGATGTTAAACTTTTTGTTTGTATGTGGGTCATTGATGAATAAGGTTTTTAAAAGTGTAAAAAAAAAAAGCATATTGGAGATATAATTAATTTTGAAGTTGTATTAAGTGTTAACAGTGAGATTATGTGGTTTTTATAATCAATTAACACTTCTTTTGTCATTTTTTACAAGATGGACAAAATTTGTCACCAAAAGTCATTCGGTTTAACCAAAATTTTTACCAAAATTTTTAAAATTTTAAAACAAAGTTTTACCGAATGACACTTTTGGTTATACCGAATGACGATTTTCAAACAAACAATGCTAACAGGCTGATATCTATCTAGCTAGCTAGTTAGCTTAACTAGATAGCTAGCAAAAGGACAATCAAACATTTTATATTTAGTACAAATTTTTTAAATATTACAACATTTTCCATGTTTTATAGCGGTTGTACCGAATGACCTGATGTTTCGGGAGATGCGTATAAGCAAGTGAAAACATAAATTTTTCAAATAGTTAAAAGAGAGTTGTTACTTTGCGTAACGACCATGTGGTCCTTTGCAGGTGTCTGAATGATGTCACATCCTGTCACATGATATTGACCGCATGACTTGATCCAAAATGGTCCCTTTATATTGGTTACTCTGAATTACATCAATGAAATTCATTTTTCCGGACATTCTTTCTCATAACAAAGCAACGACTTCTACACATAATTTTAATACCATTTTGCACTATGTTGATATATGATGTTATAAAATCATGCCAGAATAAAAAAAAAAAAAAAAAAAAAAAAAAAAATATATATATATATATATATATTTATATACATTTATTACATTTTAAGATATTTTAATCACAAATTAAATGGCTGTATTGGCCTTTGGACGGTTAAACCGAATGACCTTTTGACACTTCAAAATCTTTAAAATACCTTTATATGTAGCAAAATATAATTAAAACCTTGTGGATTCAATAAAAGAGATCTAGTTGTACTACCTTACATACTTTGGATGTCATATCTTTGTTTTTTATTATTAAGGCCTTTGGACAAAAAATGACCTGTCACGTCATTGACCCATGTATGTATGTATGTATGTGCATGTGTATGTGTGTGTGTATGTATATATCTATATAGCTCATTCTGTAATGCTACCAAACTTCACAAAGATATATATTAAATAATATTATAATATTTTAAATAATTCAATATAAAGACATATTAATTTTATAAATGTTATTTACATATAATGTGTGTAAAGTACTGTACATCTGTGACATAAATAACTTATATATGGGTAATTTAATAAATAATAAATTATCTACCTTTGCATCTGCGGCTTGAATGTGTTCATTTTGGCTTCTGAAGTTGAGTACCTTTCAAAATCTCAGTTTCCACTTATTGTTTGCATAGCTGATGTACTGTGTAATGTTTATAATATAAAATCATGCACAAGTACTTATGACAGCTGTAAAGTCCAACTATAAAACAGTTGTGAGATTCATGTCCTTCCAGAGAGACCGAGCATTCACTCTTCAGGTAACGAACTCCTCTTTTAATTGGAGTCATTTTCTTTTATTGTGCTGTGTGATATATAACAATGTCTTTGTTTATATTAGTCATATTTTAAGAATTATGAGGTAATTAGATTGCTATTGAATAAAATGAGGCAGCTCTATTTTTTCATTGCACAGAAGTAACTTACCAAACTTTAATGTTGTTGTATTATTATTATTTTTTTTTAGATCACAATCATAATATTATTTACTGTGGAGAACGAAGGTGAAAGAGGAGAACATGAATAACTCTGCAGTGAACTTCACCATACATGAAGCATCCACCAACCTCACAACATATGCATTTTCTGGAAAAGGCATGCTAGAAATGTATGTGACAAGCTTCCAATTCATGTTTAATCGTCTTGCGAACTCCTGTGTTATATTGTTCATCATCACAGGAAGTGGAGTTGCATCAGAGGTCTTCAACCTCAATTTCTCTGTTTGTGAGATCATGTAATCTCTGGGTTCTTTATTATGTTTATTGATAAAGGACCTGATGTTCACACCATTACCAAAGCTTACACCAGGACTAGCCTTCACTGGTCGTCCTCTGTTTCAGTGTCTGATCTGTGTTGAGCGTTACCTGGCAGTGTTTCATCCTGTAACCTTTCTGAAGTTCAAACCTCTCAGATATAGAGTGATCTGCTGCATTGCGGCCTGGATAATCACTCTCGGATCCTGTTTTTCCTCCATGGTTAGTTTTATGTTAAAGGCATTTCATATATATTCATGGTTTTTCTCTATAGAGTTGCTATTTTTTCTCTCCATTCAGTTGTTCTGCTGTGTGGCTGTTCTCAGAGCTCTGAAGCAGTCAGGACCAGGAGAGAGAGAGAGAGGAGGAAAACCCTATAAAGAAAAGAGCGTTTTATCTTATTCTGATAACTACAGTGAGCATGGTTATCATGCATGTGCCATATACTATTAGTGGAGTCTTTTTTGGTTTGACACAATATTCCCCAACAGTTTATTAGTTTCACTTGTTTTATGCTGGCTGGTCTTGTGCAGCCTTTTCTTTATCTGCACCGGACTGGAAAACTCTTTTGCCTCCGTTCACCATAAAACCTGAAATGGAGTTTAGTTTAGTCATTTTCCCCACTTGGTATATTACTGTACATTCTCTTGGAAATAAAGGAAAACAATGAAGAGGAATATGTGATTTCATGTTGTTTAATTTTACTTTTTCAATGCATTTAATAGCCTAGCTTCAATGAGACACGCTGTTAATTATAACAACCCTTGTATATATACAGTCAAACCAAAATTTATTCAGACACCTTGAACATTTCATTCATTAATACAGTTCACTATAGTTTAAAAAAATGGCAATAAAATATGACAAGATCTCAGAGTTAAACTGTGTCCAAAAAAAAAAAAAATCTTAATTATGTCAGATAACAATGGTCAGGTCAAAGTGTCTGAATAATTTTTGGTTCCAAATTTTTTTCAATTTTACTGGTAGTCCACTGTATGAAGAATTTTTGGGTATGATATGTCACAGTTTACTTTATTTTGCTATCCTCACTTACATAAATGAACTATAGTGTCTTGCACCCACTAGTAGAAATATATCAAAAATATCAATAATGTCTGAATAATTTTTGGTTTTATATATATATATATATATATATATATATATATATGTGTGTGTGTGTGTGTGTGCACGAATATGAAAGAAATAGCTCATAAATATAATAAACCATACTTCATAAATTACAGTGCTTTGCATCTGTGGCTTAAATGTGTTTCACTTGGTGTCCAGTGTTGAGCACTATGGTTTTTAAAACTCATCATGTCCCCTTATTGTTTGCATAGCTGGTGTCCTGTGCATTTTTTTAGAATATAAAATCATGCACATGTCCTTATGACAGCTGTGAAGTGAGACTATAAAACAGTAGTGAAGTATATTTCAGTGTTGAGAGACTGGACATTCACTCATCAGGTGACTTATTCTTCTTTTCAATTTTATTAATTCATTCACAGTGATATATAACAATTCCAGTGTTGCTATCAGTCATATTATTGGGGTTATGGGGAGGTTAGGTGCGTTGGTTATTGCAGGGGTGTCCAATCCTGCTCCCAGAGGGCCACTGTCCTGCAGTTTAGCTCCAATTACACACCTGAACCAGCTAATTAAGGTACAAAGCATACTAGAAGCTTCCAGGCAGGTGTGTTGATGCAAGTTGGAGCTAAACTCTGCAGGACAGTGACCCTCCTGGACCGAGTTTGGACACCCCTGGGTTATTGAATAAAAAGGGGCTGAGCGTTTTATTTTTAACTGACATAACAGTTTTTTTAAACCCCTTACTGGAATTCTTGATTTAGTTTTATTCTCTCTCTCTTTAGATTTCAGTTGCAAAATTATTTATACCTATATTATTTGAGTTTGTGGACTGAGAAGACTGACCAGGAGAAAATGAATAACTCTGCAGTGAACTTCACCACACCTGAAACATTCACCAACTTCACATCATCTTCACTTCATGAAAGTGAAATGCTAGAATGTTTTACATCAGGCTTCAATTTCATGTTTGGTTTTCTTATACACTCCTATGTTTTGTGGCTCATCGTCAAACGGACAGGAAGCAGCGTTGCATCAGAGTTCTTCAACCTCAATCTCTCTGTTTGTGAGATCATGTTCTCTCTGAACTGTTTATTAAGCATAGTGTCAAATACCATAAGATTTAAAGGATTCACAACATTACTACCATTTTTACAAGGACTTGCGTTCACTGGTCGTCCACTGTTTCAGTGTGTGATCTGTGTTGAGCGTTACCTGGCAGTTGTTCATCCTGTAACCTTTCTGAAGTACAAACCTCTCAGATATAGAGTGATCTGCTGCTCTGTGGCCTGGATAATTATTCTTGGCTCCTGTTTGTTCTGCTTGTTTTCTTCAATCTCAAATACGTTTTATATATATTCATGGTTTTTCTCGATTCAGTTGCTACTTTTAATCTCCATTCAGTTGTTTTGCCTTTTGGTCATCCTCAAATCTCTGAAGCAGTCAGGACCAGGAGAGAGAGGGAGAGAGAGAGGGGAGGAAAACCACATGAAGAGAAGAGCGTTTATTATCATTCTAATAACTACTGTGAGCATGATTATCATGCTTGTTCCATATACTATTACTGGACTCATCACTGCTGTGAAACAATATTATGCAGCTCTTTGGTTTTTTAGTTTTATGTGTTTTATGTTGGCCGGTTTTGTACAACCTGTTCTTTACCTGTACCGGACTGGGAAACTATCCTGCCTAAAAGCTAAATCTGTGACAATTTGTTGAGATACTTTTCTAAGTTCTAAGAAAAAGTGCTTTTGATCTAATTCTAAACTACATACTCTTTATGTTTAACTCAGTCTTACCATCTTTGTCATTTTAATAATTACTTCTGGCTCTGCATTTTCACATTCAAAATGAAGACTATACAGTATGTTGTTAGCACATTTCCTCGTTTTTCTCTTCTGCACTTTAACAGAGTAGATAAACTGTAAGCATATATTGTGTATAATGAATGCACATGATTTGGTTGAACATTTTCGTGATGTTAATACAAGTTTTAGTTTATTGAATTTGACCTTTGTGAATCTGTGCAGAGAATAAATGTTTTTTTTTATTCATTTATTGTGATATAGTGATGTGAACTAGCTAATTATTGAATGATTAAATATTTCCAGTCCAGCTGTTAAACAAAATCATTTACTGTTTTGAAGTCATATAAACTCCACACTGAGGACATCTGCTGGTTAAAGCCTTGTAAATGCAATGAGAACACAGGAAAAAATATGTTCAAGGACATGTTCTACAAAGCAACTGAAAGTGCAAAGTGCAATTTAATATATACGTAAATACTATCATATATAAAATATGATAAGCGTAGTATTTTATTAATTTGTAGCACAATCTGTAAGCAAGAATTTTATAAATTTTATAACTTCATAAAATTCTACTTAACTTCTATTCTACTTATGAACGTAAATGGATAGTTCACCCAGAAAATGAAAATTCTGTCATTATTTACTTTTACATTTACGTTTCTTTCTTCTGCTGAACATCAAGAATATAGGAAACCGAACAGTTGATGGGGCCCACTGACTTCCATATGGGGCCCATCGACTGTTTGGTTTCAAATATTCTTGGGAATCCAGAATATGGGAATATTCTATATACCAAACAGTCGATGGACCCTATATGGAAGTCAATGGGGCCCATCAACTGTTTGGTTTCCCATATTCTTCAAAATATCTTCTTTTGTGTTTAACAGAACAAAACTTTTTATTATTATTATTTATTTATGACACAGAATGACATGAAAACTAAATGAAACTGGTGTTAAAAAACATTCGGTGCCAGGAAGCACTCTTAGATAACACTCCCACATCAATTTACCATATTTCCTCAATTTATTAGACTAGCCAAATTAGTTCATGTAACAGAGCATTTGAAGGGCTATTATCATTACTACAGTTGTGAAATCATTCTGTAAAATAGCACATCCTGAGCAACTGGACATTCACTCTCCAGGTGACAAATTACTTTTTTTATGTGTATTCTTTTATTGTGATGAGTAAATGCTGTGGCTGTTATCCTGTCATATTATGAGAGTTTTTAAGTTTTCTATAATTTTTTTTTTTTTTTTTTTTTTTTTTTTTTTTTAATTGGACGGAAGTAACAATTTACTTTAAACATACTAAACAGTCTAAATTACCAGAATTGTATAATTTTTAAGTCAATTATCATTGAAATGCTATTATTTTCTGTAGAATTACACATAAGGGCTTTTCACATTTGTGTGGAGGGAAAGTGTCTGAGTACATTTTGTTAAAAAGAAAAAAAGAAAGGAAAAAAAAAAAACCCACTAGAGGGCATATTTTTGACATTAAATTATTTGATTATGGTTGAATCTATTTTTTCAAGTTCCCCGAACTCTAAACTTTAGTAGAGTTGTAAAAACTAAAAAAAAAAAAAAATATTTAGTGTTAACTTAAATCTCTGATAGATGTTGAATGAACTCAAAAATAATAGTTAAACATTTTGGCACATTTTGAGTAAAAGGTACTTTCCATTATAAGTTAGTTATACTGTTTGGGTTTACAGTGTGTATGATTTTTCTAAACCCCACTTTTAACCCCGGCTAAAGGAACATTTCACACTTGTATTTGAGAAGCAGGGTTAGCATGGTTTTTAACCAGAATTATGAAACACTGCTCCGGAACAGGGTAAGCACCACTTTTGCTGTTAATAGCCAGGATTAATTGTCAACCCCATGAACAGTATGAAATGTGCATCAAGATAACCAATGATTTTGTTTACCAGGGGTTTAGAATGACCGAGGGTTAGCTATTTCAAGTTTGAAAAGCCCTAATTGTGGTTCATTAAAGTGACACATATTACTGTGTATTTGCTTCATCTTCACATATTCTCATATCAGCTGATTATAATTTAATTGACATCCAAGTGGTCCTCTAACCCTATCCGTTATCTTTACACTTTTCTCTTTAGGCTAGATCATATTTGCAACATATATTTATATTTTCTTTGAGCTGAGATAGACATGGACTCTGTTGTGAATTTGAGCAGCCATTTCATGTTTGGTCTTCCTACACACTCCTATATTGTATTGCTCATCATCACAGGAACAGGAAGTGGAGTCGCATCGGAGTACTTCATCCTCAATCTCTCTGCTTCTGAGATCTTGTTCTCTCTGGATTCTTTATTCAGTATATTGGGAATAACCATACAATTTCAATTCTTCATAACATTGTCAGTTTTTCTCTAAGGACTAGGCACCCTGTGTTTCAGTGTCTGATGTGTTTTGAGCGTTACCTGGCAGTGGTTCATCCTGTAACCTTTCTAAAAAATTCAAACCTCTCAGATATAGAGTGATCTGCTGCACTGCGGCCTGGATAATCACTCTTGGCTCCTGTTTATTCTCCTTATTATGCAAGAATAATGCCTCTCAATTCAATTACTCATAGTTTTCTTCATTGAGTTGTTCTGCTGTGTGGCTGTTCTCAGAGCTCTGAAGCAGTCAGGACCAGGAGAGAGAGGGAGAGAGAAAGAAAACCACATAAAGAGAAGAGCATTTTTTCTCATACTAGTTACTACTATGAATATGGTTATCATGTATTTGCCATGCTCTGTTGTTGGACTCATCACCATTCTGACGCAACAGAATATTCCTGCTCTCTGGCATATTAGTTTTATTTGTTTTACGCTGGCTGGTTATGTTCAGCCTGTTTTGTATCTGCATCAGACTGGGAAACTTGTCTCCTGTCTCGGTTCTCTAAAAAACACCAACTGACTAATCATTATTTTCATTTAGCAATTTATGATGGCAGTTTGGCCCTTAATCAGTGACAGTTCTGTTTATTTAAAGAAGTACACCACCTAAATTTGAATTTACCTATTCCGTGTCTGTCTATCTCACATGGGGTAAAGCAAATGACCGTGATTTGTTGAAAATAAAACAACATTGTTTTTGATACATGATCATCCTTTTTAAGGCATTATACAGAGCAAAATCCCCAGAGTTAAATCAACTCTGCTCAGAGTACATTTGGTCCCTCTCTAAATAGTGTTAAAGTAACACTGAATCAGAGTTAAAATTAATGAGATAATTAAGTGATTAATTAAGTGATGATTGAGCATTAGTGATGAACACCTGCTGTTAACAAGCAGAATCACTGAAGAAAAGAGAAACACAATAACAACTGACTTCAGCCACAGCCTTAGATGAAATCAACTGAAGATAAAAGACATTAAATCTCTCAAGATCTGATTAAACAACTCCACAAACAGCATTACCAGCTTCACTAATTACTAACCAGATTGACTTTATTGTCACATGTCTACAAAAGTCCTTATTGAAAATTAACAGAGGTTTAGATGTTGTTTTATTGGTCAAGGAGAAGAAAAAAAAAGAAAAGAAAAAAATGATGCTATCATCATGGAGATCAGTGTTTGCTTTAGTTAGACAGTGAGGTCAGTGCTTTATAGTGAGCAGATATTAACTGTTTTGATAATATAATTACTGTGAGATGGTCTGATTGCATTCAAAAAAACTAGTCATGTGTTTTCTCATTTATATATTTTGGTTTTGCATTACCAACCTTGTAAAGCTAAAGCATGAGAAAACAGCGTTGCAGCCAACAGTTATCATGAATGATTTTAAAATCATATAGGGCATACAAATTTTGAACTACAACATTTAGACACACAGAGACATCAAGAATCAGCATATGCATCTCAACAATGGTGATGTTAAAAAAAAAAAAAAAAACGCTTCACGCTGCAATGCATGCTGGGTATCACCATAGTACAAAACTCCCATCATGCACTGCAGTATGAATAATTATTGTCACCACTGTTGAGGATTGTATGATAAGTGTTCATGTCTAAGCCTGAGCGGTAGTAGTTGTTTGTTTTCAGTTTTGAATTATTATAGTGGCATTTGTTTAATGTTTTGTGTATGTGTGTGTGTAATTCTGTAATAACCAATTCTTAGTCAATAACACACAAAAAAAAAAAAGTTAGAGTAAGTTTGTGAGCACATATAATGTAAAACTTTTTCAGTGTTTGCTTTCCAAATAAAAGGAATCAATCTTTGACACAATCACTTATTTTCATGTTCCAGGTGTTCAATGCATTAGTAAAGCTTAGCATTTGAAGCTTAAGTTATCATTGGAAAACATGTTCAAACACATTTTTCTTCAATTAATGGTAAATTTAACAAATACTAGAAACCCCCAGAGAGGGCAATTGTTTTTTTTTTTGGTTTTTTTTTGTTTTTTTCCTTATATTTGCATATTAATCTGTACTCATATGTCCTTGTGACAGCTGTAAAGACAGTCTATAAGACTGCAGGAACATTTATAGACATAAGAGAGACCGAGCATTCACTCGTCAGGTAAAAAAACTCTTATTCAATTTAATTCATTTTCTTTTATTGTACTGAGCTACAGTATATTTAACAATGTTGTTGTTTTTAGATAGTCATATTGTGGGTTATTGGCATGAAAGATACTGTAGGTAAGGAATGAGGCATTTTTAAATTGAAAAGTTAATAGTTTATTTGAAATTCAACATATAATTTGAATTAATAGAATTGTAAATCATGTTCTGAAGTTATTCAACATTAGATTAGAATGCATTTTTTTTTTTTTTTTTTTGTATGAATTAATGATGTGTAGAACTACACACTAAAGTTAAAAAATGACCCAAATTACAGTGCATTCTCATTTTTAGAATCCTGTTTCGTCATGTGATTTAATTGACATCCATGGAGTCAGAACAATAATCTTAACCCTGGTATATTTTATACTTCTTTTTCTTTTTTCTTTTTTTACAATTAACAATTACATGTTTTTTGATAGGCATGGAATTAGTTAATGGCTCTATAGTGAACTTCACCACACCTGAAGCATCAACCAACCTCACGGTATCTGCACACCAACCAATAGCCATTTTTGTACTGAGCTTCCATTTCATGTTAGGTCTGTTTACACACTCCTATGTTATATGGATCATCGTCAGAGGAACGGCAAGTGGACTTGCATCAGAGTTCTTTAACCTCAATCTCTCTGTCTTTGAGGATGTTCTGTCTCTGAATTCTTTTTTCATTTTGTTGACTGTAAGATTTCCAAGCCTTACAATAATTTCACAGTTTTTAGTGGCACTTGCCATCACTGGTCGTCCTCTGTTTCAGTGTCTGATTTGTGTTGAGCGTTACCTGGCAGTGGTTCATCCTGTAACCTTTCTGAAGTACAAACCTCTCAGATATAGAGTGATCTGCTGCACTGTGGCCTGGATTATCACTCTTGGATCCTGTTTGTTCTCCATGTCTATTTTAGTCTCACTCACTGATATAGCAAAAACATGGTTCTACACTCTGAAGATCTTACTCTTCCTCTCCATTCAGATGTTTTTCCTTGTGGCTGTTCTCAGAGCTCTGAAGCAGTCAGGACCAGGAGAGAGAGAGGAGGAAAACCCCATAAAGAGAAGAGCATTTTATCTCATTCTGTTAAATACTGTTAGCTTATCTATCACATATGTCCCAACCACTATCGCAGGATTCAACAAGGTTCTGACTAAAGGGGATATTCCAGATCTCTATACGAGTAGTCAGATTTGTTTTATTCTGGCTGGTTTTGTGCAGCCTGTTCTTTTTTTGCACCGGACTGGAAAACTCCCCATTATATCTTTAAAAAGACATTGTTGCTAAACCTCAAATTATATATATATATATATATATTCATGTCTTAGTTTTTAGGATAGTTTCTAGTGTGTTGATTGGTCTTCCCACATTCCCAGCCTGTTTGTCACCATGGTCACTGATTGCTATAGTATTCTGTTCAGGTGTGTCTTCTCAATTATATAGTTAGTTTCTCCCTCTGTTTGTTGTGTATTTAATGGTCTGTTTTTGTAACATATGAAATATGATTTTTGAAGGATAAGTTGCTGTCTAATATAACACCCAGGTCTTTAACTGTAGACGATGAAGTAACAGTACATCCTTGTAAATGCAGATTGTAGTCTAATAGATTCTGAGTATAGGTTTTTGGTCCAATTAGTAATACTTCAGTCTTATCTGAATTTAACAGAAGAAAATTACAGGTCATCCAATATTTTATATCTTGAACACACTCTGCCAACTTGGATAATTTAGAGATTTTATCTGGTCATGATGAAATATGTAACTGAGTATCATCAGCATAACAGTGATGATTATGTTGATTCATAACAGTGTTTTCTTATAATTTTACTAAGTGGCAGCATGTATTTTGAAAAGAACAGACAGCAATACACGCTTTAGCGGCGCCATCTAGCTGCTGTGTGTGGGACATATCAGCTACTTTAATAAGTTTGTCAAAATAATCCCTTTTCATCTGTTGACAATAGATACAGGAAATGATTAAACTGATAAAAATTAAACTGATAATAATAAACTGAAATGAACCAATTTCCTTATGTCCAGAGCTGATCACATGCCTCATAAAGTGACACTAACCAATACCAAAGTTTGTGAACATGCAGTACTGAATAATCACATTGTTTTCTATACAAATAATACTCAAAGAGGGCTATCTGTCTTTTTGAACCTAATGTTTATTACTTTAAATATTTGCATATTTAGTTTATTAGGACATGAAACCACAAATACACTGATGACAGCAGTGAAGTCAGTCTACAAAACACAGCACAGATATTTATATACATCCAGAGAGACTGGACATTCACTCTTCAGGTGATAAAACTTTATGAATTATTTCAGGGCTTTTTTTCTGCTTAATAATATATTACAATAATGGTATGATGATGCATTTCTTAAGTACTATTGGCATGTTAGATATTATGAGATTTTTATTATAAATATGGTTATGAAATTTAATAATGTGGATTAAGAGAAGAATATATACATTCAAGTCTTGTGATATTTGAATTCTGATTATTTAAATTGCAGAATGGATATATTTTTTTTAAAGGTAGGCTAAATTAATTTAATTTCTTTATTTTTTTGAGTATGTTAGATTTTGCCCTGTGAAATGCATATTATTTTACTCTATGCTAACAGATTTACACTTCCTCATTTCCATTGGTAACAATTGCAACTATTTTATTTATTTATTTATTTATTTTTTTCAACATTTGAACTGAGAAGACAAAGAAGAAATGAACTCCACACTTGAAGCATCCACAAACTCCACAGCCATGCCAGATTACTTTTTGTCAGTGAGCCTTGTGGACATTTGGGCATACGCCATTAATTTCCTGTTTGGTGTTCCTACACACTCCTATGTTATATGGCTCATCGTCACAGGAACAGGGAATGGAGTTGCATCAGAGTTCTTCAACATTAATCTCTCTGTTTGTGAATTATGTTTTTCTTTTAATAGTTTGTTAATAATGCTGTCAAATGTTGAACACAGTCTCGATTGGTTACAAACATTTTTACTTGGTATTACCATCACCGGTCGTCCTGTGTTTCAGTGTCTGATGTGTGTTGAGCGTTACCTGGCAGTGGTTCATCCTGTAACCTTTCTGAAGTACAAACCTCTCAGATATAGAGTGATCTGCTGCACTGCGGCCTGGATAATCACTTTTGCCTCCTGTTTGTGCTGCATGTTTACTATAACCTCAAATAACCTTTATGCATTTGTACTGTTCTTCTCGCTGCCGCTCCTCCACTTCCTCTCCATCCAGTTGTTTTGTCTTGTGGCTGTTCTCAGAGCTCTGAAGCAGTCAGGACCAGGAAAGAGAGGGAGAGAGGAGGAAAACCACATGAAGAGAAGAGCGTTTTATCTCATTCTAATAATTACTGTAAGCATGCTTGTCATGTTTGTCCCAATGATTTTTGGAAGCTTATTGTCTATTTTCACACAGCTGAATATTCAACCTTTCATAAGTTTTGGTGTGGTTTGTTTTATTCTGGGTGGTTTTGTGTACCCTGTTCTTTTTCTGCAACGGACTGGGAAACTCTCCTGTGTTTGTTCCTCATAAAACCTGCAACTGTAAAACAAAACAAAAAACAAAAAACTACTGAACAACCCTATATTATGTCTATTTATACACTTTGTATTGTAATATAAACATTCTGGGTTACTCGTGTGAATTAAACTTGGTGAATAATTTTGTCTTTACTCAATAGCTTGTAAAAGTTTATAGATCATGTTGTGTAGTTTTACAATGCATTCATGCTTCATTTGTTTGACAAATAAATACAATTAATCACCTGTTTCCATGTCAAGTGTGTATTCACAATGATAGTTTAGACGTGCATCTAAAATCAGATAAAACAAACTAAAATATGGGGGTATTCAGAGCAAAATTCCAGAGATAAGAACACTAATGCACAACATGAAAGTACAAAGCACTCCCATTAAATACTCTTTAATTCTATAGTGAAAAGTGAAAGTAAACAAATCCTACCCATATCCTTGAACCATAACTTATTTTGAAGGAACAGAAAGTAGATAACACAGTACGAGAAAATGTTGTGGTTATCCTGCTTGCACAATTTGGGACAACTTACCCCATATAGTGTGACAACATGTGTTTATGAAACATTTGAAACCAATTTAAATAAGCATTTGAATTTTAATATTCTGAGTAGCATTGTTTTTAAACAAATTGTATTTTTTTTGAATATCATTTTAAATATTTGCATATTTGGTGTTTTAAATTACATGCAACAAATGCTTTCCACATGCTTCCTGGTGATGCAGTGATGTCAGTCACAGTACAGAGATTATTTCAGAGGGTCTGGACATCCATTCTTAAAGGGTTAGTTCACTCAAAAATGAAAATTCTGTCATTAATTACTCACCCTCATGTCGTTCTACACCCGTAAGACCTTCGTTCATCTTCAGAACACAAATTACGATATGTTTTATGAAAATCGATGGCTCAGCGAGGCCTGCATTGCCAATCAGACAATTAACACTTTCAATGCCCAGAATGCTACTAAAGATGTATTTAAATCAGATCATGTGACTACAGTGGTTCAACCTTAATGTTATGATGCGACGAGAATACTTTTTGTGCGCCAAAAAAAAAAAAGCATTGTTATCATATTTGTTCCACTAATCCTCTTGGGATTCTTAAAGGATTAGTTCACTTTGAAATGAAAATTAGCCCAACCTTTACTCACTCTCAAGCCATCCTAGGTTTATATGACTTTCTTCTTTCTGATGAACATAATTGCAGAAATATTAATAAATATCTTGACGCATCCGAGCTTTATAATGGCAGTGATAGGGTTCAATGAGTATGAGCTGAAGAAAATGCTTCCATCCACATCCATCCATCATAAATATGTGTAATAAATAAGTGTTAATAAAGGCCTTCTGAAGCAAAACGATGCGTTTGTTTAAAATAAATATCCATATTTAACAAGTTATGAAGTCAAATATCGAGCTTCCGCCAAACCGCCTTCCATATACAAGTTACGAAGAATGTAAACTGGCGTCGCGTCAATTACACTTTTTCCGTACGTTTAATGTGGATATATTTTTTTTACACAAACGCATCGCTTCTCTTCAGAAGGCCTCTATTATCCGCCCGGAGTTGTGTGGAGCACATATTTATGATGGATGGATGTGGATGGAAGCACTTTGTTCAGCTCATACTCATTGAATCCTATCACTGCCATTATAAAGCTCGGATGCGTCAGGATGTTTATTAATATTTCTCCAATTGTCTTCGTCAGAAACAGGAAAGTCATATACACCTAGGATGGGTTGAGGGTAAGTAAAGGTTGGGCTAATTCTCATTTCAAAGTGAACTAATCCTTTAAGTATTTCACCACAAAATTATAGCGAAATACACAGGACTTTAGGTTTGGCTTGTTTTATTCTGACTGGTTTTGTTCAGCCTGTTCTTTATCTGCACCGTGTTGGAAAGACATGTTATTGTTAGATTTAATCTTTAATACTGTTCAGTCTCCCTACACACTCCCAATAAGATGAAATGGTATTACATCACAGTTTTTCATATTTAATCTCTTCTGTCTGCCCCGCATTTGTCTAATTTTACACTGAACCACATTTCCATGTCCCAAACTGTTTGTATACCATGGTAAATATTTTCAAAAATGTACCACTCATTAAAGCATCAGATCACAAACTTGTGTCAGCCCAGATTTAATTTGTGTACATCATATCCCAAAAGATTTGCATTGATGTAAAAGCTTTCAAATGTAAATTTTCCACTTTTTTCTTCCAAATGTTCTAATGTTACTCAACGTTTTATCATGTTTTTCACATTAAATATTTAAATACCTGGTATTTTATGTAATGTGTGGTATTCAGTCAAGCACATAAATACCTGTGACAGCATGTCAAGTCAGTCTAGAGATTTATGTTGATTCATTGATTCAAGACATTCAGTATTCAGGTGACAAAGGACTCTTTATTAAGTTTTTTAATGATACATTAATATCGTGTTTACTTATTCTGTGTCTGTCTATCTCATATGGGGTAAAGCAAATGACTGTGATTTTGTTTAGGATTTTTAAAATAAAACAACATTGTTATATATTATTAAAATAAGAAACGTGATCATCCTTTTTAAGGCATTATAGAAATTATTTTACTGAACCTGAAATACATAAATTAATGTGTAAATGAAAGCAATTATGGATTTAGTTAGTGCAGTCTATTATTGTCTTTCAAATAAAAGGAATCAATCTCTGACACAGACACTATTTTCATGTTCCAGGTGTTCAATGCATTAGTGAAGCTTAGTATTTGAAGCTTAAGTTATTATCGGAAAACATGTTTAAACACATTTTCCTTCAATTAATGGGAAATTTAACAAATACTAGAAACCCCCAGAAGGGGACAATTGTTTTTTCTTTTTTTCTTTCATATATTTGCATATTAATCTGTACTCATATGTCCTTGTGACAGCTGTTAAGACAGCCTATAAGACTGCAGGAACATTTATAGACATCAGAGAGACCGAGCATTCACTCGTCAGGTAAAAAAACTCTTATTCAATTTAATTCATTTTCTTTTATTGTACTGAGCTACAGTATATTTAACAATGTTGTTGTTTTCAGATAGTCATATTGTGGGTTATTGGCATGACAGATACTGTAGATAAGGAATGAGGCATTTGTAAATTGAACAGTTAACAGTTTATTTAAAATTTATTAAAATATATTGTGGTTTGTTTGACAAAATAAAACAATCTCTGACAAATGGTCATATATATTTTTTTCCATTTAGTTAAAATAATGTTAATTCAAATAATAAATAAAAAAATACAAGTAGCCATATACTAAAAAAAAAAAAAATTTATGGCAGCTGTGGTTTCCAGAACTTCCCCATAAAAAATACAGCAGCATCATTCTAGGTTTTACGGATTTAACTTACAATTTAAAATTTACAGTTAAAAAAAAAACATATTTCATTAACTGATATGTCACGTTTATGCTGCCTTCACATGCTCGCGGAATTATCGTAAATATGAATTTCCTAGGTAAAAAGTGCACATGAACTTCCTCCCGTTTCGAAAGTTAAATGCGATGAGCTCGTAATCACGACTTCAGAAGTGGGAATTGTCAAATTTCAGATTTGACAGCCCTGTGTTTAGTTCCATTCAGTTGTCTGTTGTTGTTGCATTTAACCGGTTTTTCTGTTCATGTTTTGGTTTGATTTTGTTTTACTGCTGTACTTAGATCCAGTTTCATCCTTCCTTGCAACCGACAGTGACGTGATATAAGGACACACAATATGAGAGTGCAGAACGAGAACTAAAAATGCTATTCAGTTTATTATAGGCCCCTTCAGACATTGGGTCTCATTCATTAATAATTGCATGGATTATTTCATATTTGTACACACGGGAGGACATTTCTCGGAAAATCTCTGCCTAATTCACAACACGTGTGTACGCACATTAATTTTTCTTAATATCGTTCCAATGTTAGTGAATTTTTATAGTTGTCAGGGTTTGAGTTCTATTCATGTCTGTTTCTAGGTTGGTTTTCTTGTTCTGTTAATTAGTTCTGTTCCCTGCCTGTTTGTTTCCATGGTCACTTATTGCTTTAGTATTCTGTTCAGGTGTGTCGTGTCAATTATCTAGTTAGTTCCACAGTTCACTGTGTATTTAAGCCCTGTGCTTAGTTTGGTTAAGTTGTCTGTTATTGTCACGTTTACCCGGTTGTTCTGTTTGTTTACTTAGTCAAGAGTGTGTTGTTTCTAGATATTTTGTTTAATAAACTGTTTACTGCTGCAATTGGATCCTCTCTCTTCTTACCTTGCAACCAGCATATGATCTGTATGTGATTTTCATGCGACTTGGGCTATATAAGAATAAAGGATGTTTACATGAGAAATGCTAAGTAGGTGTAGCAATTAGCTTATTCTAAAATGCTACAAATAACTAATTTCTGTCTCATCATATGAGCAAAATCCACATTAGTTCACTATCGGAAGTTATTACATACACTTGATGGTGGTTTACAGTGAATTTTGAGTAAAATAAATTGTCATGTGTAGCTTGATAATAATTGTAGTTATAATGAACCTGTTACCCAGGTATGATTAAATTTCGTGATGTATGTTGTCAAAAGAATGCACGCAATTTTTTTTGTTCCCTAGAAAGACATTTGATAATAGGTGGGTATAACGTACACTGACCCGCCACTTAGGTACACCTGCTTAGCTGCTAGTTAATGCAAATATCTAATCAGCCAATCACACGGCAGCAACTCAATGCATCTAGGCATGTAGACATGGTCAAGACAATCTACTGAAGTTCAAACTGAACATCAGAATTGGGAAGGAAGGTGATTACATGACTTTGAATGTGGCATGGTTGTTGGTGCCAGACAGGCTGGTCTGAGTATTTCAGAAAGTGCTTCTGGGACTTTCACTCACAACCATCTCTAGGCTTTACAGAGAATGGTCAAAAAAAGAGAAACTATACAGTGAGCAGAAGTTCTGTGGGTGAAAATGCCTTTTTGATGCAAGAGGTCAAAGGAGAATGGCCATCATAATCACTTTTTTCCAAAAGAGGTCTGCAGAAGAGCATCTCTGAACTCACAACACGTTGAACTTTAAGCAGATGGGCTACAGCAGCAGAAGACACACCAGATGCCACTTCCTGGCTATTTCCAGCATGATAATGTCACAAAGCTCAAATTATCTCAAACTGGTTTGTTGAATATGACAATAGCCACTTTTCAACAGTCAGGCCAAACATTCTCATTGCTTAACCATTCCATTCCTTGCCAATCTGGTCCAGATGTTACAGATATAGTTGAATTTTCCACTGTGGGGCTGATAACAGTGCTTGTTGGAATGTAATACAAATGCGTCAGTCACTACCTTGGTAACGCAAGAGTTTACAGGCTGTATGAGATGTATATAGAGACCCCGTTATGGAAGATGATCAGATATTTATTGCAATTTTATCATTAACTTGTGTTTGCAGTACTTCGCTCCTAAAGGCCAGTTACAGAAAATCTGGTAGACAGGCAACAGACAAGGAACCTATCCTGAGTGGCGACGTCACTCCACGGATTACGCATGTACCAGATGTCAATCCAATAGAGCACCTTTGGGATAAGGTGGAATGGGAGATTTGTATCCTGAATGTGCATCTGCAGTAACTATGTGATGCTATTATGTCAATATGGAGCAAAATCTCTGGAGCATTTTTCCTGCACCTTCTTGAATCTATGCCATGAAGAATTAAGGCAGTTCTGAAAGCAGGAGGGAGTCCAACCATGTATTAGCAAGGTGTACCTGAGTGTAAGTGTATATCGGGATCAAAGGGATGTGGGTGGGCAAGTCATATAATGCTATAGTAAAGTAATGCTACAGCTTACATTTGATAACAATATTCTTGTAATCTGTTCTCCTGACAAATGTTTTTGTTCTTGCTGCAATGGTGACGTCTCATACACACGCGATTCGTGAATATTAAATATGAATCTAGGAATGATTGTATTGTTTGATTTCAATTCAGTAGGGTTTGAGGCAAAAAAAAAATAACATTGCAAAGAAGCTGTTTTATGGATGGTAACTAATATTATTATTGAAATGAATTACAGCCCAACACTGGTGATAAACAAAATGGAATACACATAAGAAAAAAGCTGATGGTTTGATTATTTACATTTATGCTGTTATGTATAGATTTTGCTAAAAAATGTGTTCACAATGTGACAACAACGTAGGCCCATAGAGTGTGACGACATGCAAATCAAGATTTCTGTCACTATGCGACAACATTAATCATACAGAATGAGGATAATACTGAACAAATTTCAACAAAGTGACACGTATATAAGCTTATGCCATTTTTCTGTGTTAGTACAGATTTACGCTAGGCCTTGCTGCCTTTTCAGTCTCGCACATGAGCACCACATTTAGGTGGGTGATATCAAGTTTAAATAAGTTTTAAAATTCAAAACGTGTCTTGAATCCTTGCTTCTTTTTTTTTTTTTTATCCAAACATTAAATTCATTGATGAAGTCCTTCTGACGGCAATACACAATCTAGCGGCGCCATCTAGCTGCTGTGTGTGGGACATCTCAGCTACTTTAATAAGTTTGGCAAAATAATCCCTTTTCAACTGTTGGCTATAGATACAGGAAATGAATAAATGGATAAATAATAAATAAATAAACTGATAAAACCAATTTCCTTATATGTCCAGAGCTGATCACATGCCTCATAAAGTGACACTAACCAATACCATAGTTTGTGAACATGCAGTACTGAATAACCACATTGTTTTCTATACAAATAATGCTCAAAGAGGGCTATCTGTCTTTTTGAACCTAATGTTTATTACCTTAAACATTTGCATATTTGGTTTATTAGGACATGAAACCTATGAACCAATCCACAAATATTATATACATCCAGAGAGACTGGACATTCACTCTTCAGGTGATAAAACTTTATGAATTATTTCAGGGCTTTTTTCTGCTTAATAATATATTACAATAATGCCATGATGATGCAATTTGTAAGTACTATTGGCATGTTAGATATTAGATTTTAATTGTAAATATGGTTATGAAATTTAACAATGTGAATTAACAGAAGCATATATACTGTACATTCAAGTCTGGTAATATTTGAATTCTCTGATTATTTAAATTGCAGAATGGATTTTTTGGCTATTTAATTTCTTTCTTGTTTTGAGTATTTTAGACTTCGCCATGTAAAATTCATATTATTTTACTCTATGCTAACAGATTTACAACAACTGCAAATTTTTGAACTGAGAAGACAAAGAAGAAATGAACTCCACACTTGAAGCATCCACAAACTCCACAGCCATGCCAGATTACTTTTTGCCAGTGAGCCTTGTGGACATTTGGGCATACACCATTAATTTCCTGTTTGGGGTTTCTACACATTCCTATATTATATGGCTCATCGTCACAGGAACAGGGAATGGAGTTGCATCAGAGTTCTTCAACATTAATCTCTCTGTTTGTGAATTATGTTTTTCTTTTAATAGTTTGTTAATGATACTGTCAAGTGTTGGTCACAGTATCAATCAGTTACAAACATTTTTACTAGGTATTACAATCACCGGTCGTCCTCTGTTTCAGTGTCTGATGTGTGTTGAGCGTTACCTGGCAGTGGTTCATCCTGTAACCTTTCTGAAGTTCAGACCTCTCAGATATAGAGCGATCTGCTGCACTGTGGCCTGTTTGTGCTGCTTGTTTACTGTAGCCTCATATAACCTTCATGATTTTTTCTGGTCCTTCTCGCTGCAGTTTCTCCTCTTCCTCTGCATCCAGTTGTTTTGTTTTGTGGCTGTTCTCAGAGCTCTGAAGCAGTCAGGACCAGGAGAGAGAGGGAGAGAAAGAGGGGAGGAAAACCACATGAAGAGAAGAGCATTTTACCTCATTCTAATAATTACTGTAAGCATGCTTGTCATGTTTGTCCCATTCACTTTTGCTGGCTTCTTGACTATTTTCACACGACTGATTACTAATCCTCACAGACGTTTTGGTTTGGTTTGTTTTATTCTGGGTGGTTTTGTGCACCCTGTTCTTTTTCTGCAACGGACTGGGAAACTCTCCTGTGTCTGTACGTCTTAAAACCTGAAACTATAACAAAACATTGTTACTAAACAAATAACCCTAATGTTACTAATGTGAACTGAATTAGTGAATATTTCTTTTACTGGATTTCTCTGAAAGATTATAGATCACCTTCTGTTGTTTTTATAGTGCATCCATGCTTCATTTGTCAAAGATGTGATTTGTGGTTTGTATAGTGTTTGTTTGTCAAATAAAACAATTAAACTCAGACAAAAGGTCACCCTTTTTTCTATGTCAGGTTAATTAAAAATAAAATAGTTTATGATAAAATCCAGAGTATTGTATCTAACAGATGAACATTGTGAAGATCAGAGTACAAAGAAAGAAAGACCCAAAAGAAGTAAGATATTTGCAGAATGAAATGAGAGGTAGAAGCAAAGAAGCAAAAGCAGAAAGCCAAGAGCAAAATAAGAGCAAATATATGCCGGAAACTTACATCCTCTTAAAGGTGCAGTGTGTAAATTTTAGCGGCATCTAGCAGTGAGGTTGTGAACTGCAACCAACGGCAGCTCACCCCTCCCTTTCAAAGCAAAACAGAGAAGCTACGGTGGCCGTCTGGCCGACACAATTCAAAGATGTTGTCGTCTGAGAGAGCAGAGAGTACGTTAGCCAGTCAAGCAATGAGGTTTCTTCTTACTTCTAACAAAGAACAGTCTCTGCTTCTAATAAACCAGATGACTACTACTACTACTACTTCTTCTTTGTGCGTATTCAACGTAGTGACGATGCAAGCTGCCTCTAAAAACACGAACAATTTAGAAGAACAACAACATAGTGATGAACCGGGCTCTGTAGAGTGTTTGTCCGTTTAGGGCTGCGTAGAAACATGCTGGCGCAAAATGACAACTTCACAGTAAAATCCCCAGAGTTAAATCAACTCTGCTCAGAGCTCCCTCTCTAAATAGTGTTAAAGTAACACTGAAGCAGAGTTAAAGTTAATGAGGTAATTAAGCAATTACTTAAGTGATGATGGAACATTAATGATGAACACCTGCTCTTAACAAGCAGAATCACTGAAGAAAAGAGAAACACAAGAATTACAACTGACTTCAGCCACAGCCTTAGATGAAATCAACTGAAGATAAAAGACATTAAATCTCTCAAACCAAATGCACTCTGAACAGAGTTGATTTAACTCTGGTGATTTTGCTGTGTTGACATGAAGGGGGACCCGCGGTGTATGAGATAGAAATGTCTAAGGTAATAAAAACATAACGGTTCATTATGTAACGTCTTTATACACCACTGAAAATATAGTCATGTATATTATATTGCATTTCTGTCAATAGATCCTCCTAAAATTTACACATTGCACCTTTAAACTTATGTTTTGGTCTAAGAAAAGGTCAAACAGACTTATCCATTATGTCATAGTTGGTGTTTTAAAATACTCAATCTGGGGTGCGTTTCCCATACAACGACATAACTCGCTGCTTCACTACCATAGTACGATGCATCGTTGAACAAATCAACTAGCTAGTCACGACTATTTCCCGAAACTGTATTATCGCAATCCTGTCGTTCAGCCATGTTGGTGAATGACGTCACGCAAGTGGTGGAGTAATAACTTATTTAAATGAATCAGTTTGAGATCGAATTGATGCTAGATTTTTTTGCTATGAATTACGGACATGGCATCTGAGGACTAATTCTCATTTTTCTCAGTTATTTTGCTTTATTTCCAGATTCAATCACAGGCTTTTTCTTACATACGTACACACATGCGCACTCTTCAAAACGGTGCTTAAAATCTCTTGATAAGCTAAAATATTTAAATGACATTTGTATATATTGAAAATTAAAGATATACATTGTACTTAATGTCAGCTTGATTATTTTGCTCAAGATAACGACATGTCATAAAAACAAGAAACTATGCTTCTAACCACAGATCGAGAGCTGTTGTTCCAACCACACAACTTTGCGATGCAGTTTGCGAATGTTCATTTGAACTATGGTTTCGGGAAACACCAAATCATTGAACTATGTTAGTAACGACGGAACTTGCGACGTTAGTTGGCTAACGATGCTTTTGGGAAACGCACCCCAGTATGTTAACTTTCGGATGAAAATACTTCAAATAGAAGTGAACCACATTGATTAAATAATGCTCAAAGAGGGCAAATTGTCTTTTTAACCAAATGTTTATTACTTTAAATATTTGCATATTTGGTTTATTAGGACATGCAACCTATGAACCTATCCACAAATACACTGATGACAGCAGTGAAGTCAGTCTACAAAACACAGCACAGATATTTATATACATCCAGAGATACTGGACATTCACTCTTCAGGTGATAAACCTTTCTGAATTATTTCTGCTTAATAATATATTACAATAATGCTATGATTGATGATGCATTTTGTAAGTATTATTGACATGTTAGATATTATGTGATTTTCATTATAAATATGGTTATGAAATTTAACAATGTGGAGTAAGAGAAGAATATATACATTCATGTCTTGTAATATTTGAATTCTCTGATTATTTAAATTGCAGAATGGATAATTTTTTTTAAAGGTAGGCTACTTTAATTTCTTTCTTTTTTTGAGTATGTTAGACTTTGCCCTGTGAAATTCATATTGTTTTACTCTATGCTAACAGATTTACACTTCCTCATTTCCATTGGCAACAATTGCAACTATTTATTTATTTATTTATTTATTTCAACATTTGAACTGAGAAGACAAAGAAGAAATGAACTCCACACTTGAAGCATCCACAAACTCCACAGCCATGCCAGTGAGCCGTGATGTGGACATGTGGGAATACGCCATTAATTTCCTGTTTAGTGTTCCTACACACTCCTATATTATATGGCTCATCGTCACAGGAACAGGGAATGGAGTTGCATCAGAGTTCTTCAACATTAATTTCTCTGTTTGTGAATTATGTTTTTCTTTTAATAGTTTGTTAATAATACTGTCAAATGTTGAACACAGTCTCAAATGGTTACGAACATTTTTAGTTGGTATTACCATCACCGGTCGTCCTCTGTTTCAGTGTCTGATCTGTGTTGAGCGTTACCTGGCAGTGGTTCATCCTGTAACCTTTCTGAAGTTCAAACCTCTCAGATATAGAGTGATCTGCTGCACTGTGGCCTGGATAATCACTCTTGCCTCCTGTTTGTGCTGCATGTTTACTATAGACTCAAATAACCTTTATGCATTTGTACTGTCCTTCTCGCTGCAGCTCCTCCTCTTCCTCTCCATCCAATTGTTTTTCCTTGTGGCTGTTCTCGGAGCTCTGAAGCAGTCAGGACCAGGAGAGAGAGGGAGAGAGGAGGAAAACCACATGAAGAGAAGAGCATTTTATCTCATTCTAATAATTACTGTAAGCATGCTTGTCATGTTTGTCCCATTCATTTTTGGAGGCTTCTTGTCTATTTTCACACAGCTGAATACTCAACATCTCATACGTTTTGGTGTGGTTTGTTTTATTCTGGGTGGTTTTGTGCACCCTTTTCTTTTTCTGCAACGGACTGGGAAACTCTCCTGTGTTTGTTCCTCATAAAACCTGTAACTGTAAAACAAAACAAAACAAAACGTATGAGATGTTGAACAACCCTATATTATGTATATTTATACACCTTGTATTGTAATATAAACATTCTGAGTTACTCGTGTGAATTGAACTTGGTGAATAATTTTGTCTTTACTCAATAGCTTGTAAAAGTTTATAGATCATGTTGTGTAGTTTTTACAGTGCATCCATGCTTCATTTGTTTGACAAATAAAAACAATTAATCACCTGTTTCCATGTCAGGTGTGTATTCACAATGATAGTTTAGACGTGCATCTAAAATCAGATAAAACAAACTTATAAACATGGGGTTCTTCAGAGCAAAATTCCAGAGATAAGAACACTAATGCACAACATGAAAGCACAAAGCACTCTCATTAAATACTATTTAATTCTATAGTGAAAAGTAAAAGTAAACAAATCCTACCCATATCCTTGAACCATAACTTATTTTGAAGGAACAGAAAGTAGATAACACAGTACGAGAAAATGTTGTGGTTATCCTGCTTGCACAATTTGGGACAACTTGCCCCATATAGTGTGACAACATGGGTTTATGAAACATTTGAAAGCAATTTAAATATTCTGAATTGCATTGTTTTAAACAAATGGTACTCTTTTTGAACATCATTTTAAATATTTGCATATTTGGTGTTTTAAATTTCAGTGTCTGATGTGTGTTGAGCGTTACCTGGCAGTGGTTCATCCTGTAACCTTTCTGAAGTACAAACCTCTCAGATATAGAGTGATCTGCTGCACTGCGGCCTGGATAATCACTCTTGGCTTCTGTTTGTGCGGCATGTTTACTTTAGACTTATTGAATTAATTTTTGTCGTTATTTCCGATTCAGTTCCTTCTCTTCCTCTCCATTCAGTTGTTCTGCTGTTTGGCTGTTCTCAGAGCTCTAAAGCAGTCAGGATCAGGAGAGAGAGGGAGAGAGAAAAGGGAAGAAAATCGTATGAAGAGAAGAGCTTTTTATCTCATTCTAATAATTACTATAAGCATGTTTATCATATTTGTCCCATATATTGTCTCAGGCTTGTTCACCATTTTTACACACCAGAATACTGAAGCTTACAATGCTTTTGGTTTTGTTTGTTTTGTTCTGGGTGGTTTTGTGCACCCTGTTCTTTTTCTGCACCGGACTGTTAAACTTGCCTGTTTCTGTTCCTCATAAACCCTATAACTGTAACAAAACAATTTTATATTATATTCCTTGTATTGCTATACAAACATTTAAGGTTATGTGATTTAATTGTTTTTACCAAATTCCTTGTTGTTTTTACAGTGCATCCATGTGTCATCTGTCAAAGATGGGATAGATAAGCACGTGTTGTAGTTTGTTTAAATGTTTGCTTGTCAAATAAAGCCAATTAATCTCTGACAAAGGGTCACCTGTTTCCACATCAGGTGTTAGTTCCAAAGAATAGTTTAAAAACGTGTATATAAATTGAGCTAAAACAAACCCACAAACAAAGGGATCTTCAGACATTGAGGATGCACAATAAGAGAGCGCAGGCACTCCCATCATAAGGCAGTGCAGAGAGATATCATCACATCTAAACTAAGTAAGTTGCCCAAATATGTTATCCGCTACACAGTCTCTGAAAACTTGTAAAAGTGTACATATTTAAACAAAAATAGGCATTTTCTTGTGTGAAAAAAAACATTATTTACTTTAAATATTTGCATATTTAGAGTTCAATATTACATGCAGCATATATCCATAAATTTCTTAGTGACAGCTGTACACATTATAGTGATTTATATACCTCCTGAGGGACGGCAAGCTGTTATTGTTGTTAATTATTATTGTAAATGTACAGATTTTACATTACTCACATTGAGACAAACCAGTAAACAAAGCCGAATTTCAAATCACGATAGGAACTGACCCTTCGACGGGAGTTTGATTGACATGAATATAGTGATACTGAACATAGTGCACAAATGACATGCTACTTTTGTCGTATTTTTTGTCTTATATGTCAGCCTGTTCTCACTCGTTTGATACTGCCACATGTCCAAGAGAAATTATCTAACTACAAATGCCAAAAACAGCTTAAACCCATTGATTTCAATGAGAAACCTGTGGTGTCATACTTCATCCACATTTGAATATACACTATAATTTAAGTTATACAATACACTGTGAATTATATTTTTGAGCACCCAAACAGTTGACAGTTGAGCTAAAAAATAAGATGGTGTCTGAAAGCTGCAGTTGCTGGTCAGTTTGTGTGTAAATGTATGTTTTTTGTGTACTTTTTTCCACTTCTCATGTCATTTCTAGCAAGAAATTACTATTGTGATTAAATATTTGCTTAGTTATCACCAAGCACTCTCTATTTTGATCTAGATCATTAAACCGTTACTGCCTCAGAAGTCTGTCTGAAATCGAAGCGTCAACAACATGACGCAGTGTCTTGTTCCCCTTCTCAGGGAACCATGGTTACAGACATAACCCAAGATATTTTCAGACGCAGCCATTGTTTTGTGTGAGGAACAGATCCAGATTTGATCAGCATCCTCATCTGTCTTAACGCTCAAACCCTGCAGACACTTCTTCTTCTTGTTTAATGGCCGTTTAATGACCTCCTTAGGAGTATTATCACCACCTACTGTTTATCTTTCATCTTGCATGGGTTATGTATCTGCATTGTATTCTTTTTTTTTTTTTTTTTTGAGGATGTAAAATGTACGTAGTTCCACAAAATGCATGCAGTTTTGTTTTTTAACGGCTACAGGACCGAAAGTTACATAGCGTACCTTCAAGGTTCGCTCTATTCCTCGCATAAAATTAGTGTATGGCTTAAGAAGATTTAGAATTCAGCACAGGTTGGTTGGAATATTATTATAGTGCTTTTTTATTATTATTTTGACTATACTTTGACATGTTATGTGTGTTGTATTGTTAAAAAGTGATTCGATTACAGAATAAGCATTGGGGTTAGGTGCTTATTATATATATATATATATATATTTTTTTTTTTTTTTTACAAATATAAAATATGATTTGTCTTTTTTTTCTAGATATAGATGATTGTTTGTAAAGAAATAGGCTAAATCATCAGGCTATAAAGATTTATCTTAAAAAATAAACACATTTCAGCCAGCATAATAATCAAGATATTCTGATTTGTATGATCATAAAAATCAAAATTATCTTGATTATTATGCTGGCTGAAATGTGTTTATTTTTTAAGATAAATCTTTATAGCCTACAAGTTTATATTCACTTTCATTTACATGATGTAAAGCAATCTTCTTAGGTAGAAATTTGGTTTTCTGACAGATTCAAAATTTTAATTATACTGTAGGGGTTAGAGATTAGGCTTGGGAAATATAGGCCCGGTTTCACAGACAGGGCTTAGACTAAGCCAGGATTAGGCCTTAGTTCAATTAGGGCATTTAAGTAGCTTTTATAAATGTGCCCTAGAAAAAAAAAAAAAAAAAAAAAAACCTTACTGGTATGCATCTTGAGACAAAACAATGGCACTGACATATTTTAAATTATGTCAGTGCAAGTTGCTTTCAGTTAAAACGGCTACAATATGCATTTTAGTCTAGGACTAGCTTAAGCCTTGCCTGTGAAACCGGGGGATATTTTGCTGAAAGGTGAGCATTTTCATTCATTTGAAATTGTGTTGTTTAATTGGTTGATTGATTTCTTTCCATAGGAATACAAGTTTACATTCCGATATTTACAGGTCTCTTTACCCTAGATCAGATAAGAAGACATGAATGGCTCTACAATGAACTTCATCACACCCGAAGAATCCACAAACTGCACAGAATATTTCACCTGGCTGCTGGGCAGTTTACAAACGAGTGTGTTCACCATCAATGTCCTGTTTGGTCTTCCTACACACTCCTATGTTTTATGGCTCATCATCACAGGACCAGGAAGTGGAGTTGCATCAGAGTTCTTCAACCTTAATCTCTCCGTTTGTGAAATATCTTTTTGTTTGAATTGTCTGTTAAATCTACTGTTATTTGTTTCTCAGAGTCTCATAACAATAACACAGAGTCTTGTACCACTAGGCATCACTGGTCGTCCTCTGTTTCAGTGTCTGATGTGTGTTGAGCGTTACCTGGCAGTGGTTCATCCTGTAACCTTTCTGAAGTACAAACCACTCAGATATAGAGTGATCTGCTGCACTGTAGCCTGGATAATTATTCTTGGATGCTGTTTATACTGCATGCTTACTTTAGGTTCAAACAGCTATATTGCATTTATATGGTTTTTGTCAATGCAGTTTCTACTCTTCTTCTGCATCCAGTTGTTTTGTCTTGTGGCTGTTCTCAGAGCTCTGAAGCAGTCAGGACCAGGAGAGAGAAGAAAAGAGAGAAAGGAGGAAAACCACATGAAGAGAAGAGCGTTTAATTTAATTCTAATAACTACTCTGAGCATTTTTATCACATTTGTTCCACTAATCCTCTTGGGATTCTTAAGTATTTCACAAAATTATAGTGAAATACACAAGACCTTAGGATTGGCTGGTTTTATTCTGACTGGTTTTGTTCAGCCTGTTCTTTATTTGCACCGGGTTGGAAAACTCTCTTGCCAGCGCTCATCATAAGACATGTTATTGTTAGATTTTAGGTAGCTGGATAGACAACTGAAACTTCTTGTTGTGTAAGAAACTCCCATGTACATCTCAACATTTACTAATGCATTATAAAAATCAAAAGTTGTATCAGTTAACATTAGTTAATGAACCTAAACTAACATGAAATAACAAAGAACAGTTGTATTTTTATTAACTAATGTTAACAAAGATGAATAAGTACTGTAACTAATGTAATGCATTAACTAACCTCAACTAATGGGACCTTATTGTAAAATGTTACCAAATTATCTCTTGTTTTTCAGCTGAATTGTTATTTGCAATAAACTAGTGTTTATGTTTCCAGGGTGTGTTGTTTGTGCTTTCTTCTATTACTCATATCGATGCCAACTCTGAACTCTGAACATACTGAACTGATATATATGTATTGTACTAAACTTTAATACTGCTCAGTCTCCCTACACACTCCCAATAAGATGAAATGGTATTACATCACAGTTTTTCATATTTATCTCTTCTGTCTGCCCCGCATTAGTCTAATTTTACACTGAACCACATTTCCATGTTTGTATACCATGGTAAATATTTTCAAAAATGTACCTCTCATTAAAGCATCAGATCACAGACTTGTGTCAGCCCAGATTTAATTTGTGTACATCATATCCCAAAAGATTTGCATTGATGTAAAAGCTTTCAAATGTAAATTTTCCACCTTTTTTTTTTTTTTTTTTTTCAAATGTTCTAATGTTACTCAACTTTTTAACATGTTTTCCACATTAAATATTTAAATACCTAGTATTTTATGTAATGTGTGGTATTCAGTCAATCACATAAATACTTGTGACAGCATGTTAAGTCAGTCTAGAGATTTATGTTGATTCATTGATTCAAGACATTCAATATTCAGGTGACAAAGGATTCTTTAAGTTTTTTACTCTTTTCTGTTTTGCCTGAATGATACATTAATAACGTGTGATTCTGTTGCTGTCAGCAGGTCCTGAGGTTCAGGATATATACTGAAAACTACAGTACACTGGAGATATGAGTATGATTGTATGGCAAAATGTTACAAGATTTTTCATGAATCTAGGTTATATTTTATCTTATAATTAGAACGATTTTATGATACTTTTAATGTACGTTTACTTTTTGGTACTTAGTATTTATCACTTCTATTTAAATTACACAAGTACATTGTTGCATTGAATATTATTATTTGTGCAATTGTGAACAGATGAATGACTCCACTGGGAACTTCTCTTCACCTGAAGCTCATCTTTCTACCAACCTCACAACACATGAAGTTTCATCACTGGATGGTCTCCGGATTGTTGTCCTATGCTTTAATCTACTGTCTGGTGTTCCTATATACTCTTATGTTATGTGGCTTATTATCAGAGGAAGAAATGGAGTTTCATCAGAGTTCTTCAACTTCAATCTCAATGTTTGTGAGATAGTTTTCTCTCTCTCTGCTCTGGCCTTTCTACTGTCACAGATGTTTCCAAGTTTTGTGCCATTGCAGAAATTTTCACTCGGACTAGCCATCACCGTCCGTCCTCTGTTTCAGTGTCTGATCTGTGTTGAGCGTTACCTGGCAGTGGTTCATCCTGTAACCTTTCTGAAGTACAAACCTCTCAGATATAGAGTTATCTGCTCTGTTTTTGTGTGGCCAGTGGGCCTTGGCTCCAGTTTGTTCTGTATGATTAGTTTTCTCTCACGTAATATTTATGCATTTACATGGTTCTTCCTACTGCAGTTCCTACTCTTCCTCTCCATTCAGTTGTTCTGCTGTGTGGCTGTTCTCAGAGCTCTGAAGCAGTCAGGACCAGGAGAGAGAGGGAGAGAGAGAGAAGAGGAAAACCACATGAAGAGAAGAGCGTTTCATCTAATTTTGATAACAACTGTGTCAATGGTCATCATATATGCCCCCTTTATTGTCACAGGAATCCTCTATATTCTAACACAACAAGAGGTTGCAGTTATCTATCCAATTAGTTTTATTTGTTTTATTCTGGGTGGTTTTGTCCAGCCTGTTCTGTATCTGCACCGCGCTGGAAAACTTTCTTGTTTCTGTTCTTTCTAAAATCTGCTACTTGTAAATACTGACAATTATTACACCTATTGCTTGCTTTTGTTGTGTAAACTTGGATTAAAAAAGTGATTATACTATATTTTCCCATCTAAATACAGCACTTTGAATGAAACTTGGGTGAAAAATGTGTATTAGATTTGCTCATAGATCAGAGTGTGATTTTGCAATCTGTTATGTGCTTTTTTCTCTTTTTCTCAAAATCTCTGTAGTGCCTCTAACATTAGTTTTTTTTTTTTTCTTCACATTATAAATTTGCACTTGCATTCAAGTTATAAAATTACAGTCCAGAAACATTTATGCTCAGAGGGCTGACTTCTTAAAGCATTAAAGAAATAACTGATGAAGTGAATAAAACATCTTATTTCCTAACCCTCATGTCATTTCAAACCTTTATGACTTGCCCTAAATGGGATATTTATCAGAGTTTGCTTTCATCATTGTAACGACTGAGACAAATCAGACACAATTATTTGTTATATTTAACAATTGTTTAAAACTCATTCTGGGGTCTGTCCCCCATCCCCCGAGAAGACCAGCCTGTGCAAGGGCCTCAGTTACCATGGCCCATCAGATAAAGTTTTATTGCGCCGAAGTATATGGGTTGCCAGGTGGAAGAGCAGAGACAAAGAGACACATAGAAAACCCTCAACACAGACTTTCCTGCATTAATATATAGACAGGCTGTTTGTAAATGAACATGCATATTCATAGGACATGGCATCCATTATTACTGTTTGTGTATTATCTCTTGTTTTTGTATTCAGTGCTGTTATGCATATTTTATGATAAGAAGCCATGGTTAACGTAAACTCACCTATACCAAGTTTGGTGTCTACGAGTTTGTATTTTGAAGACTTAAATGCTCGTGTATATCATATGTCAATCTTTAATAGTTTCTTCAAATCAACTCAGCCAGTTCATATGCAGATCCCCTGCTAGAAACGCAAGGGCTCGTAAAAGCCCCCACAGGAGGAATGTTGTCGCTCCGAAATTCAACCTTCTCATTGGTCAGGTCAACCCTAAGAGGTGCGACTTCGACCAGAGGTTAAAAGCCAGCGCACAATGCTCCTCCCGTTCTCTCTTGCTGATCAGACCAAAACTGCATCTGTGGGGGGGGCTGCCTGTGGGCCCACAAGGCCTGTAGGCCTGCCTTCCCCCCACCATGTGCTTAACCCGGAGAGAAAGAACTCTTTCCTACTACAAGAGTCAAATTAACAGCGAAGGTTGTTTCATATTTCTTCACCCAACGCAGAAGATATTGATTACAACTTCAGACCGAACCATCAAAGATTTCTCCTCAGCCTGCAGATCCAAAGGCATTTTGCAAGTATCGTACATTTGAACACTAAACAGCGATTTAGTATTAATTTGTGAACCACCTTTGTTAGCAAAGGTGCTTTATTACTGAGAAAACTGATGGTCTTTTTCAGATTTTTTTTAACTTTTCCCCATAGCTTCATTTCCTGTCCCACTTCCGGTTCAACTCTATCATTGCTCATTTTTACCTATGTATGTGTGTAACCTGCATGCATGTTATGTGTTTGTTAGTTTAGTTATGGTTCGTGATTTAGTTAATAAAACTTGTGCACAATACATATTTGGTACTGACTCTGTGTCTGCAATAGATTTCCATAATTGTTTAAAACTCACTCTGGGGTCTGTCCCCATCCCCGAGAAGACCAGCCTGTGCAAGGGCCTCAGTTTCCATGGCCCATCAGATAAGGCTTAGTTTTATTGCCCCGAAGTATGTGTGTTGCCACGTTGAAAAGCAGAGACAAAGGGACCCATAGAAAACCCTCAAAACAGACTTTCCTGCAACAGGTAATACAAAATTAATTAACAGGCTAAAAACTTAAAATTAGAAAATTTATTAACAGGCTGTTCTATAAATGAACATGCATATCCATAGGACATGGCATCCATTATTACTGTTTGTGTATTGTATTCAGTATTGTATTCGCATGTTTTATGATAAGAAGCAATGGTTAACGTAAACTCACCTATACCAAGTTTGGTGTCTACGAGTTTGTATTTTGAAGATTTAAATGATTGTGTATATGATATATTGATACCTGTGCAACATATCAGTATTACAAGAATCTTTAATAGTTTCTTCAAAGCAACTCAGCCAGTTTCATATGCAGATCCCGTTAGAAACGCAAGGGCTCGTAAAAGCCCACAGAGGAATTTGGCTGCTCGGAAATCCTACCCATCTCATTGGTCAGGTCAACACTCAGAGGTATGACTTTTCTTCCGGACCTTAAAAGCCAGCGCACAGTCTCCTCCCTCTCTCTCTTGCTGATCTGACAAAAGCTGCATCGGTGGGAGGCTCTGCCTGTGGGCCTGCCCTGCACCCCAGCCATGTGCTTAACTGAGAAAGAAAAGGACTCTTTCCCACTAAGATTCAAGTTAACCATGAAGTTTGTCATCGGTTCTTCATTCAACACAGAAGACATCGATTGCAACCTCAGCACCATCGGACTGAATTCTCAGGACTTCCTATGGCAACGGTGTATCCAGACGCTCTTCAAAAAGGCAGAGGCCTAATGCAAGTATCGTACGATATACTAAATTGCTGCTAGTTAGTTAAAGTTGTGAACCTCCTTTGTTAACAAAGGAGCTTTGTAATGAATACTGATGATTCTTTCCGGGCTTTTGACTTTTCCCCATAGCTCCTCATGTTTCCCACTTCCGGTCTCACTATATCATTCCTCATTTTACCCATGTACGTGTGACTTGTGTGTGTGTGTGTGTATGTATGTGTTCGTTAATTTAGTTATGTGTTCTTGATTTAGTTAATAAAACTTGTGCACAATACATTTTTGGTTCTGACTCTCTGTCTGCAATAGATTGCCTCTTAAATGATCAGATTTTATTACCAGCTCTGTAAATGCTTATTACAAAGCACTGTAAATGCTAAGAAAGAATTATTTTTCTGTGGCCATGAAAAATACCATTCTCTTAGAATTAATTAATAATTAATACTGAGTGTTCACAGGATGAACTGATTTATTGATTGTAATTTTAATGTAGCTACATCAATTTAATCTGATTAACTGATTCAAATATTCATAATTAATAATCATAATGAGTTATGGATATTAATATTTCCCCTTTGAGTTAATTCGGTACAATGGCATAGAATGGAGGAAGAATGAGGGCAGATGTGCCCTCAAAGGGAAGGAAGGTAGTTGTTATTTAACCTAATCAATTCTAGAATGCTGTGAGCGTCTAGATTTAATCACTTCATTTATCAGTTCAAGAGGGAAATGGCCTGTGGGAAGAAACTGTTCCTGTGCCTAGATGTTCTAGTGCCCAGTGATCTGAATCGCCGTCCAGACGGCAACAGTTCTAAAAGGTTGTGGCCAAGGTGAGTGGAGTCTGTGATGATTTTACCTGCCCTCTTCCTCACTCTGGAAGAGTACAGGTCCTGGAGGGTGGGCAGGGGGGCACCAATAATCCTCTCAGCAGTCCGGACTGTTCGTTGTAGTCTCCTGATGTCCGATTTGGTAGCTGAACCAAACCAGACATTTATAGAAGTGTATAGAACAGACTCAATGACGGCTGAGTAGAACTGTGTCAGCAGCTACTGTGGCAAGTTAAACTTCCTCAGCTGGCGAAGGAAGTACAACCTCTGCTGGGCCTTTTTCACAATGGAGTCAATGTGATTGTCCCACTTCAGGTTCTGTGAGATGTTGGTGCCCAGGAACCTGAATGACTCCACTGTTGCCACAGTGCTGTTCATGATGCTGAGTGGGGGGCTGGGGCGCCTGCAGGATTTTATCTCAGGGTACGCACAGAACCCCAAACCCCACAACTAATGTCTATGTTCATGTTTTCTCAAACAATAATAAACCACTGTAATTTTTATTATTAGCCTATTAGCTGGGGTTCAGGTAGCAATGACAGTATTTCAATTGTCATTGACTTATCAATCAATGTCTTAAAAGGAGGCAGGACATTAAGCTGGATTTGTTGCACCTGTCAGGTGATAGAACTACATGTGCCCTAGATTGTGTTGAACAAGATTGCATCAAATTGAATTACATGTTTTGGTCTGAAGTCTTTTTTAAATCATTTTTGTGGTCATTCTGGTAACATATAAAGAACTGCCCCTCACTGCTATCAGCTATATGTACATCCATACATAATCAGAATATTGAGAAATATAAATATGATAAATATAAATATGTGCTATCATTTATTTCTTGATGCTTTTGTTTGTAGTAAATCTGTTTTAAATATTTGTAATCAGATGTTTATGACTAGTCTTGTTGCTTTCATGTCGTTCAGCTGATAATGTTGCTTCAGTACATTTTTTAACAGATCTACCATTAGTAACACAATCACAGAACACAGTCTGTCTTTGGAGAGAAATATGATCACATAGTGTATTTGCATGTCATTTTGTCACTCTTCACAGGACCCATTCCTGAAGAGGTGTGAGTTGAATCTTCTTAACACATTCACATGGAAGGCAGACAGTCTAGCTGTAAGTAACTATAGATATAACCCTGTCTGCATTTATTTTATTTTCATTTTATTTATCTATCATCATGGACAACAGCACAGGACTGAGGTAAATCTTAGTGTCTTCTGGTGGACTAATACTTGTATCTCTCATTCATAGATCACAGTTGTGTTTTTGACTGTAAACAGTGAAGAGATGAACATCTCCAGTGAGATCTTCCCTACTGATGGATCAAACTCTTCTGATCACTTCTTTTTCAACACCACTGAGGAGGAAATTGGTTTTAATATGTTCTCAACTGTACATTTTATCACCGTTCTGTTTGGTGTTCCTATTAACACCTATGTGATTTGGCTTATAGTAACAGGAACTGGCAATGGGCTCACAGCAGAGTTCTTCACTTTGAACCTCTCCATCTGTGAGATGTTCTTTTGTATGGAATCTTTATTTATTATCCTCAGCTATGAATTTAATATTCTTTGGACGGCTGTGTATTTTTTAGATGGACTAGACATGACCAGTCGTCCTCTGTTTCAGTGTCTGATGTGTGTTGAGCGTTACCTGGCAGTGGTTCATCCTGTAACCTTTCTGAAGTTCAAACCTCTCAGATATAGAGTGATCTGCTCTGTTTTTGTGTGGCCATTGGGCCTCGGTTCCAGTTTGTTCTCTATGATTAGCTTTCTCTCACACAACATTTATGCATTTACATGGTTCTTCCAGATCCTACTCTTCTTCTCCATTCAGTTGTTCTGCTGTGTGGCTGTTCTCAGAGCTCTGAAACAGTCAGGACCAGGAGAGAGAATAAGAGACAGAGAAGAGGAAAACCACATGAAGAGAAGAGCATTTTATCTCATTTTGATAACTACTGTGTCAATGGTCATCATGTATGTCCCTTTTATTGTCACAGGAATGCTCATTATTTTAACACAACCAGTGGTTGCAGTTGTCTATCCAATTAGTTTTATTTGTTTTATTATGGGTGGTTTAGTCCAGCCTGTTCTGTATCTTCACCGTTATGGGAAACTTTCTTGTTTCTGTTCTTCTTAAAATCTGCTAGCTACTGGTAATTATTGCGCCTATTGCTTTCTTTTGTTGCAAACTTGGATTGAAAAATGATTAGGCTATACTGTATTTCAACAAATACTGTTCAAATACACTCAAAATGTCCGTCTTGGTGAGTTTTCATTTAGACACAGTCGGTTTTGTCTTAAGTGAACTTGAACAGTTAGGAAAGTAATCGAATGCTTGTCAGTATATTAGATCTGTGCAATGTGTGCATTTTTATTCTTAAAGTAATAGCAGCCTAATAAACCCACTGCTGTCTCTGTCATTTAATGTTAATCAAACAATACAAGAAAATGAGAGAATCATTCACTGTTCTTCACTGAATAACTTTAGTAACTTTAATAAGAACAGATGTATATTTAATGAATACAGTGAAGACTGCATTGTGTTCATTAATATATTTTTTTCTGTTGTTTTTGCCCTATTGTTTGTCTTTTTTTTTATTGTATTACTGAATGTTTCAACTCACTATTGTTTGTTGACAGTGAAACTGCTCTGAAAGAACAGATTAAAGGGGTTGGGGGTTATTTTGGGGGTTTTCAACCCAATCTCATGGGAAAACGTAACTATATTACTAGCTGGCAATTTCGTATCATTTTGTAGAAACTGATTTGTACAAAAATGTATGATTTTCATATGAATCTCATTATGAAGGACCACCTGTAGCCCCACCCCTAAACCTACCAATCACTGGGGTTTAAACAGATCGTATGAAAATGTACAAATTCGTTGTACAAATTCACACAAATTAGCCACCAACTCAGCAAAATGTAAAATAGTTACGAATTGCTGTGAGATTGTGTTGGGTTTTTATGAACGCACTGACAGGGGCCCCTGAGAAAGTTTTACTTAGGGCCCCTAGAAGTCTAGGACCAGCTCTGAATATGATTGTCGAGCTTGTACACATGCTTCAGACACCATTCATGCTGAGGCGTTTTCCTCATAACGTCAGTGTCAGACGCAGTGTGAGTTCCCATTCGAAAGGCAACTGTTTTCTTTTGTTTGTTTTGTTTTTTTCAATGAATCCTATGCTGAATGAACTATGTCAGAGAGGTTATTTAATCAAGTCTTATTCATTTAATGAGCTTCATGTAACTACTTTCAGCAATGTCCCTCTCGAAAGTAAGTTTTGTTTGTCGATTAACATCAACACTGCTGCTTTCACAATAAGTCAAAAGTTTTTGGCATATCCCTTCGCTCCAATATCCAATATTTTTAAATTATAATTTTGTAAATTTGTAAATAACTAGTAAGAAAAGACATCAGGCAGTCTCTAAAATCTTTGATGGACTTAAACAGAATTCAGCATAAAATACCTGAGCATCATGCCAGAGAATTTGAATTCTGCTTTGTTTACATTAGCTTGGTTTTTGGTTGCACACACAAACTAATGTCTATGTTCATGTTTTCTCAAACAATAATAAACGACTGTAATTTTTATTATTAGCCTATTAGCTGGGGTTCAGGCAGCAATGACAGTATTTCATTTGTCATTGACTTATCAATCAATGTCTTAAAAGGAAGCAGGACATTAAGCTGGATTTGTTGCACCTGTCAGGTGATAGAACTACATGTGCCCTAGATTATGTTGAACAAGATTGTGTCAAATTGAATTACATGTTTTGGTCTACAGTCTTTTTTAAAGTATTTTGGTGGTCATTCTGGTAACAAATAAATAAGTGCCCCTCACTGCTATCAGCTATATGTACGTCCATACATAATCAGAATATTGGGACATATAAATAAGTGCTATCATTTATTTTAATCATTTATTTCTTGATGCTTTTTTTTTTTGTAGTAAATCTGTTTTAAATATTTGTACTCAGATGTGTATGGCTAGTCTTGTTGCTTTCATGTCGTTCAGCTGATAATGTTGCTTCAGTACATTTTTTAACAGATCTACCATTAGTAACACAATCACAGAACACAGTCTGTCTTTGGAGGGAAATATGATCACATAGTGTATTTGCATGTCATTTTGCCACTCTTCACAGGACCCATCCCTGAAGAGATATGAGATGAATCTTCTTAACACATTCACATGGAAGGCAGACAGTCTAGCTGTAAGTGACTATAGATATAACCCTGTCTGCATTTATTTTATTTTATTTTCATTTTATTTACCTATAACCATGGACAACAGCACATAACTGAGGTAAATATTAAAACAAAACTGTTCTCTTTTAATAATATGTGTTTTTAAAGTAGTTTTTATCAGGTTTACAGAATGTTCTGGTGGACTAACACTTGTGTCTCTCATTCATAGATCACAGTTGTGTTTTTGACTGCAAACAGTGAAGAGATGAACATCTCCAGTGAGATCTTCCCTACTGATGGATCAAACTCTTCTGATCACTTCTTTTTAAACACCACTGAGGAGGAAATTAGTTTTAATATGTTCTCAACTGTACATTTTATCACCGTTCTGTTTGGTGTTCCTATTAACACCTATGTGATTTGGCTTATAGTAACAGGAACTGGCAATGGAATCGCAGCAGAGTTCTTCACTTTGAACCTCTCCATCTGTGAGATGTTCTTTTGTATGGAATCTTTACTTAATTTCCTCAGCTATAAATTTAATATTCTTTGGATGGCTGTGTATTTTTTAGATGGAGTAGCCACGACCATTCGTCCTCTGTTTCAGTGTCTGATGTGTGTTGAGCGTTACCTGGCAGTGGTTCATCCTGTAACCTTTCTGAAGTTCAAACCTCTCAGATATAGAGTGATCTGCTCTGTTTTTGTGTGGCCAATGGGCCTTGGTTCCAGTTTGTTCACTGTGATTAGCTTTCTCTCACACAACATTTATGTATTTACATGGTTCTTCCAGTTCCTACTCTTCTTCTCCATTCAGTTGTTCTGCTGTGTGGCTGTTCTCAGAGCTCTGAAGCAGTCAGGACCAGGAGAGAGAGGGAGAGAAAGAGAGGAGGAAAACCACGTGAAGAGAAGAGCATTTTATCTCCTTTTGATAACTACTGTGTCAATGGTCATCATGTATGTCCCTTTTATTGTCACAGGAATGCTCATTATTCTATCACAGCCACATGTTTCAGTTTTCTCTCCAATTAGTTTTATTTGTTTTATTCTGGGTGGTTTTGTCCAGCCTGTTCTGTATCTGCACCGCGCTGGAAAACTTTCTTGTTTCTGTTCTTCTTAAAATCTGCTAGCTATTGGTAATTAGTAAAATATAATACTTTGAATGAAAAAAATAAAATAAAGAACATTTGTTCATATAAACTGAGTGTGAATTTGTAATTGTTACGTTCCGTGATTGTGTCATATGGTAGTGTATATTCTGTTCTGTGTGTGCTGGGTACTTTTTCCCTTTTCTCTTTGCGTCTCTCTGCTGCTCTACCAGGTGCTCTACAGAGAGGTGATTGCTCACACCTGATGCTCGTTACTGTGGCCGCATGCTCAAAAGAAGCTCCCAGAGACATTCAAGCTGAAGCCTGTCTTCCAGAGTGCTGTGTCCCTCACCTGCTCAGTTTGTTGCCCTGTTGATGTAAGTGTAAAGAATTGTGTAGAGACGGTGTACTTTTCCTACAAAGTTCCTAAGTTGAGGCTTATTGTAGCCTATGAGTTTTGACATCTACTCTCATTGTTCTTACTACCTTCATGCTCAAACGTGCTGGAAGATGTAGGGAGGTGGGTGCCTGATTAATTTTTGTATTATTTTTTCTCCTGTTTTTGGCTAGTTAGGGAGTTTAGCATTTCTGTTGCTTTTGTTTTCTTTTGGTAGTTTAAGTAGTTTTACTCCTTAACTAGTTGGAGGGTACTTTTGTTTGTTATTTTGGCATTACCCCCTCCTGAAGTCTGTTTTGCTTGCTTTTGATTTACTTTGTCTCTAATATCTCTTGTTAATAAACCTTTGAGCTTAAATTTAATGTGTCTGTCGTGCAGGGCAGGGGACGGGCACACTCACTCTCCCCAAAATTTCTTAGTTTCTTTTCACTGTTACTTCCTTACCCTAGACCAGTGGTCGGGAACCTATGGCTCGCGAGCCACTCCTGGCTCTTTGACAAAAATTATGTGGCTCACCAGGTCTCATGATCGAATAAAAATTCGACATTACTAGAGATCAGCAATTCCTTTGTTGTAGAGCCTACCAAAGTTGATAAAGTTTATAATAATAATAATATATTTCAGGTTGTACCGGCCAAAGTGCGTGTTAAGCGCTGTTTGCGAGTGTCACGACAGCCATCAACGGCAAACCACTTACGTTTCTACGATAACCTAGAGCTCCTGCTGCGCTCAGATTCAAGCGGCTACGCAGCTTGTTTGTGGTAATGGCAAAATGAAAGATTTTTTTGAATCGAAAATTTAAAAGTATGTAAAATAGTGACTGGACTGAAACTGGTGCTTTTATTGAAACTGGTGCTTTGCTGTGCCAAGAGACATTTCGAAACAATGCACCGGTTACTTTCTTTGCCGCATAGACCTTTATGTCCTAAAATGTGTCGTATTTATATCTGTATGATAATCCGCGCAGCTTTCAGTGGGCAGGACTGTTGGCGTTATTAATAAAGAAAGATGAATGAATGAATGAAAAAGTAAAGAGCGGGACGTGCTTGATATAAAAAAGGAAACTCAAAGCCGTGAAAGAGAACAGTTGCATAAACAGCCATCATGTTAAGACTGTCTTAAGATCTAGTATGGCCTACTAGCAGTTAGTCAAGGGGCAGTCAATCTTACTTTTCAGTATCAAATTAGGATAATCTATGTTTTTATGTAACTGATTTAAAAAAAAGTTATGAACACTCTTAAAGAAAAAAAAAAATATGATTAACTTGTAAGACTAGTCCTAGTGGTTTATGCAACCGGCCCCTGAATCCGCTTCTGACAGGATGTTTCTGTGCGCATGCTCCGAGTGGAATACGGACAAGCATAGTAGCCTTGGTCTTCGGTTGCCTAAATGCCCACATTGGTGAGTATTTACATGAACACTGTCGACGTAAGCATCGTGCGTGTGCATTGTTCTTCACTTACTTACGCACACACACACACACACCGTGAGAACTCTGAAGAAAATGTATGCTCAGGTGGTAAATCAACCTCATAGTGAAAGCACAATTAATTATTGCAACTTATTTATTGTTTGTTGCATATCTGTGTATTTTAATTGTATATGGACCTAATAAAGTTACTATTATTAAAATATTATTGAAAAAAAAGCATGTTTTTTTTAAAAATATAAGACAATATTATTTTTACTTTGGCACTTTTAGAAAAAATCATTAACAAAAAATGAAAAAATGGCTCTTTGGTCAAAAAAGGTTCCTGACCCCTGCCCTAGACAAACCTTAAGCCTGGGACGTAACAATCATCTTGTTAATTGTCAGTTGGCTTAGTTTGCCAAGCCCTGCCTAGTAATGCATAAAACAAGCATCACAAATAAATAAAAATAACACAAATTTTACAGAACCTTCACATTAATTGGTATTCATTTGTCGATTACATTTAATAGAATGCACATTCATGACAATATTTGCAAAAATGAAAATGGTTTTTGCAAGATGTTTCACTATACATGTTTGGGCTGAGTTTTAATTACATTTACACCATTTTGAACAGGCGGTGCAGCCTGTGATGTTTCTAGTGCTTTGAAACATTTTGTAAAGCAACTGACACAAAGTTTTGAAAAGCTTTGTTTCTCCCATCATTAAAGTGCCCCTATTATGGTATTTTAAAGGTTCCTAATTTTGTTTTGGAGGTCTCCTACAACAGTTTTACATGTATCAAAGGTTTAAAAAAAAAAAAAAAACACTTATTTTCTCATAATATACATTGCACATCACCTCATTTCTCAAAGACATTCGAAAACGACTTGTCCGAACTTAAGATTCAGTCTCTCTAATCCCCTCCTTTCCGAGAGCCTGCTCTGCTCTGATTGGTCAGATGGCTCAGTCTGTTATGAATGGTCGACTGCATACAGCGCGTGTTGGAAACGAAACGGCGATTACCAGTGTAAAAAAAAAAAAGGTGACTGTTACACCTACTTCTTGTGCAGGTGTATTGTTCGTTGCTCAGGGCTTTATGCACTGCTCTGTTCCATGGCAAAAGAAATAGGCTAACAATTCACAGTTGTGAGCATGTAATCTGCATTGGATGTGATGGGATGGGATAAAGACAGACTGTGTACTGCATACAGCAAGTTGTTTTCTCTTTTGGCTGTTCTCAGAGCTCTGAAGCAGTCAGGACCAGGAGAGAGAGAGAGAGAGAGGAAGAGGAAAACCACATGAAGAAAAGACCTCTGATTTTTCACTCGAGGCGCCTTTGGCGCGGGAAACAACTATGAAGATCATTGGGCTGCTTGTATGGATTAACTACGTCTGGGTCATCCTCTCTGCAATATACCACCCTGCGGTGTCGATCCTTCAATATTCAACTTCTTCAGCTCCGCTCCCGTCTCTTTGAACTCCCGTCAGCTTTACATCTTCATCCAAATATTGCGTATCAACCACGTCGAAAATACACTCACCGTGGGTCTCGGCGGAGCTATACCATCGATGACTCGTGCTCAATACGGTCATTCTGGTCGTCTAATCCACGTCCAGCAAGGAGGTTCACACGGACTATTGATCATGGTGTACTAACCAACCTGGCCAGATCAGTTGGCAACGATACTGGAAAAAATAATCTCTCCTTTGGATTACTTAATGTACATTCACTCTCGAATAAAGGACCTCTGGTGCATGATTTGCTGTCTGGCCGTAAGTTTGATTTCCTCTGTTCATCCACACGGAGACGCGTTTAGGTGTATACGCAAAAATATTGTATCGGATGGGCGTTTCGTCCGGTGTTTTCGGAAGGTGAATCCAATATTTTTTGAAAACGGGGCCCAGAGTGGATAAATCTGAAAATGCCACCCTTGCGTTTTCATGTGTACAGCCTATCCGTATATTTTGTGAAACGATGATGTCATCACCCCACGTGTCGACCCTAGTCAGACACAGCTAACAGCACAAAACAGCAACAACAATAATAGCAGACTCTAGATGCTTGTGTTCGTGCTGCAGAAGCTACTGAGCCAAAATAAAGCGTTATTTCTAAGCTTTACTAAAGTTTGTATACAGCGTGCAAGGTTTATCCGCATGCTCCAAGTCTTATTCTCTGTTTTAAGTGTATCTCTGTGGCAGAATTACAGCGCCACATACTGGTCTGGCATGTATACTACATCGTTTTGAGCCGGTTTCAGCGGTTTCGTGTGTATGCAGATATTTCTTGAGACGAGGAAAATAAAAGATCGGATAGGGAAAGATCTGGCTTCGTGTGGACGGGGCTGAGACTTGGCAGAAACAGGATGATTTCCTCCATCTTAACCAGTCTGTTCCTCCGGGTTATGCTTTTGTTTGTAAATCCCGCGCTAATGGACGGGGAGGGGGTTTAGCGATACTTCATAAAGAGAAATGGAAAATATCCCAGCTAACTGTGCCTACATACTCTTCATTTGAATCTATTGCCCTAAAAATCAACGGGGCTATTCCTACCATTCTCATGACTATCTATGATGCTCAGGAAATTCTTCAGCACGGCCACCGCATGTAACTTTTAATAAGATTCACTTGTTTAAAACCGTAATTATATAAACATTTACTATATAACCATTAATTCGCTAATAAACATCCAAGTAAACGCAACTCTACGGAAATTATTATCTCCGCGAGCGATCGCAGTTTGAGTATAGTTCTGTGTAAACGCATAGATAAACAGCGCTTTGTCAGCAAATATTTCATAATCTAGAACGACAAAAACATTAGTAATAATTCTGATTTAACATACCAGTTGAGAAATGCAATAAAATACGATGTTTTGTTTGTTATATTCCAATATTCCAGAGAATATTATTCAGTTATTTAACATTATCCAGTGAATTATTATTCACTCTTTAGCCTATTAAACAGCTTATAAATCTACTAAAATTGTAGTTTAAAATGAAGCATTACATTTCTGCAAAGTTGATATGACTCCTGTCTTTAATTTATTTTCTCGATTTGAAAACATTAGACATTCTACATTTATTTTGCTTATTGTTAACATTAGTGTTGCTGCTGATGCTTTTAATAAATACAATTATTTTTGTAATATGAAGATTAAAATTAACATGAAAGACTACTAATTTTCAACAAAAACAGTTTAGTAACAGTGCACTTTTTTATTTTTTGCACTTTCAGACCCCGCTATTTATTGGTGTATAAATACGATTTGTTTTGTTTTCTATGCAAGGAGGGAGTGATTGTTATAAATAAAATGGTTTGTTCAGTTCAGTGGTGTAGTAATCGTAAGCAAAAGCCCAGATAGTAAGATCAGATTTCCAGATATCGGACCACCACTTCAGGCTCACCATCAGACCACCATCATATATTAAACTTGCCTGATCATTAACCTCCTAAGCACTGGGACCATTTGGGGGGATTTCCGCCTGCTCTAAATACAAAATCTTGGTGTCATTTTACAGGAAGCCCATTGAAGTTACATAAAACACTTCTAAAAGTGATTAAAAAAAAAATAATAATAAATTTATATATATATATAGTATTTAGTATACCTAAATAAAAAGTCTCCCCATACCATTTACAGTGGTATAAATCCAATATCGCAGTGTTATTTTACAGAAAACCCTTTGAAAATACATAAACACTGCTGAAAGTGATATATATTACAGTATATTTTGTCTGTGCTATAATAAACAAACAAACAAAAAAGAGGCGTTTTATGATTTTGAACGGTTTTATTCTTTCAGGAGACACAAGACTCTATTACAATCTAGAACATCCTCCAGATTTGTATAATTCCTTATATGTGCATAATTTTTTGTCACCTGTGTTGAGCATCACCCCAGCATCACCCGTCTGCCTCCTGGAGATGTGAAAGAAATTACTGTTTATACACAGTTTTTGCACTGTAATAACACCTATTTCACAATATCAAAATGTAGATTTACTGAAATGGCAATTCTATTCAAGTTTGCATACTTGCAGACAGCTGTGCAGTGTGCAAGTAGCCTTGCCATATCCCAAACGTATAGTTTTGACTTTTTTTTTTTGGTCAAATAATAGTTTATCATATTGGTTGCTGTTCTTTCACATTTTAAAATAATAATAATTCAATCAAAAATGAGTATAAGCATTGTAAATGCAGTAATACAGTTTATACATACCAAACGCGCGGTCCTCCCCTCTCGTGCGTCCTCCCCATTGCGTCACTGGCCGAGGCAATAATCACTTTAGTTTCGCTTTCAAAGATCTCTTTTATCGATGCCATCGATGCTTTTCCATTGCTAGATGTGATTATCGAAATCAAAACAGTCCATAAACTATAAATCCTCACAAATACTTCAGCTCGCGCGTCAACCGGAACTGAATGTGAGAGATCAGCCCGTGTCAAATTTCTCGGTTTCTGAATGGACGGTTGGCTTGATTGACATGTCCCCACGAATGCTAGCTTTCGGCCATGATTTATATACCATCGACATGTCCTCAGAAAACATTAGCACGCTTTGATCGATGGTTTGGAGATTGTGTGTTTCTTCGAGAGCACATTTCCTGTTCTGCACAAAACAGTTGATTATTTACGAACGAAAGCTCACAGAAACGTGAAAATGGTCTCTTTTGAAAGAAAATATCCTAAGCTAGTTTGTAGCTTTTTTTGATACTGACTTAAGCAGCCCTTATCAAATGTGCGGGGGGTCAATTTCTGTCTTTTTAAAACTGCGGGGGTCCTGACCCCCCTGTCCCCCGTGCCAACGGCGCGCCTGCTGGTTCATATCGTATCTCTCTGGTCGCACTCAGTTTGTCCAACTAAAGCATTTTAGATCGAGATCATCTACAGTCACTACCGGTGTTCCTCAGGGTTCTGTTTTGGGCCCGCTTTTATTCATTATCTATCTACTTCCACTTGGTCACATTTTCAGGAAATATGGTATTCACTTTCACTGCTACGCCGATGACACCCAGCTCTACCTGTCTTCCAAACCCTGACTCTTTTCCTCCGCCGCCTTTGTCCCGTTGTTTAGCTGAAATTAAAGACTGGCTTTCAGCTAACTTTCTAAAACTTAATAGCAATAAAACCGAGGTCCTACTTGTAGGCACAAGATCCGCTCTGACAAAATCTGACCGTTTTTCTGTGGATATCGATCAACATCCCATTTATCCTTCTTCACAGGTTAAGAGTTTGGGTGTTATTCTAGATAGCACACTTTCATTTGAAGCCCATATTAATAACATTACACATACTGCATACTTTCATCTGCGTAATATTAATCGTCTCCGTCCTTCCCTCACAATGAACAATATTGCAATTCTCATCCATGCACTGGTTACTTCATGTATTGATTATTACAATGCTTGTCTTACTGGTCTTCCTTCCAAACTTCTCTATAAACTTCAGTTGGTTCAGAACTCTGCGGCTCGTGTTCTTACTAGAACCCCTTCTACTATGCACATTTCACCAACTCTCCAGCGACTTCACTGGCTACCAGTGAAATATCGAATTGACTTCAAAATTCTGCTTCTCACATTCAAGGCACTTCACAGTCCCACTCCTACGTATCTTACTGATCTTCTTCATATTTACACCCCTTCATGCACTTTAAGATCTTCACTCACACTCTCTCTTGTGTTACCACATATATGCTTAATGGGAGCTAGAACTTTTAGTCATGCGGCCCCTCGCCTATGGAACTCTCTCCCTCTCGATATCCGTAATAATGACAGTCTGCATACTTTTAAATCCCGTCTTAAGACCTACCTTTTAACCCAGGCTTTTTTATGATTTACTACTTATTCTACTGTTTCTATGATGCATGTGTGTTTTAAGTTGTTGTGATGCCAATGGGATTTATTTATTTATTTATTTTAATATTATTGCTTTGTTTGCTTGTAAGGTGACCTTGGGTGTTATGAAAGACGCTGTTAAATAAAATGCATTATTATAATAATAATAATAATAATAATAATAATAATAAATTCTATATTTGTATACACTTTTTCTTAAAAATTTGACTACAATAAAATATGTTTTGCCCTGTTTGTGAAGCTAGCATGCAAATGTAAAAAGCAAGCCACAAAGATTCATAAAGATTTGGGCCTCTAACGATTTAAACAAATAAATAAAAAAATCATGAGAGACCAGAGAACATAATTTTTGTATAAGGTACCACATGATAAATCACATCTGCTCTTTTGGATTTTTTTTTTTTTTAAGGATGGCATTGTATTTGTAAACCTATGTGATAGATGAATTGTACTTTGAATGAGTTTATAAATATGTTTATTAAAACCAGGTGGTTAGGCATGAGGATTTTCTGTTGGATTCCAATTTACATATTAACATTATATAGGGAACAATCATATGATAACCATACTCACATTAGATATTAGAATAAGATAAAACACTCTTCTCTCTATGTGGTTTTCACCCCCTCTCTCCTGGCTTCAGAGCTCTGAGAACAGCCACAAGAGAAAACAACTGGATATAGTGGAAGAACTGTACAAGAAAAAGAGTAAAGTACTACTCAAAAATGAACAACAACAAAAAAAGTCACAATACTGACCCCACCAGTGCCAAAACCTGCCACCCAGACAATAACAGTTTTTTTTTTTTTTTTTTTTTTTTTTTAACCACTAGTCCAGCTGATCCTGAATGGCTTTGTTTTTCATTTAATGAGGACATTTTTCACTTATTGACTTGTACTTATATGTGGAGGTGAACTGATTGAAGACATTGGTATCAACCTGCCATCTCAGTAGAGGTGTAACAGAAGTGCAACATCAATGCGCCGTTTGAAGCAAATATGATGTGACAATGCATTTGCATGTAATTTTGCAATGCTTTAGGACCAATGCCTGATAAACAAGAGCAAGTGGCAACCTGTGAACACTTCACCTCAGAAGGCAGACAATCCAGCTATAAGTGTCTATAAATATAATTCTAAGGTAAAACAGCCAAATAATTCAAACAGAACTGTTCTTTTTTTCTAATGTGTGTTATTTAAAATGGTTTTGATCAGGTTTACTCTGAACAGTCCCAGAATGTTCTGGTGGACTAACACTTGTATCTCTCATTCATAGATCACAGTTGTGTTTTTGACTGCACACAGAGAAAAGATGAACATCTCCGGTGAGATCTTCCCTACTGATGGATCAAACTCTTCTGATCACTTCTTTTTCAACACCACTGAGGAGGAAATTGTTTTTGAAACGTCCTCTTTTGTAGGTATAATCACCTTTCTGTTGGGTTTTCCGACCAACTCCTATGTGATTTGGCTTATAATAACAGGAACAGGCAATGGACTTGCAGCAGAGTTCTTCAGTCTCAACCTCGCTGTCTGTGAGATCCTTTTATCTATGCAATCTCCCTTGGTTCTTAGCGACTATAAATCTGAAAATCTCTGGATTCTTACGTGTTTCCTAGAAGCACTCGCCATGACTGGCCGTCCTCTGTTTCAGTGTCTGATCTGTGTTGAGCGTTACTTGGCAGTGGTTCATCCTGTAACCTTTCTGAAGTTCAAGCCTCTCAGATACAGAGTGATCTGCTCTGTTATTGTCTGGGTGGCAGGTTTTGGCTCTGGTGGGGTCAGTATTGTGACTTTATGGTTCTTTCTCTTAGAGTTGTACTTTACTTTTTTTCCTTGTACAGTTCATCCTCTTCCTCTCCATTCAGTTGTTCTGTTATGTGGCTGTTCTCAGAGCTCTGAAGCAGTCAGGACCAGGGGAGAGAGAGAGAGGAGGAAAACCACATGAAGAGAAGAGCGTTTTATCTCATTCTAATAACTACTGTGACCATGGTTATCATATATATTCCCTTTATAATTTTAATATATTTTGTTTGGTGTATAGCAGAAGCTCCTGATGCACTCCTTGTTTTTGCTCATGTATATTTTACTTCATGTGGTTTAGTGCAGCCTCTTCTCTTTCTCTACCGGGTTGAGAAACTACCCTTCATAAATTATCAATAATTCTACTTTATATATGATACCTGTAATGAGATCTCTATAATTCACCATCTGCCATGCAGCTACAATACTGAAATAGACACTTAACTATTTACTAAAATTCAAAACTTACACTGAAAAATTTATTACAAGAACTATGCACTATACTTTGTATAGTTTTGCTTGTTAAAAAATTAATACGCAAATAAAACATACATCTAATCTCTAGAAGTGTTATTATTATTCTTATGATTATGATGATGAATGTTATTATTAAAAGGATGATTTTTTATGTTGATTTTTAGATGTACTAAAATAAATGGTACATTATTCACTACAAGTTAATAAAAAGTAGCTATAAACACTAAAGCTTGTTAAGGGGCCATGTGATTTTAAGTATATTTCTGTCAGATTATGTGCTATTTTTTTATTTTACAAAATCAGAACATTATTTGGACTAGAAGACGGAGACGGTCACTTTGGTCAGTCACCATTTTAATCACATTTTAGCTTTTCTATAGTAAATATACATATTCACATTCCGTCTAACTTTGTATATAATATTATTAAAGTGATTTTACGATGACTAAAGAATAAGTCCCTTTAAGGCAAGTCATTTCACTTGGCGGCCATCTTTGAAATGCTTCTCGATCAGCTTTCCACCTTATTTTTCAGGTAAGAGTGGGTGCGGCCATTTGCAATTTTAATGTGTCAGGCTTCCGATGTCATTTATTTTTAGCTCTACAAAACAGGTCATTATGCTGCTTGATATTGCAAACTGGTATTTCTTACTGCATTATTTTTATGTATTGTCTAATTATAACAGTTTTACAGTTTAATGCACTTAGATTTTCTTTTTCATTATTTCCCTATAGTGGCTAATAAATCGGAAGTATCGCACATTCACTGAAAACACCTTATTTCTGCATTCAAAAATAGTGAATAGACCCCTTTTCAGTTAGTAAACATTGTGGCAGTTTTTTTGTGGGCAGAGCTTAGGTGAAGGCAGAATGATTCCCCTGACCACTTCACTAACACTAGCTAGCAAGTTTTGTTAGCTTGTTTTTTTAACAATGACTGGAGAAAATCCATTTTTATCTAAATATATAAGGTTGCTCACTGTCCAGGACTGCGATTGTTATTTGAAAAAGTTAACTTCAACGGACGGAACCAGATTCGCCGAGCCGTAAACGTTCACTCAAAGGATGGACGATCTAACAGATTACGGCACTACTTATGGCAACTGTAAGACGACACAAACAGTTTCCTTTATATTTAATCTCTGGTCGTTAGCTAGCATTTAGCTAACTGCTAGTTGTACTAACAAAGTTAGCTAGCTTATGTGCTAAACAAGTTAGCATTATGTGAGAAATCACTTAACTTGTTCCTCAATTTCTGATTAGGTGGGCATGCATGAGAAATCTTTAGACACATAACCTAACCAAACCATAATCCATACCAAGAAAAGACAATAGTTTAATCTTACCATATGAAGTGTGCGCTGCAAACGCAAGCAGTTTTGACGATCGTTTCTGTCCAGTATGCTTGTTTTATTGGTGTTAACCACAGTTGCCATCTGCTTTTTTTTTTTTTTTTTGTTTGGCAGTGGCAGCAAGTATGCAATAAAATTTCAAATTGGAGCATGTACTCTGTCGATTCTGGCACCTAACAATACAACAAGATGACATTTTAAGCACCTTATACAAATAAAATGAAATAATGTGGGTTGATGCTTCAACAGAAGCAAATACCATGGATTAACAGCCTTGTAGCTCACAGTAGATCTGTCTTTAAAGATTTATGAGTTATCTTACAAAATCAATTTCCCATATGCAGAAAATAAATGAAGCTTTTACTTCCGGTACCCGACTGTTGCACTCTATCGCACGTTGCACTTTCTCCCATTCATAAGTAATATGAATGTACCTTCTTTGTATATCAAAAGAAAAGGTCTTCAACCCTGATCCTGGTGGACCCATTGTCCTGCAAAGTTTATATCCAACCTGTTTCAGCACAACTGACTTTCACACCAATGTGATTTTTAAGTGATTCTGAAGAACTTGGTTAGAGTTTGATTAGGGTTGGAGCTAAACTATACAGGGTTGAAGATCTCTGATCTAAAGTCTTTGCTACACAGAGCAGAAAGCTCTCTTATGGAGTCAATTTAAAGCCACGTATATTTGCAAAAGAATAAAGTATTGCAAAGGAAAATAAAGTATTGAGCAAAATAAAAGTTGTTTTTCAAACAAAAATAAATAATTGCAAAAGAAATAGGCTATATGTAGCTTGACAGACTATACATCATTAAAAAGGTCTAAGACTCAAGCTTAAATTTTTGACTTCTGTTTTATTCAACATAGTGACAGACGGACGTTATAGTGAGTTCTGAGGAAAAACATGGTTTTATTCATATAAACTTTTGTGTTTTGATGTGCTATGCTAACTAACACTGGGCAATTCCATGCAAAGGTCATCCTTACCATGATAAAAAGGGTTGTTCTTTTGGTAATTTTTTTTTTTTTTTTTTTTTTTTTTTTTTAAAGTTGTCCATTTAGGTCTGTAATATACTGTATTAATGTGCTCTAACAGAAATTTTAAGAAAATTGCCTTTTTTATCCACAACATATGAGGTAAGCAACAATTAAAGTTTCAACCAACCATATTTCATGCTTTTAAAAAAAAAAAAAAAGGGATCAAAGACCCCCTTTTTTAAACTGTATTTTAACAGTAAGCATTATGCAGAAAGATGGAGACATGCCTGAGAAATAAATACACATGTTTATGCTTATTAGGATCAACAAATCATCTTACTACTTTGCTCTGAACAACCTTAATAAGCGTTAAAGACGTGACCGTTACAGACGCTTCATATTAAATCATATGCATATGACTTTGCTTCTTATTGCTGTGATCTGCTTCAGGCTAACTGTATATATCAGAACATATCCAGTAATCAAAATCTTTGTGCTTTGTTAGTTTTAATCGGAAAAAACGTGTCAACTTTCAAATTCAGTCGATTTTATAACATTCAAACAATAAATGTCGCGTGACAGATTACTGCAGCGCCTCAGTGTAAGGATCAATATGGAAGGCCAAAAGGGCCAAAAACACGTGAATTTTAACACGTCAACAACACATTAAATATGTGTATTTCACGCGTGAAATACGTGTGAAATACGCTTTAAAAATTTACAAGTTTACATTCTAACAGAGTGCTGTTAGCCACACGTGTTGCGAGAGCCTTAGGTCTTGAACTTCAGTGTTCCACTGTTCATGTTTGTAAACCACGTGTGAAGCTGTAGGGGGTGAGTGCCTTATTTATTTTTGTAGGCCACTCGGCCATTACCTTTTTTTGTTTTGGGTAGACAAGGAGTGAGGTTATATTGTTGTATTTTGGTTTCTTTATTTTAATGCACAGATATTGATATTGTTGGTACTCTCCAAAGACTGCTATCGCACGAAAAGATTGATCAAAAGATCAACTAAGAAAATAAAAATGAGTACTTAAACAGCCATTCATTGTTGTGTCATTTATGTTGCGGTCCTGACCTAGACCGGGGCCGTAACAATTAATCACATTTATATTCATTTCTTAAATGGGTTACTGGAGAGAATAAACCATAATAATGAGCATTTACGTAATATAGGCTGTATAGCACTCAAGCGCACGCATAAAGCTTGCCATAAAGAACCGGCAAAAGTAATGATTATGAATGTGACAAAACACAGCAAGGAGACATTTTTTAATTGTTTATTAATAAAACTAACGTTTTCTGAATCAGTGTCGGCTGCAAAGATGTTGACATTGCTGACTCTCATCATCTCCGCATAGAGAGAAATGCACATTTTATTCGGATTACATAATCAGAGAGCAGCCTATTCTTTTCGTTTTAAATTATTTCATTTAAAAGTTGACATTTCAAGCTTTCTATAGATATATTTCTCATATCTGCGAGGCAAGCAGCCTATTGTAACCCGCAGCTACCCGCTTATGGCGTAATACCTATGGTACATGTGATCAATTTATATTCACTTCAAAATCAGTGTCCAGAGTCAAAAAGAAAAATGTTCAGAAATTAGATTCAATGTCCAGATGTCACTCAATATTAGTTTCAGTTCAATGGTTTGAACTGGAGAAAAAACAAAAAAAAAAAACAAAAAAAGAGTGATCCAAGGGAATTCCAAAAGAAAAAGAAAAAAAACAAAATAGTACAGTTCAAGGTGAGTATGCTTTGTCCTACCAGTTCAGCAAAACGATTGTTCTTTTTACTTCCAGGTACGATCAATTAGATGATTGGCTCGCCATGTCCAAACCACAGACGGAGCATCCACGGCAGGGACAGATCAGGATTCAGTAGAGCAATGGTTCAGTTGAAATAAGAAATAAAAGAAAAGCAAGAAAAACAGAAAAACCCGGCCTTGCAGAAACAAATCCATAAATAATAATTATTCAGCTGTTCAATAAACTGTTTAAATTAAATAAATTGTCCGTTTCATTATTCAATTTCCCATACACTTAACATACATGCTAATCAACCACTTTTTTTTTTATTTTTTTTTTTTTATTAGAAAACGTGTTACAGAGACATCAAAATACAATATATAGCATCAAATATGTAACAAATAAAGGTACACTAGAGGGGGCTTAATTAAAATCTACAAAAAAATATAGAAAAGTTTACAAATTTTTAAAGTTTTAACTGCTTTTTGCTTCAAAGAATATCGTATAGAGTCAATATAATGTTCAAATTATCTCTTAAAAGATATAAAACAGGGTTTTTTGCAAGAAAACTTGCATTTATGAATATGAAACTTCACCATTAAGAGTATAAAGTTTTTTATATAGATCTGGTTGTGCTTGTTTCTACAGTCCTCCATATGACCAAATACTGCATCCTTCCATAACAGCACAGATTGGTCATCAATATTTTTTGCCATAAAATCACAAATATTTTGCCAAAAATGGTCTTACCAATGGGCAGTGCCAGAACAGATGAATCACAGTTTCAGAGCAATTGTCACAGAAAGTGCATTTAACGTCAGTATCATTTTTAAATTTTACAAGGTAATGCTTCTCTGGGTAAATCCTATGTATAATTTTGAATGATACCTCTTTGACTTTGTTTGTAATTAAATATTGATTAGGTATAAGCCAGACCTTTTTCCAAGCAATATTGTCTGTCAACCGATTCCAATATGAGTAAATATAAGGCAAACATATAATATTTCTTTGAAATAACTCTCTTATAGACCTGTTTTTTGAATTAAGAGATAAACAAATATCATCTACATAAGAATTAATTATAGTAGATGGGGACCATTGTTGAATGTTAATTCTTTTCTGAGATCTGAACAGCATGCAGACTTTAGAGGATATTGCTCCAAAAACTTTTGCATAGTCCCCTGGTGTTACAGGAATCTTGTAATATGCCAAAAACTCATTATAGGTGAAAAGAAAACCATTTGAATTAAATAACTGATCCACCAATATTATGTTATTATTAAACCAATCTTTCATAAAAAGTGATTTGCGTTTATATAAAATGTCCTTATTATTTCTGCTAATCAACCACATGTTCGCTCTTAGTACATTGAAACCTATGTACACAGCTAGCAAGCTAACCTCACATGTAACACATTTCTTCATAAATAAAATAACTACTTCCACTAATATACATATTCTAAACAATTAAACATTATTTATACAGTTATGAAAATGTAGATTAGATTACCATTTACCATTTCTTTCACATTACAAATGATAACTCTCCATATTTCAAAACCACTTAATACATACATTATATAGCGAAAATGGTACTCACCAAGGAAAAGGTAAGAGAAGGTAAGAAGAAAATAAAATAAAGTTGTTGTTTTTTTTGTTGTTTTTTTTGGCCTTAATCCAGATCGTTTTCGTCTTCTTTCATGTGCGCGTCTAACTTTTCCTGCTCGTCTCGATCTCTCTTTCCGTCGGCTTCTATTACACTTAAAGCATGACTTCTGAGGATATTTTTTCTCAAAAATAATCTATTTTTAGATTATTTAAGTTCTCTTTTGAGAGCTATGAACACGAAATCACTGCGTCACACTCTCTGCTGCTCTAGTTCGGTTTCTTCGCGCTCTACTCTGAACTCACTTTGCGGAGGAGGGACTAACCTCCGACCTCATCCAATCAAAACTTTCTTTAGCTAATTTCTTTTTCCAGATTTAAATTTATAGTATAATGTAAATTAACTTGCGTTATTACTAGTGACCTTTCGGTTCATTTAGCCTATAAGACGCGCTCCAGTTCACGTGCAAGTGATTATATTGTCTGCTATATTTGCTTCTTATTTATTAAATCCAGGCAATTGGTTGATGTTCCAGTAATTATGTATGTATATATATATATATATATATAAAACAAACAAACAAGCAAACAAAAAAACTTTTTAACAAAAATAAAAACAGGAACTAGCTATATACATGAACAAGACTTCCACACATCCATTCGGCCAAGGTCTTGTCTTGTAGGCCAAATCCCGATGTAACAGGGGCAGGGAATTGTGACGCTGACTCCCTGGGGTATCAAAAGTGCACCAGGTGCGTGCAGCCATTCTGTTTTTGAAACATGGCCGCCTCCAAGAGTGATTTCTACTCAGCAAAATATCAGCTAGCATCCGTCAATTTAGAAACAAATCAATTATTGTCCCGAAAGTAAAGGAGAGAGGGAAAGAAGTTACTTAAACGTATGCACCTTTACAGAGAGCCACTCTCTTCTGTAATTTAACAAGAGTTTACTCACATTCTGAGGCAGAAATGTCCAGTTTAAATGCACTGCTTATATTTTTGAATGGTTCACTCCTTCTGCAAAAATGCTTGAAGATCCGCGTCGGACAACGCTGTGCTCACTCCACGTCCACCTTTACCTTGCAGTGACCATCTTGCCTTCAATATTTCTTTTACACTCGAACTTTGATTCCCAGGTCCCACAGTAGTAGTGCAGCATCCATCAGGGTAGGGTAAGTTTTTACTCCCGTCTCCAGGTAGATCTTTATCTGTGCTGGATAGACACACTGCGCTCGCACATTCTTCTTTTCTTGAGCTGTTTCATTGCATCTCGCAACTCTGGCGAGTAGTCGTTGTCAAAGTAAATCTGTTTTGTGTTGTACAGGACCTGTTTCTGTGACCAGGCTTGTCTTAAGATTGCATCCTTAACAGCAGGAATCTCACTATTATCGATCTCGGAGGTGCGCTATGTCTTTTGGTTTGGCTGCAAGGGCCCTGTGTGCTCTTTCAATCTTTATATCCATATCCTGAGGTAGCTGTAGAACTGTGGTGAGCAGACCGATAACAAATTCCACCGTGTTTTCTCCTTCGCAGCCCTCGGCAACTTGATATATTCGTAGATTATTCCGACGAAGTCTATTTTGCATGTCTTCGCATCTACCTGTAAGATCCACCTCACGTTCCAGGAGATATCGGAGTGCTCTTTCGTGCCTCATTTCAGTTTCCTCAGCAACGTTTGTCCGTTCCTCTGTCCCCCCGATTCTGCTCTCCAAACTATTTATTGTGCATTTTAAGTCCTCAACCAAGGTCTCTAATTTTGTCAGTGATATTTTCGTTTGTTTATGCCCCTCTTGAACGATTTCAGTTCTTCCATCACTTCAGAAAGTTCGGGAGCACGCGGGCTAGCTTTAGCATGTCTGGCAGGGCTAGGTGATCGTTTTTTATCATCTCTTTCTCTCGAATTTTCGTTTTTGGAAGCATTCTTGTGTCTCGTTGTCGTACTCATTATGAAAAACTCTGATTATACCTGAATTTGTTATGTAGATCGGGATTTATTGCAACAATCAGACGGAGCTTAAGCGTTTGCCATCTCTGTGACGTCACCGGAAGTCCTCATGAAAAGTGCTTTTACTGTTATAAAAATACAGATTTATGTGCATTAGTGGAACTGAAGGTGTGAGAATAAACACGAAACACACGTGATCCTTGTCATGCAATGAATTCAGCCAATCGTGGAACAGCTGTGTCATCATCAGAGCCTGTGTAGCCACTCTTGAGAAGCTGTGCCGGCTGACTCATTCGTAAAATTTGTCTTTCTTTCAATGTTGAAATTTTAACATATTTTGTGTAGAGATACTGGCACTTTTGCTTAAAGACATTTTATCAATCTTTCATCTTGTGCTAAAACTCTTACAGAACCAACCAAATACAATATCACTTATATTTGCATATCATGAATTCAGGACTCATCCCATTTAATAACGTGCAAATTTATAACACATCAACTTTGAAGGCTGACAGTCCAGATATAAGTGACTATAGAAATAACCATGTCTGCTAATTTACTTTCATTTAGTTTTGTTTCACAAAATTGCATGAATTGTTATCTTTATAGATGACAGGACTAAGGTTTAATGCATGTTTTGTAATAGGGTAAGATCAACCAACAACAGGGTTGCACACAAAATGTGGGACACAGTATTTCATTATAAAAATGAGGAAATAATTATAGCTCCTTTTACTACAATTGTTTGAATAGTTATTCCACAAATTTTTTAGTTTAAAAATTATGTTTAAAAAAAAAACACTCAAAATGTTAAGACCTCTAACAAGGCAAAATCACTATAATTCTCATTCTCAAAAAAAAAACAAAAAAACATGGGATTTGTGCTTCTAACATTTCCATGTGTTATCAAAATGTACCATATTTGTGGAATGTGCTGCAAGTAAATCATGTTGTTTTAGTTTGATTTCCTTGATGCTGATGTTGTTTCTGGTCTAATCCAGTGTGACAAAAGAGTATCTGTTTTCAGTATTTTGAATGAGTTCGTGTTAAAAGCAAGTGATTATTTGCATATATTTGACAACTAGTCTTGTTGCTTTTGTTACTTTGATGATCTTGAATGACTTTTGTGAACTTTGTCCTCTTAATGTGAGAATTTGTCACTTAGTTCTCATTTGTAGAGATGAATCACTAATATTGTTATTCAAATCTTGTTTTACACTTCTACTATCTTGTGATAAGCTTAAAGATCACCATCTGCCACTTAAGCAAATATGATATCACTTAATATATTTGCATAATATCAATATCATATTTGCAATATCATCCCAGATATTAAAATTCAAGTTTCATCCCATTAACACATCGGGTTGGAAGGCAGACAGTCCAGCTATGAGTGACTACAGATAAAAACTGTGTGAATCATATCATCATTATAGACGAAAAAGGTAAAGTGCTGCCTGATTGGGAAATAAATGTAACATATTCTCTGATATTTAGAATAGCATTTTGAATTTTTGATGAGCAGATACTGATTTTAACTGGTAACAGAACTTTTCTCTTTTTCTAATGTGTGATATTTTTGATCAGGTTTACTCTGTACAGTTCCAGAATGTTCTGGTGGACTAACACTTGTATCTCTCATTCATAGATCACAGTGTGTTTTTGACTGCAAACAGCGAAGAGATGAACATCTCCAGTGAGATCTTCCCTACTAGATCTAATTATTCGGATTACTTATTTTACAATGACAGTGTGTTGGAAGATAGTTTTGAAATGACTTCACTGGTAGATATCTTCTTCATTCTGTTTGATCTTCCTACAAACTTTTATGTGATATGGCTTATAGTAACAGGAACCGGGAATGGACTTGCAGCAGAGTTCTTTAGCCTGAACCTCGCTGTCTGTGAGATCTTGTTATGTTTGCAATCTCTCTTGAACCATTTCACTTATAAAGTTGAAATTCTCTGGATAGCTGTGCTTTCTTTGGATGGACAAGGCATCACTGGTCGTCCTCTGTTTCAGTGTCTGATCTGTGTTGAGCGTTACCTGGCAGTGGCTCATTCTGTAACCTTTCTGAAGTACAAACCTCTCAGATATAGAGTGATTTGTTCCGTTATTGTCCTAGTGGCAAGTTTTGTCTCCAGTGGGATCATTATCTTTTTTTTAATGTTCCAGCCTATGTTATACTTTGTTTTTTTGTTTGCACAGTTCCTCCTCTTCCTCTCCATCCAGTTGTTTTGTCTTGTGGCTGTTCTCAGAGCTCTGAAGCAGTCAGGACCAGGAGAGAGAGAGAGAGAGGAGGAAAACCACATGAAGAGAAGAGCATTTTATCTTATTCTAATAACTACTGTGACCATGTTTATATTATATGCTCCTTATATAATCATAGAAGCTCTTGGTAGTTTAACAACAGTCCCTAATATACTCTCATCCATTGGCTTTGTATGTTTTACTTTGGCTGGTTTGGTGCAGCCTCTTCTCTTTCTTTACTGGGTGAGGAAACTGCCATTCATTAAATGTCACTAATTCTACTTTAATCATTATCAGTATATAACAGCATAATCTTTAGTGTATCTATTTATTCCATGATGATAAAAACAACATTTTTAAAAGTAAAAAAGTAAAAGTAGAATTTACTCATTGTTAATGTACTTTTTGTTTGTTATGCCACTTGGGAATTTAAAGCAGTCTTACACAAATCAAATAGCCATTTATCTGAGAACCAGAAGTGATCTTTTGTATTATATTAATGTTGCTTTTAAAGATGTTATTGTGTAGGGGTTTGGTGTAGGGTAAGATGTCCTTGCAAAATGTGTGTTCATTTTGTTAAAATGTTATGTGCACTATTTTTTTCTTAACTTTAAATGTTTTAAATTAAATTAATATAATTAAAATACATTAAAGTAAATATTTCTTTGATCACTGTTTCTTGCTATAACTTGAGTAACAAGGTTGATTTTTATAAAAATAAAAAGTCTTGCAATTATATTTATTTTAGTTATCTGATGCTGAATAATTTGTCCAAATTCAGTTGCTGTCAGGGTTTGGTGAGGAAAGGAGCAAGGACTCAATAATGCAGGTTGAAGGGCTCTTTCTTTATTAATAATAATAAAACAAAAACAAACAAAAACTACCCCGTACGGGAAAACAAGACCAGAAACAAGGCATCAAGACTTGACAGGGTCAGGACACATGAGGATACCTTAGACAACAAACACACACGAGACTGCAGACACAAGGAGAATAAATAGGAGAGCAAACAAGGCAGGTAATGAGGGAGGACAGGTGGGGCAAATGAACCAATAATCAGGTAACAAGATGGGCGGGGTTAGACAATCGACAGGAGAGCACATGGCACAAAGAAACAAATGACAAGCCATGTGCTCACACCAAACATAACAAAAACACAAGCACTAGACGAGAACACGCAGCTAATGAGAGAACCCATAAGCCACGTGTTCACACAAAACACAGACTGCGTGCTACACAGCACAAGACAAAAACACAACATGAAAGTACGCGGCAGGTGTAAACAAACTGCGTGCTACACAAAACATGACAATACAAGAGCGCCCGGCTAATAAGAACCAACCAGGCGCTCACAAAACACAAGAGCGCACGGCAAGTGAAAGTACACACAAACCGTGCGCTCACAATAAAGACAGAGCAGGGAGCGCAAGTGTCTGAATCCCGAATACTCTGGGATCGGGCCAAATTCCGACCTCAGAGCCCTGGACAGCATGCTGTAACATAGTCCACTGTAGATAAGTTTGCAGAACCCAGGAGCAGTTTATTGAAACAAAGTGAAAGTGATAAAAATATGATCCAAAAGAGATTTGACATAGACTTGACATGAACATGAATACATTCACCAAACAATGGGTTGCATGAACAAAGCTAGACAAAGGAACAATGAAACATGAGGGCTATTTATACACAAAACTAATGAGCAATCAAGAGACACCTGTGCACAATCAAACAATGAACCAGTAGGTGTGTTCGACATCGGCTGCGGCCGGATGCAACCGATCGGCGAGAGTTGTCGCTTGCAGTCGGGGAGGAGCTGAAAACGGAGACATGAAGTTGGACACTTTCTGCTTCCTGTAGTGACGCTCGTGCTGCGTTTGCATACTTTATCGCAGCTAAAGTGAAATAAATGCAATATTTGTCAAATACACAGATGTTTCAGAGACATTTTCAATCAATACTTTATGTAATGCTTAATACAACGTCTGTTTGTACAGGAATAAAGTTCAACATAGGCCTATACTATTTAAATACCAATGAAGTGGGGTCTATGTTTTTTATCAGTTTTATTTTGATAAACACGACACAATATAACATCGCGACTACATGAAAAGTGTTTTTTTTTTTTTTTTTAACTGTGTATTTATTTAACCTTTTTTTATTACAAAACACTGTTACATAACATTTACTTACAATATTAATAATGAAAAGTAAATTAATAAATAAATAAACATTAAGGAAAAAAACTTAAGTTGAAAATATATACAAAAGTCCCTGACAGCAATTCAGTAAATGCACCACATACCGGTACATTATCTGTATGGCTCAAACATTAATACATATTGAAGCTATTTCCTTCAAGCAAATATGTTTCAATAAGAGCCCACTTCTGTTGAAAGAAGTCTGATATTAACTGCAAGTCCGCAGTCATTTTCTCAAATATATATATATATCTGTTTCAGTCTTTGTGTTCATTCTGTCACAGTAGGTTCGTGCACCTTCATCCAGTTCACAGTGATTATCTTCCTGGCTGCCATTAGTAATATATGTAATACAAATAAGTGGGATTTACTGAACAGATCTGAGGGGAAGCCATCAAGCAAGAAAAATACTGGGTGCATTGATATGTCTCTTCCTAAAATTTTATTAATTTAACCCCCTGCCAATACAATAGTACTTTGGGACATTCCCAAAAAATATGTCCCCCACCATCCCACAATCTCTCCAGCACTGTGATAATGGTGAAGTACTGTCAAATTTGGCAACCACCAATCCCAGACAGCAACATAGTGGGGCCCAGATCCGGCCCACATCTGGTACATGTGGATTACACGCGGACCAGATGTGGGCCAGATGTGGGCCAGATGTGGGCCGACACTACGTGGCTGTCAGGGATGGAACTCTGAAGAATCTCATTTTCATTTTCCAATCAAATTCCGCAACCCTCCATCCTTCTTTGGAACAATGAAGTATCGGCTGTAAAACCCTGACAGCTTGCTGGGAGGAGAAACCCTTTCTATAGCTTCTTTTTGCAAGAGCGTCAGAACCTCCTGTTCCATTACCAGAGACTGCTCGGGGACCACCACTGTGGGAAGGACCCCGTTGAACTGGGGCGGGCGAGACCCGAACTGAATTTTGTAACCCTTTTCTATTGTGAGCAGCACCCATTGTGAAATATTCAGGAGAAGTTTCCATTCTGCCAGAAAATTTACTAAGGGAACCAGTCTCTCGAGACTGGCCTCTGGTGTTTTTTGAGCACTTGACTCAGCGCCCTGAAGCGGCGAACCGGCAGGGAACAGCCGAATCAAGTGATGACCGGCCCTCCTCGGAGGGTCGGTGGAGACCACTGCGTCCTGAAGCACACGGGGTGGCAGGGTTAGCAGAACGGCCCCCTGAGGGCGCCGAAGAGGGGCGGACACCGAGTATTTTAATACCCGACCCTCTCCGGAGGGGGCTGCCCTCGAGGGTCCTAGGCCACTGGCGTCAGGACCTCTTCGAAGCCTTCTTGGCGATAATGGCGGTCCGCAGATCCGTCTTACCCCTCGAAGACTTCGGTTGTGTTGTCTGCCCCGGTCCCCAAGCTCTTTGCGGGGGAGCACGGGTGGCAACACTCACTTTTTGCTGCGCTCTGTGCGCTGAGGAGCTTGTTGACGGCTGAGACTGCTCCCGCTCAGCAGTCTCGGGGGGATTAGAACGGCGGGGAAGGAATCTCTGGAACGCCGCTGATTGCTTTCTTGTCTCCTGGAACCTCTCGATGACCGATGTAACTGAGTCGCCGAAGAGGCCCACAGGAGACAGCGGCGCATCCATGAGGATGTTCTTATCTTTCTCCTTTATATCAGAGAGGTTGAGCCATAAATGCCTCTCCGTGGCCACCAGGGCTGCCATAGAATGGCCTATTGACTTGGCTGTCTCCTTGGTGGCCCAGAGAGATAAATCAGTCGCTTTTCTAAGCTCTTGGATGGTCTCAAATGTCGCTTCCCCGCTATTATCAATTTCCCCCAGCAGGTCGGCTTGATAAGCCTGTAATATGGCCATTGTATGAAGGCAAGCCACTGCCTGACCTGCTGCCGTGTAGGCTTTGCCCACCAGTGCTGATGTCGTTTTTAGCGGTCTGGTGGGCAGCGTCGGGGATTTCAGGGACGATGCAGACTCGGGAGAGAGATAGCTCGCAAGCGTCTCTTCTACCCGAGGCATCACCCCATATCCATGGTGTTTTAGCCCCACGATGTTACTGTATGTTGACGTTTGGGGGCTGAACACACGATACTGCACTGGTCTCTGCCACGACCTCGACACCTCGGTGTGGAGGTCAGGAAAGAACGGCAGTCCCCGACGCTGAGGTACTGACCGAGCAGGGAGGAAGCGCTCATCTAATTTACTTTTCATTCTCGCTTCACTCCTCTCCGCGGGCCATTCAATATTTAATTTCTTCACAGCCCTGGTCACTACCTCTAAAAGCTCCTCATATGCTGGAGATGAGGATGGCGAGTCCTCTTCTCCAGCCTCGACGCTCACCACATCCACCTTCTCAGGGCTGGATAGATGAAGCGCCGATGCCTCTCTCCGGGGGGAAGAAACCGCAGCGCGTACTTCCACCACCAGAGGAGAGACACTGGTGAAGGCAGAGATAAGGCTGGGCCCGTCTCTAAACCCTCTGTCAGATCCATTTGTGAACCCCACGAATGGAGCCGCCGCTCTGCCTCGGCAGAAGCGGGACCCTATCCGCGGGGAACACTGGCCGCGGCACCCTCTTTCTCTTTGTCAAAGAGTGCCCGGCGCGATCTCAGTGTCCTGAGAGTGAGCCTCTCACAGTGCATACAGACAGCCCCCTCGAGAGCTGCCTGGGCATGCTCAACTCCCAGACAAACAACACACATCTCGTGTGTATCCCCACCTGTGAGGAAACGGGGGCAGGGATGAACACACTTGACGAACTGCTGTTTATCTGCCATAATACGTGTCTTTTATATATAGTGTGGTGTGAGATACTCTTGTCCTCAGACAAAGAGATCGTGACTTGTATATATGTAGCAAGACAAACAACACCAAATAAGACACACAATAACACTGAGCGCTTGCTGAAGACACAGAAGCTAGCGTTCTTTGTTCTGGGTACGCTTTATAGTTTCCTGGTCCATGACGTCACCCGCTCCTGACGTCTCGTCACGTTATTGGTTAGATTTCACGAGTGCTTCACGACGCAATCATGCAGAGGCGTTCCCATTGGACAGGATGTCCCATTCCCATCTGTCCCCCATCCCCCGAGAAGACCAGCCTGTGTAAGGGCCTCAGTTACCATGGCCCATCAGATAAAGTTTTATTGCGCCGAAGTATGTGGGTTGCCACATGGAAGAGCAGAGACAAAGAGACACATAGAAAACCCTCAACACAGACTTTCCTGCATTAATATATAGACAGGCTGTTTGTAAATGAACATGCATATTCATAGGACATGGCATCCATTATTACTGTTTGTGTATTATCTCTTGTTTTTGTATTCAGTGCTGTTATGCATATTTTATGATAAGAAGCCATGGTTAACGTAAACTCACCTATACCAAGTTTTGTGTCTACGAATTTGTATTTTGAAGACTTAAATGCTTGTGTATATGATATGTCAATACCTGTGCAACAGTATTACAAGAATCTTTAATAGTTTCTTCAAAACAACTCGGTTCATATGCAGATCCCCTGCTAGAAACGCAAGGGCTCGTAAAAGCCCCCACAGGAGGAATATTGTCGCTCCGAAATTCAACCTTCTCATTGGCCAGGTCAACCCTAAGAGGTGTGACTTCGGCCCACAAGGCCTGTAGGCCTGCCTTCCCCCCACCATGTGCTTAACCCAGAGAGAAAGAACTCTTTCCTACTACAAGAGTCAAATTAACAGCTTAAGTTGTTTCATTTTTCTTCACCCAACGCAGAAGATATTGATTACAACTTCGGACCGAACCATCAAGGATTTCTCCTCAGCCTGCAGATCCGATGCTCCTCAACAATTAAAGGCATTTTGCAAGTATCGTACATTTGAACACTAAGTGGAGTCTGTGATGATTTTACCTGCCCTCGTCCTCACTCTGGAAGAGTACAGGTCCTGGAGGGTGGGCAGGGGGGCACCAATAATCCTCTCAGCAGTCCAGACTGTCCGTTGTAGTCTCCTGATGTCCGATTTCACGCCAATACACGCCAATACACGCCAATACACGCCAATACACGCCAATACACGCCAATACACGCCAATACACGCCAATACACGCCAATACACGCCAATACACGCCAATACACGCCAATACACGCCAATACACGCCAATACACGCCAATACACGCCACACTTAGCATATACGAGACCGGACACTGTGGTGAGGATAGTGACTGCTTATAAAGGGAGTGCTGATGAGTGCTAATGATGATGATGGTCTTCAGGTGCGGGTGATGATGATCGAGTGCAGGTGAGGAACAGGAGGGACGCTGGGAAATGTAGTGCCGGAGCTGGTGACTGTGACAGTAACACAATCACAGAACACAGTCTGTCTTTGGAGGGAAATATGATCACGTAGTGTATTTGCATGTCATTTTGCCACTCTTCACAGGACCCATTCCTGAAGAGGTGTGAGTTGAATCTTCTTAACACATTCACATGGAAGGCAGACAGTCAACTGTAAGTAACTATAGATATAACTCTGTCTGCATTTATTTTATTTTCATTTTAATTTTATTTACCTATCACCATGGACAACAGCACAGGACTGAGGTAAATATTAGTGTCTTCTGGTGGACTAACACTTGTATGTCTCATTCATAGATCACAGTTGTGTTTTTGACTGCAAACAGTGAAGAGATGAACATCTCCAGTGAGATCTTCCCTACTGATGGATCAAACTCTTCTGATCACTTCTTTTTAAACACCACTGAGGAGGAAATTGGTTTTAATATGTTCTCAACTGTACATTTTATCACCGTTCTGTTGGGTGTTCCTATTACACCTGTGTGATTTGGCTTATAGTAACAGGAACTGGCAATGGAATCGCAGCAGAGTTCTTCACTTTGAACCTCTCCATCTGTGAGATGTTCTTTTGTATGGAATCTTTATTTATTATCCTCAGCTATGAATTTAATATTCTTTGGACGGCTGTGTATTTTTTAGATGGACTAGACATGACCAGTCGTCCTCTGTTTCAGTGTCTGATCAGTGTTGAGCGTTACCTGGCAGTGGTTCATCCTGTAACCTTTCTGAAGTTCAAACCTCTCAGATATAGAGTGATCTGCTCTGTTTTTGTGTGGCCATTGGGCCTCGGTTCCAGTTTGTTCTCTATGATTAGCTTTCTCTCACACAACATTTATGCATTTACATGGTTCTTCCAGATCCTACTCTTCTTCTCCATTCAGTTGTTCTGCTGTGTGGCTGTTCTCAGAGCTCTGAAGAAGTCAGGACCAGGAGAGAGAGGAAGAGACAGAGAAGAGGAAAACCACATGAAGAGAAGAGAATTTTATCTCATTTTGATAACTACTGTGTCAATGGTCATCATGTATGTCCCTTTTATTGTCACAGGAATGCTCATTATTTTAACACAACCAGTGGTTGCAGTTATCTATCCAATTAGTTTTATTTGTTTTATTCTGGGTGGTTTTGTCCAGCCTGTTCTGTATCTTCACCGTTATTGTTTCTGTTCTTCTTAAAATCTGCTAGCTACTGGTAATTATTGCGCCTATTGCTTTCTTTTGTTGCAAACTTGGATTGAAAAATGATTAGGCTATACTATATTTCAACAAATACTGTTCAAATACACTCAAAATGTCCATCTTGGTGAGTTTTCATATAGACACAGTCGGTTTTGTCTTAAGTGAACTTGAACAGTTAGGAAAGTAATCGAATGCTTGTCAGTATATTAGATCTGTGCAATGTGTGCATTTTTATTCTTAAAGTAATAGCAGCCTAATAAACCCACTGCTGTCTCTGTCATTTAATGTTAATCAAACAATACAAGAAAATGAGAGAATCATTCACTGTTCTTCACTGAATAACTTTAGTAACTTTAATAAGAACAGATGTATATTTAATGAATACAGTGAAGACTGCAATGTGTTCATTAATATATTTTTTTCTGTTGTATTTGCCCTATTGTTTGTCATTTTTTTTTATTGTATTACTGAATGTTTCAACTCACTATTGTTTGTTGACAGTGAAACTGCTCTGAAAGAACAGATTAAAGGGGTTGGGGGTTATTCTGGGGGTTTTCAACCCAATCTCATGGGAAAACGTAACTATATTACTAGTTGGCGATTTCGTATCATTTTGTAGAAATTGATTTGTACAAAAATGTATGATTTTCATATGAATCTCATTATGAAGGACCACCTGTAACCCCACCCCTAAACCTACCAATCACTGGGGTTTAAACAGATCGTATGAGAATGTACAAATTCGTTGTACAAATTCACACAAATTAGCCACCAACTCAGCAAAATGTAAAATAGTTACGAATTGCTGTGAGATTGTGTTGGGTTTTTATGAACGCACTGACAGGGGCCCCTGAGATAGTTTTACTTAGGGCCCCTAGAAGTCTAGGACCAGCTCTGAGTATGATTGTCGAGCTTGTACACATGCTTCAGACACCATTCATGCTGAGGCGTTTTCCTCATAACGTCAGTGTCAGACGCAGTGTGAGTTCCCATTCGAAAGGCAACTGTTTTCTTTTGTTTGTTTTGTTTTTTTCAATGAATCCTATGCTGAATGAACTATGTCAGAGAGGTTATTTAATCAAGTCTTATTCATTTAATGAGCTTCATGTAACTACTTTCAGCAATGTCCTTCTCAAAAGTAAGTTTTGTTTGTCGATTAACATCAACACTGCTGCTTTCACAATAAGTCAAAAGTTTTTGGCATATCCCTTCGCTCCAATATCCAATATTTTTAAATTATAATTTTGTAAATTTGTAAATAACTAGTAAGAAAAGACATCAGGCAGTCTCTAAAATCTTTGATGGACTTAAACAGAATTCAGCATAAAATACCTGAGCATCATGCCAGAGAATTTGAATTCTGCTTTGTTTACATTAGCTTGGTTTTTGGTTGCACACACAAACTAATGTCTATGTTCATGTTTTCTCAAACAATAATAAACCACTGTAATTTTTATTATTAGCCTATTAGCTGGGGTTCAGGCAGCAATGACAGTATTTCATTTGTCATTGACTTATCAAACAATGTCTTAAAAGGAGGCAGGACATTAAGCTGGATTTGTTGCACATGTGATAGAACTACATGTGCCCTAGATTATGTTGAACAAGACTGTGTCAAATTGAATTACATGTTTTGGTCTTAAGTCTTTTTTAAAGTATTTTGGTGGTCATTCTGGTAACAAATAAATAAGTGTTGTACGTCCATACATAATCAGAATATTGGGACATATAAATAAGTGCTATCATTTATTTTAATCATTTATTTCTTGATGCTTTTTTTTTTTGTAGTAAATCTGTTTTAAATATTTGTACTCAGATGTGTATGGCTAGTCTTGTTGCTTTCATGTCGTTCAGCTGATAATGTTGCTTCAGTACATTTTTTAACAGATCTACCATTAGTAACACAATCACAGAACACAGTCTGTCTTTGGAGGGAAATATGATCACATAGTGTATTTGCATGTGATTTTGCCACACTTCACAGGACCCATTCCTGAAGAGATATGAGATGAATCTTCTTAACACATTCACATGGAAGGCAGACAGTCAAGCTGTAAGTGACTATAGATATAACCCTGTCTGCATTTATTTTATTTTATTTTAATTTCATTTTATTTACCTATCATTGTGGACAACAACACAGGACTAAAGTAAATATTAAAACAAAACTTTTCTCTTTTAATAATATGTGTTTTTAAAGTAGTTTTTATCAGGTTTACTCTGTACAGTTCCAGAATGTTCTGGTGGACTAACACTTTTATCTCTCATTCATAGATCACAGTTGTGTTTTTGACTGCAAACAGTGAAGAGATGAACATCTCCAGTGAGATCTTCCCCACTGATGGATCAAACTCTTCTGATCACTTCTTTTTCAACACCACTGAGGAGGAAATTAGTTTTAATATGTTCTCAACTGTACATTTTATCACCGTTCTGTTGGGTGTTCCTATTAACACCTATGTGATTTGGCTTATAGTAACAGGAAGTGGCAATGGACTCACAGCAGAGTTCTTCACTTTGAACCTCTCCATCTGTGAGATGTTCTTTTGTATGGAATCTTTACTTTTTATCCTCAGCTATAAATTTAATATTCTTTGGACGGCTGTGTATTTTTTAGATGGACTAGCCACGACCAGTCGTCCTCTGTTTCAGTGTCTGATCAGTGTTGAGCGTTACCTGGCAGTGGTTCATCCTGTAACCTTTCTGAAGTTCAAACCTCTCAGATATAGAGTGATCTGCTCAGTTTTTGTGTGGCCATTGGGCCTCGGTTCCAGTTTGTTCTCTATGATTAGCTTTCTCTCACACAACATTTATGTATTTACATGGTTCTTCCAGTTCCTACTCTTCCTCTCCATTCAGTTGTTCTGCTGTGTGGCTGTTCTCAGAGCTCTGAAACGGTCAGGACCGGGAGAGAGAAGTAGAGAGAGAGAAGAGGAAAACCACATGAAGAGAAGAGCGTTTTATCTCATTTTGATAACTGCTGTGTCAATGGTTATCATGTATGCCCCTTTTATTGTCACAGGAATGCTCATTATTTTAACACAACCAGATGTTTCAGTTTTCGCTCTAATTAGTTTTATTTGTTTTATTCTGGGTGGTTTAGTCCAGCCTGTTCTGTATCTTCACCGTTATGGGAAACTTTCTTGTTTCTGTTCTTCTTAAAGTCTGCTAGCTACTGGTAATTATTGCGCCTATTGCTTTCTTTTGTTGTAAACTCGGATTGAAAAAATGATTAGGCTATACTATTTTTCTACCTAAATACAATGCTTTGAATGAAAATAAAAATAAAATAATAATAAAAATATAATAATAACATTTCTTCATATAAGCTGAGTATGATTTTGTAATCATTTTGTTAATTGTTAGTTGGCTTAGTTTGCCAAGCCCTGCCTAGTAACACACAAAACAAGCATTACAAATTAATAAAAATAACACAAATTTTACAGAACCTTCACATTAATTAGTATTCATTTGTAGATTACATTTAATAGAATGCACATTCATGAAAATATTTGCAAAAATGAAAATGGTTTGCAAGATGTTTCATTCTACATGTTTGGGTTGAGTTTTAATTACATTTACACCATTTTGAACAGGCGGTGCAGCCTGTGATGTTTCGAGTGCTTTGCAACAATCATTTTGTAAAGCAACTGACGCAAAGTTTTGAAAAGCTTTGTTTCTCCCATCCTATACTCCAAACATTTAAGTAAACAACTCAAAGATTATTTTAGTAGAACTTAAAAAAAATTATTTTGTACTTCACAGACTCACTAATTATAATTTAAATGAAATATTGAATAAACTAACACCTAATCTTTATGGTTAAGTGTTAGTTGGCAACAGCACACTAGCATACGCTAATATAACCATCAAAGAGATATCACTATTTACTTGCATGAACTGTTAGTCAACATTAAAAATAATAATTTAATATAAAGGTTTACTCAAAAATGTTGAGCTACACAAAAATAAAATTAAACTTCTCGTTCAGAAAATGAAATTGTTTTAGAGGATTAGTTCACTTTTAAATGAAAATTAGCCCAAGGTTTACTCACCCTCAAGCCATCCTAGGTGTATATGACTTCCTTCTTTCTGATGAACATGCATCCGAGCTTTATAATAGCAGTGAACAGGGGTCAAGAGGGGTCTGTATTCAAGTTACGAAGAAAGTGTAAACTGGCGTCGCGTCGGTTACACTTTTTCCGTAAGTTGAATAGGGAAGGCTTTGGATGTAGCGTAAGCTTTTTGAACTGCAAGAGTTTTACACTTTCTTCGTACATTGAATATGGAAGGCGGTCTGGCAGAAGCTAGATATTTTACTTCATAACTTGTTAAATAACACATCACTTCACTTCAGAAGGCCTTTATTAACCCCCCAGAGCCGTGTGAAGAACACGTTTATGATGGATGGATATGGATGGAAGCACTTTCTTCAGCTCACACTCGTGACCCCTGTTCACTGCCATTATAAAGCTCGGATGTGTCAGGATATTTATTAAAATATCTCAGATTGTGTTTATCAGAAAGAAGAAAGTCATATACACCTAGGATGGCTTGAGGGTGAGTAAAGCTTGGGGTAATTTTGATTACCCCAAGTTGAGCAAACTTTTTTCAAGTTTGCTCAACTTGTTTTTTTTTTTGTTTGTTTTTTTGTTTTTTTTAAGTTGTCTTGACAAGATGTTTTAAGTTCAAAAGATTACCTGGTACTTATTCGATGAACAAAACTATTTAAGTTGATTTTAACTGGAGCAAGTTAGTTGAGTTAACATAAAAAGTTGAATGCAATAAGTTGCCTTATTTCAAGTAGGCTCAACTTTTTTTTTTTTTACAGTGTGTGTGTATATATATATATATATATATATATATATGTATATTAGAAAGAGAAGTTATCTCTCTCTTTATAATTACTGATTATTGTACTTATTGCTTGCACTGTGCTGTAGAAAGACTCCAAATGATGTAATTTCTTCGGTGTGTCTCTTTTTACAAATGGTAAAAATGTTTTGTTAAATGGGAAAAATCATAGTTGCATACAAAATGTGGGCCACAACGTTTAACCATTAAAAATTTGTGGCGTTACTTAAAAATACATAATTATCAATAACTGAATATTAATGCAAAAGACTGTCAAAATTATAGCAATTTTACTTTTATTTATTTATTTATTTATTTATTTATTCATTGATACATTCGAAATGATCCAGACCTCTGAGGAGAGACAGGCCAAAAATCACCATTTTTAAGGGATACAGAAATGTGATGTCGACCAACTACTTTTCATGCTAGGTTAATTCAATGTTAGATAATAGATTAACATAGATATTTAATAGTTAATAGTCATGATTAATCACATATGTTGTTTTAGCATGATTTATTGTAGCTGAACCAGCATAATAGAGGAGTATCTGTTTTCAGTATTTTGAATTTGAGTTAGTTGGATGCTTATTGAAAGCAGGTGGTTTTCTTTAGTGCGTGAGAGGAGTTATTATTACCAGCTGATCCTGAATGACTTTGTCCTCTTTGACTGATGTATTGTTTTTTTGTTTTTGTTTTTACTTATTTACTTGCACTTATGTGTAACTGATTCAATATAATTTTTTATCAATCTACCATCTTGTAGTGACACTCTTACATAACACAGCTGGTATTTTGAAGCAAATATCACTTAATGTATTTGCATGTAATTTTGCAATGCTTTAGGGCCTGATAGAAATGTGTAAGTTTCATCTCAGTAACAGATCAACTTGGAAGGCACACAGTCCAGCTATAAGTGACTATAGATATCATTTTGTCCACTAATTTTTAGGTAAAATAACCAAGTACTAACAGAACTTTTCTCTTTTTCTAATGTGTGTTATTTAAAATAGTTACGATCATGTTTTCTCTGTACAGTCCCAGAATGTTCTGGTGGACTAACACTTGTATCTCTTATTCATAGATCACAGTTGTGTTTTTGACTGCAAACAGTGAAGAGATGAACATCTCCAGTGAGATCTTCCCTACTGATGGATCAAACTCTTCTGATCACTTCTTTTTCAACACCACTGAGGAGGAAATTGATTTTGAAACGTCCTCACGTGTAGGTATAATCACCGTTCTGTTGGGTTTGCCTACCAACTTCTATGTGATTTGGCTTATAATAACAGGAACAGGGAATGGACTTGCAGCAGAGTTCTTCAGTCTGAACCTCGCTGTCTGTGAGATCCTTATATCTATGCGAACTCCCTTGGTTCTTATCCGCAATAAAACTGGAAATCTCTGGATTCTTACATGTTTCCTAGAAGCTCTCACCATGACTGGTCGTCCTCTGTTTCAGTGTCTGATCTGTGTTGAGCGTTACCTGGCAGTGGTTCATCCTGTAACCTTTCTGAAGTTCAAGCCTCTCAGATATAGAGTGATCTGCTGTGTTATTGTCTGGGTGGCAGGTTTTGGCTCTGGTGGGGTCAGTATTGTGACTTTATGGTTCTTTCTCTTAGAGTTGTACTTCACTTTTTTTCTTGTACAGTTCATCCTCTTCCTCTCCATTCAGTTGTTCTGTTATGTGGCTGTTCTCAGAGCTCTGAAGCAGTCAGGACCAGGAGAGAGAGGGAGAGAGAGAGAGGAGGAAAACCACATGAAGAGAAGAGCGTTTTATCTCATTCTAATAACTACTGTCACCATGGTTATCATATATATTCCCTTTATAATTTTAATATATTTTATTTGGAGTACAGCAGAAACTCCTGATATACTCCTTATTTTTGCTTATGTATATTTTACTTCATGTGGTTTAGTGCAGCCTCTTCTCTTTCTCTACCGGGTTGGGAAACTACCCTTCATAAATTTTCAATAATTCTACTTTATATATGATACCTGTAATGAGATCTCTATAATTCACCGTCTGCCATGCAGCTACAATACTGAAATAGACACTTAACTATTTACTAAAATTCAAAACTTACATTGAAAAATGTATTACAAGAACTATGCACTATACTTTGTTATGCATAGTTTTGCTAATGTGTCTTATGTTAACTGCAAATTAAAACATTAATGAGCAAATAAAACATACATCTGAGCTCCAGAAGTGTTATTATTATTATTATTATTATTATTTTTGAGGATTTTTTTTTTATATTTAGATGTACAAAAGTAAATTATACATTTCTCATATTGTTGATAGAAGCTTGCTTGGTCGCTGAACAAACCAGTGCACTTTTTCTTATAGTTCAGTGTGTTTTAAAATGTCCTGGAAACATACAAACACAACAAGATACACTATATTGCCAAAAGTATTTGGACACCCCTCCAAATCATTGAATTCAGGTGTTCCAATCACTTCCATGGCCACAGGTGTATAAAATCAATCAGCTAGGCATACAGACTGCTTCTACAAACATTTGTGAAAGAATGGGTCGCTCTCAGGAGCTCAGTGAATTCAAGCGGGGTACCGTGATAGGTTGCCACCTTTTCAGTAAGTCCATTCATGAAATTTCCTCACTACTAAATATTCCACGGTCAACTGTTAGTGGTATCATAACAAAGTGGAAGCAATTGGGAACAACAGCAACTCAGCCACGAAGTGGTAGGCCACATAAAATCACAGAGCGGGGTCAGCACATGCTGAGGCGCACGGTGAGCAGAAGTTTCAATAGCTACAGACCTCCAAACTTCGTGTGGCCTTCAGATTAGCTCAAGAACAGTGCGTGGAGAGCTTCATGGAATGGGTTTCCATGGCCGAGCAGCTGCATCCAAGCCTTACATCATCAAGTGCAATGCAAAGCGTCGGATGCAGTGGTGTAAAGCACGCCGCCACTGGACTCTAGAGCAGTGGAGACGTGTTCTCTGGAGTGACGAATCACGCTTCTCTGTCTGGCAATCCGATGGACGAGTCTGGGTTTGGCGGTTGCCAGAAGAACGGTACTTGCCTGACTGCATTGTGCCAAGTGTAAAGTTTGGTGGAGGGGGGATTATGGTGTGGGGTTGTTTTTCAGGGGTTGGGCTTGGCCCCTTAGTTCCAGTGAAAGGAACTCTTAATGCTTCAGCATACCAAGACATTTTGGACAATTTCATGCTCCCAACTTTGTGGGAACAGTTTGGGGATGGCCCCTTCCTGTTCCAACATGACTGCGCACCAGTGCACAAAGCAAGGTCCATAAAGACATGGATGAGCGAGTTTGGTGTGGAGGAACTTGACTAGCCTGTACAGAGTCCTGACCTCAACCCGATAGAACACCGTTGGGATGAATTAGAGCGGAGACTGCGAGCCAGGCCTTCTCGCCAACATCACTGCCTGACCTCACAAATGCGCTTCTAGAAGAATGGTCAAAAATTCCCATAAACACACTCCTAAACCTTGTGGAAAGCCTTCCCAGAAGAGTTGAGGCTGTTATAGCTGCAAATGGTGGGCCAACTCCATATTAAACCCTACGGATTAAGAATGGGATGTCATTAAAGTTCATGTGCACGTAAAGGCAGGCATCCCAAAACTTTTGGCATTATAGTGTACTTATAATTTAAAGCAGTTGAACCAAAAATTTCCCTGTTGAAAAAGTAGTTATAAACTACAAGTTAACAAAAAGTAGCTACACTGAAGCTAGTTAGGAGGCCATACGATTTTAAGTATATTTCTGTCAGATTATATGCTGTTTTTTATTTTACAAAATCAGAACATGTATTTAGACTGGCTGATGGAGACGGTCGCTTTGGTCAGTCGCCATTTTAATCACATTTTAACTTTTCTGTAAACCTACATATTCACACTACGGTTAACTCCATATATAATAATACTGAAGTGATTTTACTATGACTACTGAAAAAAGTCCCTTTAAGGCAAGTCATTTCACTCGGCAGCCATCTTTGAAATGCCTCTCAGGCAGCTAACCACCTTATTTTTCAGGTAAGAGTGGGTGCAGCCATTTGCAATTTTAATGTGTCAGGCTTCCGGTGTCATTTGCTTCCAGTTATTTTTAGCTCTAAAAAACAGGTCATTATGCTGCTTGATATTGCAAACTGTTATTTCTTACCTTATTATTTTAATGTATTGTCTTAATTATAAACACGCTGGTTTGTAGCCAGACAGTTTTACAGTTTACTGCACTATCTTCTCATTATTTCCCTATAGCGGCTAATAAATCGGAAGTATCGCACATTCACAGAAAACACCTTACTTCCGTGTTGAAAAATAAGATGGATCGACTCCATTTCAGTTGGTAAACATTGTGACCTTTTTTTGTGGGCAGAGCTTAGGGGGAGGCAGAACGATTCCCCTGACCACTTCACTAACACTATAGCTAGCAAGTTTGTGAGCTTGTTTTTTAACAATGACTCGAGAAAATCCAATTTTATCTAAATATATAAGGTTGCTCACTGTCCAGGACCGTGATTGTTATTTGAAAAAGTTAACTTCAACGGACGGAACCACATTGGCCGACCGTAAAAGTGCACTCAAAGGATGGATGATCTAACAGATTACGGCACTACTTATGGCAACTGTAAGACGACACAAACAGTTTCCTTTATATTTAGTCTCTGGTCGTTAGCTAGCATTTAGCTAACTGCTAGTTGTACGACTAACAAAGTTAGCTAGCTTATGTGCTAAAAAAGTTAGCGTTACATGAGAAATCACTTAACTTGTTCCTCAATTTCTGATTAGGTGGGCATGCATGAGAAATCTTTAGACACGTAACCAAACCATAATCCATACCAACAAAAGACAATAGTTTAACCTTACCTTATATGAAGTGTGTGCTGCAAACGCAAGCACTTTTGATGATCGATTCTGTCCAGTATGATCTTTTTTTTCTTTTTTTTCTTTTTTTTTGTCTGGCAGTGGCAGCAAGTATGGAATACAATTTCATGTACTCTGTCGATTCTTGCACCCAACAATACAACAAGATGACATTTTAAGCTCCTTATATAAATAAGCTGAAATAATGTGTTGACGCTTCAACATAAGCAAATACCATGGTTTAACAGCCTTGTAGCTCACAGTAGATCTGTCTTTAAAGGTTTATGAGTTGTCTTTCAAAATCAATTTCCCTATGGAGAAAATAAATGGTATCCGACTGTTGTACTCTATTATACTTTCTCCCATTCATAAGTAATATGAAAGCACCTTCTTTGTATATCAAAAAAAAAAAAAAAAAGGTCTTCAACCCTGCTCCTGTGGACCCATTGTCCTGCAAAGTTTATATAAGTTTTTTTTTTTTTTTTTTTAAATTCACTAGCCATCACTGGTCGTCCTCTGTTTCAGAGTCTGATCTGTGTTGAGCGTTACCTGGCAGTGGTTCATCCTGTAACCTTTCTGATGTACAAACCTCTCAGATATAGAGTGATCTGCTTTGTTATTGCCTGGGTGGCTGGTTTTGTCTTCAGTGGGATCAGTATTATAACTGTGATCTTGTCCGAGCGTGATATGTATTATATTTTCATCATGGCACATTTCTTCCTCATCCTCTCCATCCAGTTGTTTTGTCTTGTGGCTGTTCTCAGAGCTCTGAATCAGTCAGGACCAGGAGAGAGAGGGAGAGAGAGACAGAAGGAAAACCACATGAAGAGAAGAGCGTTTTATATTATTTTAATAACTGCTGTGACCATGCTAATTATATTTTTGCCCTATATGATTTTATGAACTCTTTCTATTTCAGTAGATGTAGAAATAATAAGTATTGGTTTTGTTTGTTTTGTTTTGGCTGGTTTGGTGCAGCCTCTTCTTTTTTTTTGTACCGTGTAGGGAAACGTCCCTTCATGAAATGTCAATAATTCTACTATAATTAATTACTTTTTTTCTTTTATATTTGACTGCAGTAAGAATAGTTTGTTTGTGTGTTCGTTTGTTTCTGTTTGGGAGGCTAGTATGTAAAACACAACACGCTACTCATAATGTATAGTTCTTGTCGAACTGTTTAATGAAAATGTTCTTCAATGGCATTGCTGCGAAAAACCCTTTTTAAAACCTTTATTTTTAAGAGTAGCCATAACTACACTGAAGCAGTATGGTATTAATCTTTTTTTACTGTCAGATAATATAAATTGTTTTACAAAATCATATCAATATTTATTTGGTATAAAGAAAGATGATCTCAGTTGGTCACGCCTGAGCATGTAAAGTTACACTAAAAATAGAAGTAAAAAATAGAGTAATTAATTTTTTTTTGTATTTTGTAGACCTCTGAGGTGGGACAGTCCAAAATCACAATTTTTCAGGGGATGAAGAGTTTTGATGTGTTCATTATCAACATGCCTGGTTAATTTTATGGTATAATAATTTATGAAACATAATTATTAGTTAAAATAATCATGCACCACTAAAGTGTAATGTATTTCTCTACCAAATGTGCTGTATGGTAAATCACATCTGTTGTTTTAGTTTGATTTATTGTAGCTAATGAGGTTTTTTTGTAAATCCATGGAGTATCTGTTTTCATTATTATCAATTATTTTCAATTGTTATTGAAAGCAGGTGGCAGGTGGCATCCCAGATACTGAAGTAAAACTTTCATCCCATTAATGGATCAACTTAGAATGCAGACAGTCCAGCTCTAAGGGTCTATGTATAATGTTTATGTAAAAAGTTTTAGTTATTTATTTTCATTTAGAAAAATTGCATGAATTATACCAGTTACACTGTAGACGACAAGACAAAGGTAAAGAGCTGATTAATGTTGCTTCTTTTGGTCAAAGCATTTACTATATTAATTTAATATTTAGAAGACTAAATGCTGGTATAAATAGTGTTAACAGAACTTTTCCCTTTTTAAAATTTATTATATAAAGCAATTTTTAATGAAATTCTCTGGTGGACTAACACTTGTGTCTCTCATTCATAGATCACAGTGTGTTTTTCACTGCAAACAGTGAAGAGATGAACATCTCCAGTGAGATCTTCCCCACTACATCTAATTATTCGGATTACTTATTTTACAATGACAGTGTGTTGGAAGATAGTTTTGAAATGACTTCACTGGTAGATATCTTCTTCATTCTGTTTGATCTTCCTACAAACTGTTATGTGATATGGCTTATAATGACAGGAACAGGGAATGGACTTGCGGCAGAGTTCTTCAGTCTAAACCTCGCTGTCTGTGAGATCTTTTTATGTTTGCAATCTCTCATGAGTCATTTCACTTATAAAGTTGAAATTCTCTGGATAGCTGTGCTTTCTTTGGATGGACAAGGCATCACTGGTCGTCTTCTGTTTCAGTGTCTGATCTGTGTTGAGCGTTACCTGGCAGTGGTTCATCCTGTAACCTTTCTGAAGTACAAACCTCTCAGATATAGAGTGATTTGTTCTGTTATTGTCGTAGTGGCAAGTTTTGTCTCCAGTGGGATCATTATCTTTTTTTTTAATGTTCCAGCCTATGTTGTACTTGTTTTTTTTGTTTGCACAGTTCCTCCTCTTCCTCTCCATCCAGTTGTTTTGTCTTGTGGCTGTTCTCAGAGCTCTGAAGCAGTCAGGACCAGGAGAGAGAAGGAAAGAGAGAGAGAGGAGGAAAACCACATGAAGAGAAGAGCGTTTTATCTTATTCTAATAACTACTGTGACCATGTTTATATTATATGCTCCTTATATAATCGTAGTAGCTCTTTGTAGTTCAACAACAGTTCATTATTTACTCTCATCCATTGGCTTCGTATGTTTTTCTTTGGCTGGTTTGGTGCAGCCTCTTCTCTTTCTTTACCGGGTGAGGAAACTGCCATTCATTAAATGTCACTAATTCTACTTTAATCATTATCAATATATAACAGCATAATCTTTAGTGTAACTATTTATTTGTATGATGATAAAAACAACATTTTTAAAAGTAAAAGTAGTATTTACTCATTGTTAATGTACTTTTTCCTATGTTTGTTATGCCACTTGGGAATTTAAAGCAGTCTTATACAAATCAAACAGCCATTTATCTGAGAACCAGAAGAGATCTTTTGTATTTTATTAATGTTGCTTTTAAAGATGTTATTGTGTAGGGTAAGATGTCCTTGTAAAATGCGTGTTCATTTTGTTTCTACCTTAAAAACTCATGTGCACTATTTTTTTTTTTTTCTTAACTATAAACGTTTTAAATTAAATTTATATAATTAAAATACATTAAAGTAAATATTTCCTTGATGATTCTTTCTTGCTATAACTTGAGTAACAAGGTTGATTTTTATAAAAGTAAAAAGTCTTGCAATTATATTTAAGTTATATGTGATGCTGAATAAATTGTCCAAATTAAATTGAATTGCTTGCACTGTGTTTGCATACTTTATCACAGCTAAAGTGAAATAAATGCAATATTTGTCAAATACACAGATGTTTCAAAGACACTTACATTCAATATGTACTGCTTACAGCGTCTGTTTGTAGGCTAAAAGAATAAAGTTCAACAAAAGCCTGTATTACTTAAATACCAATGAAGTGGGGTCTATGTTTTTTTTATCAGTTTTATTTTGATAAATATGACACAATATAGGAGCGCGACTACATGAAAAGTGCTTTTACTGTTATAAAAATACAGATTTATGAACATTAGTGGAACTGAAGGTGTGAGAATAACATGCTTTGTCATGCAATGAATTCGGTCAATCGTGAAACAGCCGTGTCGTCATCAGAGCTCGTGCAACTGCTCTGGAGAAGCTGCGCCGGCTGACTCAGCCGACTGTTCTCGAATCGCTCTCGCGGTTCTTTGATGCCATACGTCACAGTCACATGGCATCGGCGCTGTCTCAAGTCGAACAACATTTCTAACCGGCATGCACTGCTTCAAGTCAGAGTTGATGCAGGAGCCGGCCAACAATGAGTCTGTGTTCTGACGTAGAACGCAGAAGCACTGCACTGCGTTCACTACATCAGCAGCGTACAACAGTTCAAATTGTTGAACAAAGTTATTTTTGTTTTGTTTTTGCGGGGCAAAAAAAGCATTCTTGTCGCAGAAATTTCATTTTTGGGTGAACTAACCCTTTAACTGCTAAAAAAGTTTGAGTTATATGAGAAATCATTTAACTTGTTCCTCAATTTCTGATTAGGTGGGCATGCATGAGAAATCTTTAGACATGTAACCAAACCATAATCCATACCAACAAAAGATAATAGTTTAATCTTACCTTATATGAAGTGTGTGCTGCAAACGCAAGCACTTTTGATGATCGTTTCTGTCCAGTATGCTCTTCTTATTGGGTTTAATCACAGCTGTCATCTTTTTTTTTTTTTTGTCTGGCAGTGGCAGCATGCAATAAAATTTCAAACTGGAGCATGTACTCTTTCAATTCTGGCACCCAACAATTCAACAAGATGCTTTTTATGTTGCTGACTCTGTGCTGGTTTGTATTGGCTGCCTCCAGATTTCCCTTTGTTTTGCCTCCGGCTAACACTACAACGTAATTGTGACGTCAACACTAAAAGGAAAATAATAAATAAATAAGCTAAAATAATGTGGGTTGATGCTTCAATAGAAGCAAATGGATTAACAGCTTTATAGCTCACAGTAGATCTCTTTAAAGGTTTATGAGTTATCTTACAAAATCAATATCCCTATGGAGAAAATGAATTGAGTTTTTACTTTCAGTACCCAGCTGTTGCACTCTATCGCACGTTGCACTTTCTCCCATTCATAAGTAACATGAAAGCACCTTCTTTGTATATCAAAATAAAAGGTCTTCAACCCTGATCCTGGTGGACCCATTGTCCTGCAAAGTTTATATCCAACCTGCTTCAGCACAACTGACTTTCACACCAATGTGATTTTCAAGTGATTCTGAAGAGCTTGATTTGCTGGTTCAGGTGTGTTTGATTAGGGATGGAGTTAAACTATACAGGACAGAGGTTTGAAGATCTCTGACCTAAAGTCTTTGCTACACGGAGCAGCAAGCTCCCTCTCTCTCCTGGTCCTGACTGCTTCAGAGCTCTGAGAACAGCCACAAGACAAAACAACTGGATGAAGAGGAAGAAGAACTGTGCAAATAAAAAAACTAAGTAAATCTCAGAGAAAAAGAACGACAGTGTGATCAAATTGACCCGACAGGAGACAAACCCTTCAACCAAAACAATAACACAGCAGATCACTCTATATCTGAGAGATTTGAACTTCAAGAAAGGTTGAACCACTGCCAGGTAACGCTCAACACACATCAGACATGAAATGATTATCAATAGACTATCAAAATTCTGACACTGTTGTGTGATTTTAATTGTATGTTACAGCTGAAAAGATCAAGACCTGAGGGGAAAACAAACAAAAAACATTTTGCTTCATGATAAATGATGTGCCATTTTGGTTTGACTTCATTAGATGACATTGTTGCATGTGATCGATTAGTATCTGCTTTCAGTATTATGATTGAGTTCATTTGTAAATTGATGGTTATTAAAATCAGGTGATCCTTCAATGACTTTCTAAACTTTGTCTTTTTGTCAGTGTTGAAATTATTATTTGTTTACTTGTACTTAGATGAACTGATTCAAAAAAAAATTTCTTTCTTTCTTTTTTTTTTTTTTTTTGGTCTTTTGGAGCAAAATGATATCACTTAGTGTATTTGCATGTCATTTTTCAAAGCTTCAGAACTCAAGCCTGGTAAAGAAGTTCAAATTTTATCACATTAACACATCAACTTGAAAGGCAGACAGTCCAGCTTAGTGACTAAAGATCTCTGTCCACTATTTTTGAGTTTTTCGCTTTCAAACTTGCATGAATCATACCATTTTGTTTTGTTTTGTTTTGTTTTGGGTTTTTTTTCTCAAAATCAATCTTTCCATCTTTGTAGACAGGAGCACAGGACTGAGGTAAAATAACCTGATAATTAAAACAAAACTGTTCTCTTTTACTAATGTGTGTTATTTAAAGTAGTTTTGATCAGGTTTACTCTGTACAGTTCCAGAATGTTCTGGTGGACTAACACTTGTGTCTCTCATTCATAGATCACAGTTGTGTTTTTGACTGCAAACAGTGAAGAGATGAACATCTCCAGTGAGATCTTCCCTACTGATGGATCAAACTCTTCTGATTACTTCTTTTATAATGGCACTGATACAGAATTCTCACTGATAGATATCATCATCATTCTGTTGGGTCTTCCTACCAACTCATATGTGATATGGCTTATAGTAACAGGAACAGGCAACGGACTTGCGGCAGAGTTTTTCAGTCTCAATCTCTCCATCTGTGAGATCCTCTTTTCTATGGAATGTCTCTTTGATTTTATCAGCTATAAAACTGAACATGTTTGGATAGCTGGATTTTTTTTTAATTCACTAGGTATCACAGGTCGTCCTCTGTTTCAGTGTCTGATCTGTGTTGAGCGTTACCTGGCAGTGGTTCATCCTGTAACCTTTCTGAAGTTCAAACCTCTCAGATATAGAGTGATCTGCTGTGTTATTGCCTGGGTGGCTGATTCTGTCACAAGTGGGATCAGTATTATGACTCTGATCTTGTGCCAGACTGACTTGTATTTTATTTTCATCATGACACATTTCTCCCTCTTCCTCTCCATCCAGTTGTTTTGTCTTGTGGCTGTTCTCAGAGCTCTGAAGCAGTCAGGACCAGGAGAGAGAGGGAGAGAGAGAGAGGAGGAAAACCACATGAAGAGAAGAGCATTTTATATTATTTTAATAACTGCTGTGACCACGCTAATTATATTTTTGCCCTATATGATTTTTTCAGCTCTTTCTCTTTCAGTAGATAATGGAAAACTAGTCATGAGTATTGGTTTTGTTTGTTTTGTTTTGGCTGGTTTGGTGCAGCCTCTTCTTTTTTTGTACCGCGTAGGGAAACTTCCCTTCATTAAATGTCAATAATTCTTCTATAATTATCATTATGAAGTTTCTATAATCAATTTTCTACTGTTGAAAGGCATTATCGAAATACAAGGTTATACATTTAGTATAGCCATTCATTTTTTATGCTAGAAAAATTTGGTTGAATTCTTTCGACAAGAGCTGTTCTCAATCCCTGTACTTTTTGTAATGTAGTAGTTTTGTTTTTGTTTATTATGTTAACTGCAATCAGTAGTATTTATATGCAAATAAAGCATACATCTGAGGACAAGAAGTGATTCTCTCTCTCTCTTTCTTAATAGATTATTTTAGTTATTGGGCAGTTTGATCTAGTTTGAGATGTAGAGCTTGTTCACTTACTTCACTAAACAAACCATTTTTCTAACCTCTAACCTTGCACATTTTATTTATTTATTTATTTATTTTTCTATTATATTTGACTGCAGTAAGAATTGTTTGTGTGCTCGTTTGTTTCTGTTTGGGAGGCTAGTATGTAAAACACAACACGCTACTCATAATGTATAGTTATAGCACAGATACCCATTTGGGTAACACTTTAGGTTGCCTGGAAAGTACTGCATAATTACAATGTATTTACAGTGTAACTTCCGGTAATTATAGTGTACTTATAAAGTAAGTTTGTGTAAGTATAGGGGAACAATTTGTAAATATCTTGGGAATAAAGGGGTAACAACCTGGAAAATAACAAATTTTTTATACTGTAAGTATTTTAGAACTAAGGGGTACTTATGCTATTATGATAGACAACAATCTTACATTTGGGAGCAATTTAGCTAGAACATACACTGCGCAGCGTTTTGTAACAATAATGTACAAATATATAAAGGCTTTTTTTAAATTTACAGGGTAGGCTATCAGTGCATTTACACAGTACTTTGTTTTTATTGCAAAAGTGCACTAATTAAATTGTTTCAAGGCAATTAAAACTACAACTATAGCATTTTTTTATATATAGGCTATATATATATATATATATGGGGAAATATACTCTTGTTTCATGAAGTTACAGGGTAAAACACATGTATACACAATCTGATTTCACTTGGAAACATTTATTTGAACTTATTTCAAAACAGATTTAACGTTAAAACACTTTTTATTCATTTCTCTTGCTTGGCTTCCTCCTTCTCTTGTTCCTCTTCTTCTTTTTCTTTCTGTAAATTCTGTAGGCCTATGCATTAAAAGAAAATACAGTACACCCAGAAATATCCTCACTATGCTCATCCGAGATGTATACGACTTTCCTTCCTTGGATGAACACAAACAAAGGTTTTTAGAAAAATAAATAATCTCTGGGAATGCCTTATAATGCAATCTAATGTGTTCCTAAAAGTCGAAGCATCAAACAGAACATACAGTAATAACTACAGTAATCTATACGACCCCAATGGATGAATCAATGTCTTCTGAAGTGAAACGATAAGTGTTTGTAAGAAAAATACCAAATATTTTACATTTTTAAACTGTAGACTAAAGCTTCCGACCAACGGTCACCTGCACGTGCATAAGATGGTTAAGAGTTCATGCTTGACGAAACTTGAGGCGTGACGTAAGCGCGCACGCAAACTCACGCGGATGTCGGATGTTTTTTTTTTTGTTTTTTTTTTTTTTTGTTTTTAAATTAATGCTCAAAACAAAATACATAGAACAACAGATAATAATAAAGAGAAACAAACAAAACAGAAGAACAGAGACGGCAGTTCTCGCGTGAGTTTCACATGAAACACCCGCAAGAACGTCATGAAAGCTTGAAGCTTCACGTTGCTCATTACAATGTGCTTCGTCCAACGCGAAGTCAGCTCTCATGCACGCGCCGGTGACAGTTGGTCAGAAGCGAAAGGATGAGTAAACCATGAGAACATTTCTGGGTGTACTGCATTTTCTTTTCATACATAATACAGAATAGCAAAAGACATGGGATTCCTTCTTAAGATTCATCAGTGGAAAGATTGAAAAAGAAGAAGAGGAACAAGAGGAGGAGGAAGCCAAGCAAGAGGGAAAAAAAGGACAAAATGTAGCCTACTACTTTCTGTCAGGACTTTGAAATTTGAATTTGAAATGAAAAGTTGATTTTAAAAAATGATTGTTTTTTGTTTTTCAAATAAAGGTTTAGGAGTCAGTGATATCAGATTGTGTTTTTTATTGTACTAACCCTGTAACTACATGAAACAAGAGTGTAACAAGCCCCACTTTAATTTACAGACCACAGATGTCATACTTACACAGTAACTACATGAAACAAGAGTATATTTCCCCAGTATTTAAAAAATTTGCAATAGTTTTACTTGCCTTGAAATATGTAAGCCCAGACTAAAACAGCTGCACGTAAGATTGTTGTCTATCATAATAGTATAATTACCCCTTAGTTCTAAAATACTTACAGTATAAATAATTTGTTATTTTCCTGGTTGTTACCCCTTTATTCCCAAGACTTTACATATTGTTCCCCTATACTTACACGTACCTACTTTATAGGTAGCCTACACTCTAATTACCGGAAGTTACACTGTAAATACATTGTAATTACGCAGTACAGCTGTAATCTAAAGCGTTACCCCCATTTGTAAATGTTAGCTACACTAGAAGTTGCTAACAAAAAGGAAATGCTCTTAAACATAAATGTTCTTTATTGGCATTGATGGTTCCAGGAAGAACCTTTAACATCCCTGGAACCTTTCCATGAAACAGGAGGGCGATTTATACACAAAACTAATGAGCAAACAAGGGACACTTGTGCAAAATCAAACACAGGTGTGTTCGACATCGGCTGCGGCTGGATGCAACCGATCGGCGAGAGTTGCCACTTGCAGTCGAGGAGGAGCTGAAAACGGAGACGTGAAGTTGGACACTTTCTGCTTCCCGTATGACACTCGTTCTGCGTTTGCATACTTTATCACAGCTGAAGTGAAATAAATGCAATATTTGTCAAATACACAGATGTTTCAGAGACATTTTCAGTCAATACTTTATGTTATGCTTAATACAACGTCTGTTTGTACAAGAATAAAGTTCAACATAGGCCTATACTATTTAAATACCAATGCAGTGCCTGACCTAGGCGGCTGGTCTTGTTTTGCTCTCATGGTACTTTGATGGCACATGTGATCGTGAGGCGGCTGCAGTGCCGATCAAAGTCGGACAAATTCTCTAACCAGAATGCATTGCTTTTGTCAGGCGGCAGCCGATCTTTGCGGCGCCACATGAAGTCAGGACCCATCCCATCCCATCCCATCTGAGGGTTAGATTATATGTTTATTATGTTAGATTATAGTTTATCAAAACATAACTAATAGCTCACACATCAATTTAAAAAAAAAATAAAGAATTTTTTAAGTCATAAGATACGATATTTTTGTTGTTGTTGTTGAAAGTGCCACATGGTAAATCACATCTGTTGTTTAGTTTGATTTCTTTGTAGCTGATGTTGCTTTTGTAAATCCATGTGTGTAGTATCAGTTTTCAGTATTTTCTATGAGTTAGTTTGTAATTAGGTGGCTATTAAAAGCAGGTGGTTATTTGAGGGTGTGAGGAGATTTTTGTGACACCTTGTCATGTTGGTTTCATATCACTCATCTGATTCTGAAAGACATTTGTAAAATTTGTCTTTCTTTCAATGTTGAAATTTTAACATATTTTGTGTAGAGATACTGGTACTGTTGCTTTAAAACATTTTATCGATTTATCATCTTGTGCTAAAACTCTTAGAGAACCAACCAAATACATTACCTTTTATATTTGCATATCATGAATTCAGGACTCATCCCATTTAATAACATGCAATTATATAACACATCAACTTTGAAGGCCGACAGTCCAGATATAAGTGACTATAGAAATAACCATGTCTGCTAATTTACTTTTATGTATTTAGTTTTGTTTCACAAAATTGCATGGATTATTATCTTTAAAGACAACAGGACTGATGTTTAATACATGTTTTCTAATAGGGTAAGATCAACCAACAACAGGGTTGCACACAAAATGTGGGACACAGTATTTCATTATAAAAATGAGGAAATAATTATAGCTCTTTTTACTACAATTGATGGAATAGTTATTCCACAAATTGTTTCAAAATTATGTTTAAAAAAATACACTCAAAATGTTAAGACCTCTAAAATAGGACAAGGCAAAATCAATATAATAGTTCTCAATTTAAAACATACAAACAAACAAACAAACAAAACATGAGATTTGTGTTTCTAATATTTCCATGTGTTATCAAAATGTACCATATTTGTGGAATGTGCTGAAAGTAAATCATGTTGTTTTAGTTTGATTTCCTTGATGCAGATGTTGTTTCTGGTCTAATCCAGTGTGACAGAAGAGTATCTTTTTTCAGTATTTTGAATGAGTTTGTGTTAAAAGCAGGGGATTATTTGCATATATTTGACAACTAGTCTTGTTGCTTTTGTCACTTTGATGATCTTGAATGACTTTTGTGAACTTTGTCCTCTTAATGTGAGAATTTTCACTTATTTTCTCATTTGTAGAGATGAATCACTAATATTGTTATTCAAATCCTGTTTTACACTTCTACTATCTTGTGATAAGCTTAAAGATCACCATCTGCCACTTAAGCAAATATGATGTCACTTAACATATTTGCATAATATCAATATCATATTTGCAATATCATCCCAGATATTAAAATTCAAGTTTCATCCCATTAACACATCGGTTGGAAGGCAGACAGTCCAGCTATGAGTGACTACAGATAAAAACTGCGTGAATCATATCATCATTATAGACGAAAAAGGTAAAGTGCTGCCTGATTGGGAAATAAATGTAACATATTCTTTGATATTTAGAATAGCATTTTGAACTTTTGATGAGCAGATACTGATTTTAACCGGTAACAGAACTTTTCTCTTTTTCTAATGTCTGATATTTTTGATCAGGTTTACTCTGTACATTCCCAGAATGTTCTGGTGGACTAACACTTGTATCTCTCATTCATAGATCACAGTTGTGTTTTTACTGCAAACAGTGAAGAGATGAACATCTCCAGTGAGATCTTCCCCACTGATGGATCAAACTCTTCCAGTTACTTGTTTAACAATGGCACTGAGATGGAACATAATTTAATATATTTTCTCAGTTTGGTGTTAGGTCTTCCTACCAACTCATATGTGATATGGATTATAGTAACAGGAACAGGCAACGGACTTGCAGCAGAGCTCTTCAGTCTGAACCTCTCTGTCTGTGAGATCTTCTTATGTGTGGAAACTGTCTTTCTTTTCCTCATTACTAAACTTAAGTTTCTCTGGATAGTTGTGGCATTTCTGGAAGGACTATCCATGACCGGTCGTCCTCTGTTTCAGAGTCTGATCTGTGTTGAGCGTTACCTGGCAGTGGTTCATCCTGTAACCTTTCTGAAGTTCAAACCTCTCAGATATAAAGTGATCTGCTCTGTTATTGTCTGGGTGGCAACTTTTGTCACAAGTGGAATCATTATAATATTTTTTTACATGTTCCAGTTAATGTTGTACTTTGTTTTTTTGTTTGCACATTTCCTCCTCTTCCTCTCCGTTGAGTTGTTTTGTCTTGTGGCTGTTCTCAGAGCTCTGAAGCAGTCAGGACCAGGAGAGAGAGGGAGAGAGAGAGAGGAGAAAAACCACATGAAGAGAAGAGCATTTTATCTCATTCTAATAACTACTGTGACCACGCTTTTCATATATGGTCCCTATATAATTTTAATATCTTTTATGTTTTCAACAGAAATTACTCACACACTCCTGTCTATTTGCTCTGTTTTTTTTATTTTGGCTGGTTTGGTGCAGCCTCTTCTATTTCTTTACCGGGTGAGGAAACTGCCCTTCATCAAATATCAGTAATTCTACTTACGAAGTCTCTATAATCCATCTTCTATCATCCTTCTAAAAGACACAAATATTAAGTTATGCAAATAGTCACCAAATCATTTTCTTTAACTATTAATTACTATTACTATGAATTAATTATTTACAAGAACCCATGAGCTGCGATTGATGGCAAGAACAATTCTTTAGTTTTTTTTTCTAATGTAATTTTGCTTATGTTTCTGATGTTAATTAGTATTTAAAACACATACATCTGATGACCAGGATTTATCTTTTTATGTTGATAAACATCTTTATAAATTATAAAGATGTTGAGATGTTATAATTGATATTTGTTTTAGAGTTAATGCAACTTTGCTGACACCATCTTTGTAACCAATTTTATCCTGCTAATTTTGTTGTCTACTATCTAGGGGTTAAAAATCTCCATATAAAAGTATAATGTGCAACTATACTATTTTATAATGTAAAAATAATAAAACATGGTATTAAACGCACTTCCGTATCTGTTATTCAAACACATGATAATATCTGAAGATTGCTGAGATTTTTATAAGTAAACATTTTTTGTTATGCTGGTTGAGTCTCTTCACATCATGATAGCAATCACTAAGTTAAGTGGTCTAAATGTATTTATATGTATATATCGTCTGTGGAATGTTCGTCCAATCATATCCCTCAGTCCAAGCGATACGACAGGATGTCCTACCTGCCTCTTAGCGCAGACATAAGACATCATCAGCGAGTTTCATGCTATGCAGAGTTAAGACAGATGCCAGTCACGAGTACCGCAATCAAAACAGCAGCCACGTTTTATGCTGCATTCACGCCATAAGTACCATAATTTGTAAGAGATTGAAATCCGTGACGTTATACTCGGAGCGGCAACACTATCAACGCCGAGATGAATCTGCAGCAGTCAGGTGGTACAAATGTCAAACTGTAGTCCTTTTCAAATCTATCCCTACAAAGTAAATCCATAGTTTGAGATCCAGATAATTGTCCAACAAAAGTCCCCAGAGCAATTATGAATAAGACAGGTAAGCATCAATGCAGGTAAGAACGAGTAATGATCAGAAGGTGAGTCCTTAGAACATACACGATGGCTAGACACTGACTGGCTATGTTGCAAACACCCAGTTAATGAGTCTCAAGACCCTAGTGGATAGACCAAATTGGATAAAGAGGTTGAAAATCCTCATCATGGTTTGAAAAAGCCCCACACCCGCTAGCGTTCTGCAGAGATATACTTGGATGAACTACAAATCACTGTTAATTCACTGTCTCCACCCATGTGTGCCGTCAGTTTTCATCAAGTTTCAATGCTGATCCAACATACTTTAACATTGAAAAGACAATCTCTGATGGTTTGGATCAAAACTCAACATTGTATCAATGTCACCTTGCTATCTGGGTCAGAGGTAAAAAGCAAAAGATCTGAACACATTTTTCGTATATTTAAATTTTGAAATAACACTAGATACTTGAGTACCAGCGTTGAAGGTTGAGCTTGACAGATGTAGTCATCCCTATAATTAGTATAAAAAATGTGGGGGGAAAAATGAGATTTACCTTCCTATTTATTGGCCCAAATAAATTTAGAGTACTTGCGTGTCACAGTTTTAATGTTTTGTAATAGGGTAAGATCAACTGGCAACGGGATTGCACACAAAATGTGGGACACATTAAATACTATGTTTATTACAGTGAATTGAATATATATTTATTCAAAACTAATTATTTCAATATTATGACATTGCTAGATGATTTTAGTTCTTCAAAAATCACTCAAAAAGTTCAAGACCTCTGACATGGGACAAGGCAAAATCACAATTGTTAGGAGGAGAACAGGCATCTGAAATTAGATACTTTTCGTGCCAAGTTTATTATAGAATAATAGCTCACGTTCATGGGATTTGTGCCTTTTAATATTTCCATGCGTTTTAAATATGTACCTTATATGTGGAATGAGCTGCAAGGTAAATCATGTGTTGTGTTGTTTTGGTTTGATTTCCATAAATCTGATGTTGTTTTAAGCTAAACCAGTGTGACTGAAGAGTATCTGTTTTCAGTATTTTGTATGTAGCAGGTGGTTGTTTGGGGTGTGAACTAGTCTTGTTGCTTTTATGATCCTGAATGACTTTTGTGAACTTTGTCCTTCACTTAATGTTATAATTTTAACTTATTTCCAGGTGTAGACTGCAGAGATGAATTACTGATGTTGTAATTCATAACATGTTTTACATGCTTTTCGCATGTTAATACTCTTAAAGATCAGTCTGTCTTTTAAAGCAAATAGGATGTCGCTTAATGCATTTGCATGTTAGGGTTTCATCCTATGAACAGATCAAGTTGGAAGGCAGACAGTTCAGCTATAAGTGACTATAAATAAATCTGTTTGCTAATTTTGATTTATTTTATTTTTTTCTAAATTGCATGATGCATACCATCTTTATAGATGGAAAAAGGTAAAGAGCTTATTACTGTCTGATTGGGCCAAAAAATGTAAAATATTCTATGTAAATGTAATGACCAGATACTGATTTAAACTGGTAAGACAACTGTTCTTTTACTAATGTGTGTTATTTAAAGTAGTTTTGATCAGGTTTACTCTGTACAGTCCCAGAATGTTCTGGTGGACTAACACTTGTATCTCTCATTCATAGATCTCAGTGGTGTTTCTGACTGCAAACAGTGAAGAGATGAACATCTCCAGTGAGATCTCCCCCACTGATGGATCAAACTCTTCCAGTTACTTATTCAACAACGGCTCTGACATGGAAAATAATTTACTATATTTCCTCAGTGTGCTGTTGGGTCTTCCTACCAACTCCTATGTGATATGGCTTATAGTGTCAGGAAAAAGAAATAGACTTGCGGCAGAGTTCTTCAGTCTGAACCTCGCTGTCTGTGAGATCTTGTTATGTGTGCAATCTGTTTTTATTTTTCTCTCTTATGAATTTGAATTTCTCTGGACAGTTGTGAGTGCTTTTGATGGACTAGCCTCCTTTGGTCATCCTCTGTTTCAGTGTCTGATCTGTGTTGAGCGTTACCTGGCAGTGGTTCATCCTGTAACCTTTCTGAAGTTCAAACCTCTCAGATACAGAGTGATCTGCTCTGTTATTGTCTGGGTGGCAAGTTTTGGCTCCGGTGGGATATTTATATTTTTTTCCATGTTCCAGCCTATGTTGTACTTAGTTTTTTTGTTCGCACAGATCCTCCTCTTCCTCTCCATCCAGTTGTTTTGTCTTGTGGCTGTTCTCAGAGCTCTGAAGCAGTCAGGACCAGGAGAGAGAGGGAAAAAGAGAGAGGAGGAAAACAACATGAAGAGCAGAGCATTTTATCTCATTCTAATAACTACTGTGACTATGCTTATAGTTTATGCTCCCTTTATAATTTTATTAGCTCTTTTTATGACAACAGGCAGTACTGACACACTCTTGTCTATTATTAGTTGTCTTTGTTTTTCTTTGGCTGGTTTGGTGCAGCCTCTTCTCTTTCTTTACCGGATGAGGAAACTTCCCTTCATCAAATATTAATAGGCTAATTCCTCTGTAATCATAATTATGAAGTCATCTTGGTAACACTTTAGTATGGGGAACAATTCTCATTTTTAACTAGTTGCTTATTAGCTTGTATATTGGCTGTTTATTAGTACTTATAAAGCACATATAAATGCCTTATTCTGCATGACCATATTCTACATCCCTAAATCCTACCCCATACCTAAACTTAAACACTACAACAACTACCTTATTTGACTACCTTTATTCAGGCAAAAGTCATAGTTAATAGCAAATGTGTTCCCCATACCAAAGTGTTACCGTCATCTTTTATCATCCTGCTGAAAGACACAAATAGAAAGTTATGAATGTAATGCAAGAAAGTTTATTATTTTCATGTCTTTAAGTTTCATTAGTTTAAGCATTCAATGAATAGTGATGAGAGAATCGTAGCTGTAGGTGAACGCGGGGGTGAACGACATCAGGCTGCGGCAGACAGAGGTTCTGAAGCAGGACTTCAGGAGCCTGATCGAGACGGTACACAGCACATCGCCCGCGACGAAGATCATCATGTCTGGACCGCTTCCGACGTACCGACGAGGACATGAAAGGTTCAGTAGATTATTTGCTTTAAATGAATGGTTAATGTCCTGGTGTAATGAACAGAAGCTGCTCTTTGTAAAAAACTGGAATCTTTTCTGGGAGCGACCTCCGTGCTGATGGCCTGTGCCCCAGCAGAATAGGAGCTGATCTTCTATTGGAGAACATATCCAAGATGCTACACACCGTATGACTAGTAAGTCAAACCTCAAATCACAGTCTGTGTTCTACCCACTTAACTGTTAGAAATGTGAGTGTAGTACAGTCTATAGAAACTTTGTCTATTCCCCAAATAGTGAGGTCTAACAATAAATATATAGGATCTAGAAAAAATCTGATCACGATTAAACCAGAAATATGCAAAATTACTGAACAAAAACAATTTCTAAAGCTAGGGCTCCTAAACATTAGATCGCATATAATAGTCTTGATGTAATTTCCCTTACTAAAACCTGGCTTAAACCAAATTGATTATTTTGGTCTTAATGAGTCTAGTCCACCTGGCTATTGTTATAAGCACAAGTCCCGTCTGATTGGTCATGGCGGTGGTGTTGCAACAATCTATAGAGATATTCTTAATGTTACTCAGAAAACAGAGCACAGGTTTAATTCACTTGAAGTGCTTGTGCTAAATGTTACATTCTCAGATATAAGAAAAAAGTCCCTACTATCTCTTGCTTTGGCTACAGTTTATAGACCTCCAGGGCCCTATGTTGATTTCCTAAAAGAGTTTGCAGACTTTCTCTCAGACCTATGGGTCAACGTCGATAAAGCGCTGATTGTTGGAGATTTTAACATTCATGTAGACAATACAAATGATGCGTTAGGGGCTGCGTTTACAGATTCACTTAACTCCTTTGGGGTCAAACAAAACGTCACTAGACCCATCCATCATTTTAATCATACACTAGATCTAATTATATCAAATGGAACCAATCCTACTGACATAGAAATTCTACCGCAAAGTGATGATGTCACTGATCACTACCTTGTAACATGCATACTGCTGATATTTGCCATATTGCACGCTTTATTGACTAGGTAGAACAATTCTCCCGACAACTATAGATTCACAAATAACCTGCCTGATCTGTCTCAGCTGCTCAGTGTGCCCAAACACACAAATGAACTTGAGGAAAAGACTAGCAGTATGGGCACCATTTTCTCTAGAACATTAGAAACTGTTGCATCCATCAGATTAAAAAGGGTTAGAAAGAAAAATACTGCACCATGGTACAACATATTACCCATGCTATCAAGAGAGAAACGTAATCTAGAGCGAGTAATCTTCAGAATCGCATGGAAAAACAGCACTTCCCGTTATAAAAAGACTCTAAAAGCAGCCAGGGCCGAGCATCTCCGCAAACAATCAAAAAAATCCAAGGTTCTTGTTTATTGCAGTGGCTAGATTAACAAATAAACAGACAACACCAGAACAAAAAATTCCATCACAGTTTCGTAGTAATGACTTTATGAATTTCATCAATTTGAGAAAATCGAAAGCATCAGAAATACAATTGTAAATGTACAACCTCTGAAAGAGTTTTATGATTCAGCCTCAATTATCGCCCCTCAAGAACAATTTCAGTGCTTTACAACTATAGGACAGGAAGAGCTAAATAAACTTATCATTGCGTCTAAACCAACAACATGTTTATTAGATTCAATACCCACTAAACTACTGAAAGAGGTGTTACCTGTAGCAGAAGAGCCTCTTCTCAATATTATTAACTTGTCTTTATCTCTAGGTCATGTCCCAAGACCGTTCAAGCTAGCAGTTATTAAAGGTGCCCTACACAGCAAAATCCCCAGAGTTAAATCAACTCAGCTCAGAGAACATTTGGTCCCTCTCTAAATAGTGTTAAAATAACACTGAAGCAGAGTTAAAGTTAATGAGATAATTAAGCTATTAATTAAGTGATGATTGAGCAATAATGATAAACACCTGCTGTTAACAAGCAGAATCACTGAAGAAAAGAGAAACACAAGAACTACAACTGACTTCAGTCACAGCCTTAGATAAGCCTTGGATAAAAACTGAAGATAAAATCATTAAATCTCTGTAGATCTGATTAAACAAGTCCACAAACAGCATTACCAGCTTCACATATTACTAACCAAATTGACTTTATTTTCTCATATCTACAGAATTGAGAATCAACAGAGGTTTATTGGTCAAGAAAAGAAAAGAAAAGAAAAGAAAAGAAAAGAAAAGAAAAAAGACGCCACCATCAAGGAGATCAGCGTTTGCTTAAGTTGGGCTCTTGAACCTTGACTTTCTATGTTAGATTTTTCTCTCCAACAATGCGTATGTTGTTGGAAAACAGTGAAGTCAGTGCTTCACAGTGAGCACATATTAGCTGCTTTTATTTGATGTAGTCATTGTGAGATTGCCTGATTGCATCCAAAGCATTTATACATTTTGAAGAGAGAGTGATGCAGTAAACACATATATTGAGTAACTTTAAAACCATGCAGTGCATAAAAAATTGAACTGCAGCATCTCTTAGACACACAGAGACATCAAGAATCAGCATATGAATCTCAACAATGGTGATAAAAAAAAATAAAAAAAATGCTTCATGCTGCAATGCATGCTGGGTATCACCATAGGACAAAACTCCCATTATGCACAGCAGTATGAATAATAATTGTCACAACCAATGAGGATTGTATGCTATGTTTTCAAGAATAAGCATGAGCAGTAATAGTTGTTCATTTTTTTAGCACAGAAACATTATGGTGGCATTTGTTTAATAGAATTTTTTTTTTTTTTTGCAATTTTTGTAATAGCTGTCAGGAAACCAAAGAGAAAGATCTTTGTGATGCTAAATCAAAATGGCTCTCAAGCAGGAAATTCAAGCTGCTCTGCTCCTTTAGTCTTTTGATTCAGTAATGTACAACTGTTTGTTATGAAACACTATTGTAATTGCTCAAACACAAATTATTTTAAAAGCATAAAAGGGTCAAGAGCCCAACTAAAACAAACCCTGACCACTATGATGGTGGCATACATTTTTAACCAATAAAACAGCAACATCTAAACCTCTGTTAATTCTCAATAAGAACTTCTTTAGACTTGTGACAGAAATAACATCAATCTGGTTAGTAATAAGTGAATCAGATCTTTTAATCAGATCTAGTGAGATTTAATGACTTTTATCTTCAGTTGATTTCAATTAAATGGTTTTGGCTGAAGTCAGTTGTAGTTCTTGTGTTTCTCTTTTCTTCAGTGATTCTGCTTGTTAACAGCAGGTGTTCATCATTAATGTTTAATCATCACTTAATTAATAGCTTAATTATCTCATTAACTTTAACTCTGCTTCAGTGTTATTTTAACACTATTCAGAGAGGGACCAAATGTACTCTGAGCAGAGTTGATTTAACTCTGGGGTTTTTACTGTGTAGATTGTAAAATTGAATTTACCTTGGCATAGTTGAATAATTAGAGTTCTGTACATGGAAATGACATACAGTGAGTCTCAAACACCATTGTTTCCTCCTTCTTATGTAAATCTCGTTTGTGCAAAAGACCACAGAAAAACAGGCAAATCTCAACATAACACCGACTGTGATGTAACAGTCGGGATCGTTAATATGTACGCCCCAACTTTTACATATGCCAGCCCATGTTCTAAGCATCAGACAAGCTGGTATTAACGTCTGGAACTGTACAGCCGAATCATCAGAAGTTATGCAGGTAGGCTATTGTAAAGTAAGCAAGGACAATAGCGAAAATGGAAGATGGATCGATAATAACTGTTCATGATCCATGATATCATGATACATTTAGTGATATATGTAAATTGTCTTTCTAAATGTTTCGTTAGCATGTTGCTAATGTACTGTTAAATGTGGTTAAAGTTACCATTGTTTCTTACTGTATTCACAGAGACCAGAGCCATGTCGTTATTTTCATTTTTAAACGCTTGCAGTCTGTGTAATTCATAAACGCATCTTCATTCTTTATAAATCTCTCCAACAGTGTAGCATTAGCCCTGTCAGCCACAGCATACTATCAAACTCATTCAGAATCAAATGTAAACATTCACAAAATAAATGCCATACTTATGTGATCTCATATGCTGCATCACGAACACTTTGTAAAGATCCATTTTGAGAGTTATATTAGCCGTGTGAACTTTGTTTATGCAATGTATTATAGAATTGCGAACTTGGGGATGGGGAGCACGAGCATTTAAAGGTGTACACGCACTGAATTGGCGCATTTTTAATTCCACCCCAAAATAGGCAGTTAAAACATGGTATAATAAAAAATCTATGGGGTATTTTGAGATGAAACTTCACAGACACATTCTGGGGACACCTTAGACTTATATTACATCTTGTGAAATAGGGTTCTAGGGGACCTTTAAGCCTTTCATTAAGAAGTTTGGGGACAGAGTTAAGGAATCTAAAATGTATCTTTAAAATGGTAAAAGAAAATGTAAGTATATAAATGTATTTATTAGATAAAGGATTTGTAAATATTTTATGTTTCTATAGTTGTAAATAGGTAATAATGTTAGAAGTATGAAACGTTCCTTTACCCAGGGAAAAAAGCATGAGGTTTAGAATGATGATGACACAGGGTTAAACGCAGTGTGAAAATCCCTAAGAAAAGTGTGCCTTTTTTGTGGAATGTGCAAGGCAAATCATGTGTTGAAGCTGATGTTGTTTTGAGCTAAACCAGGTTGACTGAAGAGTATCTGTTTTAAATATTTTGTATGTAGCATGTGTGATGGCATGTAGCCTATTTGACTACTAGCTATTTGAATGAGTTTTGTGAATTTTATTCTTACGCTTAATGTGGAAATTTTAACTTATTTCCATGTGTAAACTGTAAAGATGAATTACTGATATTGTTGATTCAAATCATGTTTCACAAATCTACTATCTCATTTTAATACTCTTTAAGATCCAAGTCTGTCTTTTAAAGATAAGAAATCACAATGTACCACTATTTGCATGTCAGGCTTTCAGGACACATCTCCGATATTAAAGTGCAAGTTTCTTCCATCTTCTTCCACATCAAGTCCTGGTATAAGTGACTATAACTTGGTCTTTGTTTGCTAATTTAGATGTATTATTTATTTGTTTGTTTGTTTCCTAAATTGCATGGAGAACAGTCTTTAAATGGAAAAAAGGTAAAGAGATCAAAAAATTTCAAATGTGTGATTCTGTGTGATTTAAAATTAAATGTATTGGATACTGATTTAAACTGGTAACAGAACTATTGAATTTTACTAATGTGTGTTATTTAAAGTAGTTTTGATTAGGTTTACTCTGTATAGTGATGAAAAAAGAAATATGAAGTCACACTGAAAATAACTGCTCCAATAGATTTATTATTCAGTGCAACATTTCAACCAACAAGTCTTCATCAGGCACAATATCCATGTGGAATACAATCAACTCTTTATAGACAACAGGTGTTCAACTTAATCAAACTGACTCAAGAAACAGGTTTTTTATTATTATTATTCTTTTGTATATTTGTGTATTTTCTGTTTTGTTTTTTTGTTTTTGTGTCACCTGAGCTAAATTATGTGTCACCTGTTTCTTGAGTCAGTTTGATTAAGTTGAAAACATGTGGTCTATAAAGAATTGATTGTATTCCACATGGATATTGTGCCTGATGAAGACCTGTTGGTCGAAATGTTGCATTGAATAATGAATCTATTGGAGCAGTTATTTTTAGTGTGCGGACTTCATATTTCTTTTTTTTTAATCACCCCTTTTTTGTTGTTCTGCACCTGAACCCAATTAGGGTGTTTGGGATGTGCACACCTACTTGATATTTTTGATTTCTCTGTACAGTTCCAGAATGTTCTGGTGGACTAACACTTGTATCTCTCATTCATAGATCACAGTGGTGTTTTTGACTGCAAACAGTGAAGAGATGAACATCTCCAGTGAGATCTTCCCCACTGATGGATCAAACTTTTCCAATGACTTGTTTTACAACTACACTGAGGTGGAAAATAATTTCCGTACGATCCCAGTACTTTTCCTCAGTGTGCTCTTGGTTTTTCCTATTAACTCCTATGTGATTTGGCTTATAGTAACAGGAACAGGGAATGGACTTGCAGCAGAGTTCTTCAGTCTGAACCTCGCTGTCTGTGAGATCTTCTTATCTATGCAATCTGTTTTTTAATTTTTTTCTCATGAATTAAAAATTCTTCAGATAGTTGCGGGTGCTTTGGATGGAATAGCCAGTGGTCGTCCTGTGTTTCAGTGTCTGATCTGTGTTGAGCGTTACCTGACAGTGGTTCATCCTGTAACCTTTCTGAAGTTCAAACCTCTCAGATACAGAATGATCTGTTCTGTTATTGTCTGGTTGGCAAGTTTTGGTTCCAGTGGGATCAGTATATATTTTTTTTTTCATGTTCAAGTCCATGTTGTACATTGTTTTTTTGTTTGCACAGTTCTTCCTCTTCTTCTCCATCCATTTGTTTTGTCTTGTGGCTGTTCTCAGAGTTCTGAAGAAGTCAGGACCAGGAGAGAGAGGGAGAGAGAGAAAGGAGGAAAACCACATGAAGAGAAGAGCGTTTTATCTTATTCTAATAACTACCGTGACCATGTTTATATTATATGCTCCCTATATAATTTTATTAGCTCTTTTTAGGTTAGCAGACAGTGCTGACACAATCTTCTCCATTATTTTGGTTTGTTTTACTTCGGCTGGTTTAGTGCAGCCTCTTCTCTTTCTTTACCGGGTGAGGAAACTCCCCGGTATTAAATATCATTAATTCTGATTTAATCATCATCACTATGAAGTCTCTATATAATCTATGTCATCCAGCTTAAAGACACAAATAGAAAGTTATGTAATATTGATTTATAAAAATGTTAAGATGTTATAATTAATGTTTGGTTATGGTGATGCTGTCTTGTGATCAGTTTTGTCATGCCAATTTTGTTGTATCTAGGGCTTCAAAAATATCCATATAAATGTATAATGTATGTAATTATACTATATTTATAATATAAAAATAATAAAACATATGGTGTGTTGTCATATCTGAATATTGTCAATGCTTATAAAAGTAAAGTAAATAGGTCTATTGTCTTTAAGTATTCGTATGTAAAATTTACAGCTACCTTTTTTTACATGTACTTGCTTGCATTTTGACAATATTACATGTTTACAGTTAGGAACATAAAACATTACAAAACATTTATTTCGTTACTGTTGTATGTTCTCTGTGTTTGTCCCTGGACTTTTGTTGTACTTATTTTGTTATGCTTTTTTATACTTCTCTCTGCCATCTTTGTAGTACTTTTGTAGTTTTCTTGTTGATTTCCTCTTGATTGTCTCCCCCAGGTGTGTCTTTTTACCTCGTTATCTTGTTAAGCTTGTTTGCCCTTGTTTGTGTTTAGAGTCACCATGTGATTTTGCCAAGTAAGACATCAGCATATTTTGTTGACTCCCAAACAACATTCCCGTCAGAAAATCTAGTTCAGAGGGAAATGATATGTGAATAACACTGATGTAGAAGCACCTAACCCTGGTTGTAAGCCTAAACTTGACATAAACTGTGCTTTAAACATTTTTATTTATTGGTTTAAAGAGTAATAAAATAGACATTATTCATTAAATTATTTATATCATTGTAGTATTGGAGTGACCACCAGACTCACACTCTCACTCTCACTCTCACTCTCTCTCACACACACACACACACACACACACACACACACACACACACACACCTACACACACACACCTACACACACACACACACACACACACACACACACACACACACTATCCCTTTATACAGGTGCTGGTCATATAATTAGAATATCATCAAAAAGTTGATTTATTTCACTAATTCCATTCAAAAAGTGAAACTTGTATATTATATTCATTCATTACACACAGACTGATATATTTCAAATGTTTATTTCTTTTAATTTTGATGATTATAACTGACAACTAAGGAAAATCCCAAATTCAGTATCTCAGAAAATTAGAATATTGTGAAAAGGTTCAATATTGAAGACACCTGGTGCCACACTCTAATCAGCTAATTAACTCAAAACACCTGCAAAGGCCTTTAAATGGTCTCTCAGTCTAGTTCTGTAGGCTACACAATCATGGGGAAGACTGCTGACTTGACAGTTGTCCAAAAGACGACCATTGACACCTTGCACAAGGAGGGCAAGACACAAAAGGTCATTGCAAAAGAGGCTGGCTGTTCACAGAGCTCTGTGTCCAAGCACATTAATAGAGAGGCGAAGGGAAGGAAAAGATGTGGTAGAAAAAAAGTGTACAAGCAATAGGGATAACCGCACCCTGGAGAGGATTGTGAAACAAAACCCATTCAAAAATGTGGGGGAGATTCACAAAGAGTGGACTGCAGCTGGAGTCAGTGCTTCAAGAACCACTACGCACAGACGTATGCAAGACATGGGTTTCAGCTGTCGCATTCCTTGTGTCAAGCCACTCTTGAACAACAGACAGCGTCAGAAGCGTCTCGCCTGGGCTAAAGACAAAAAAGACTGGACTGCTGCTGAGTGGTCCAAAGTTATGTTCTCTGATGAAAGTAAATTTTACATTTCCTTTGGAAATCAGGGTCCCAGAGTCTGGAGGAAGAGAGGAGAGGCACACAATCCACGTTGCTTGAGGTCCAGTGTAAAGTTTCCACAGTCAGTGATGGTTTGGGGTGCCATGTCATCTGCTGGTGTTGGTCCACTGTGTTTTCTGAGGTCCAAGGTCAACGCAGCCGTATACCAGGAAGTTTTAGAGCACTTCATGCTTTCTGCTGCTGACCAACTTTATGGAGATGCATATTTCATTTTCCAACAGGACTTGGCACCTGCACACAGTGCCAAAGCTACCAGTACCTGGTTTAAGGACCATGCACAGCAACATCCCCAGTGTTAAATTAACACCCAAAGTGTACATATGAGTCCATCTTACTGGGTGTTAAAAAGTAACACTGAAGCAGTGTTAAAGTTAATGAGATAATTGATTGAAGATTGAGTGATAATTGACAATTAGTGGTGACACCTGATGTTAATAAGCAGAATCATTGAAGGAAAGAGAGAAAAAAGGTGTTAATTAATGTTTTATGGAATGTGTCATTTCAAGTCACCATGAAAGAGGTCAGCGTTTGCTTTAGTTGGGCTCTTGACTCTTTACTTTTTGTTATAAGTTTTTTTTCTGGCTGCTCCAATTTTGTGTTTGTAAAGCACATTTGTTATGGCCAGAAAAAATATGATCTGGTCACAATATATTTTGATGATGATATTATCATCATGCAATGGCCTGATGTCATTTAGAGTCTAAGTCTCTGACCTTATGCTTGATGTGTTGCTTTAGTATTAAGCTTGATTTTACAGCTTGAGATCCAACAGCAGTATGAACAATTTTTTTTTTTTTTAGGAAAAATACATTATGCACAGAAGCTTCTGTGTTTAGACACACACAGACATCAAGAATCAGCATATGATTCTCAAGAACGGTGACAATAAATAAATACAGACAAACAGATCAACTCTGAACATCACAAAACAAGCTACTGTCACAACAAAACAGAAAAATAAAAGCAAACATGTCAAATAATATAACATCTTTATGACAGGTTAACAATACTGGATGTCACCAATGAATCACGCCATAACAAATGTGCTCTACAAACACAAAATTGTAACAGCCAAAGAAAACTTAATGTTAACAAATAAAAAGTCAAGAGCCCAACTAAAGGAAATGCTTTTCACCATCATGGTGACTTCAAACTAAACTTTCATTAAAACATTAACATCTAAACATCTGTTAATTTTCAATAAGAACTTTTGTTGATGTATTACAGAAATAAAATCAAACTGCTTAATAATAAGTGTAATAATGTTTAATGGCTGGAAGTCAGTTGTAGTTGTCGTGTCTCTCTCTTTTTCTCTTGTTGTTTCTTCAATGATTCTGCTTATTAACATCAGGTGTCTCTACTGATTGTCAATTTGATCAATCTAGGTTTACAATGCTTTGGGAAGAACAGTCATAATGGTTGTGTTTTGATGATGACATTCTCATTGTGAAATGGCCTGATTCGTTGGTGACATCCAGTATTGTTAACCGGTCATATAGATGTTATATTATTTTTTTATAGTAAATCTGTTAGCGCTTGAGATCCAGCAGAGCTTTTATAGACTGAAGTTTTTTTTTTGAAACACACACAGACATCAAGAATCAGCATATGACCCTCAACAATGGTGACAATCAAACAAAGTGCTTCATGTTGCAGTGCATGATGGGAGCCACCAATCAAAACTCATCCATGGCTCTCATCATGCATTGCTGCATGAATAAATTATGCAGCTGAATTGTCCTGTAATTTTCATAGATTGTTCATGTTTGCTTTTATTTTTCTGTTTTGTTGTGACAGTAGCTTGTTTTGTGATGTTCAGAGTTGATCTGTTTGTCAGTATTTTGTATTTATTTATTGTCACCGTTCTTGAGAATCATATGCTGATTCTTGATGTCTGTGTGTGTCTAAACACAGAAGCTTCTCTGCATAATGTATTTTTCAAAATATATTGTGACCAGGTCATATTTTTTCTGGCCATAATAAATGTGCTTTACAAACACAAAGTTGGAGCAGCCAGAAAAAAAACTTATAACCAAAAGTAAGGAGTCAAGAGCCCAACTAAAGCAAACGCTGACCTCTTTCATAGTGACTTGAAATGAAACATTCCATAAAACATTAATTAACACCTTTTTTCTCTCTTTCCTTCAATGATTCTGCTTATTAACATCAGGTGTCACCACTGATTGTCAATCATCACTCAATCTTCAATCAATTATCTCATTAACTTTAACACTGCTTCAGTGTTACTTTTTAACACCCAGTAAGATGGACTCATATATACACTTTGGGTGTTAATTTAACACTGGGGATTTTGCTGTGTAAGCATCAAACTGTGGTCCTTTTCAAATCTTATCCATACCAAGTAGATCCATAGTTTGAGATCCAGATAATTGTCCAACAAGAGTCCCCAGAGCAATTGTGAATAAGACATAAGCATCAATGCAAGTAAGAATGAGTAATGATCAGAAGGTGAGTCCTTAGAACATACACGATGGCTAGACACTGACTGGCTATGTTGCAAACACCCAGTTAATGAGTGTCAAGACCCTAGTGGATAGACCAAATTGGATAAAGTGGTTGAAAATCCTCATCATGGTTTGAAAAAGCCCCACACCCGCTAGCGTTCTGCAGAGATATACTTGGATGATCTTGAACTACAAATCACTGTTAATTCACTGTCTCCACCCATGTGTGCTGTCAGCTTTCATCAAGTTTCAATGCTGATCCAACATACTTTAACATTGAAAAGACAATCTCTGATGGTTTGGATCAAAACTCAACATTGTATCAATGTCACCTTGCTATCTGGGTCAGAGGTAAAAAGCAAAAGAACTGAACACATTTTTCGTATATTTAAATTTTGAAATGCCAAGATACTTGAGTACCAGTGTTGAAGGTTGAGCTTGACAGATGTAGTCATCCCTATAATTAGTATAAAAAATGTGGGAGGAAAAAATGAGATTTACATTCCTATTTATTGGCCCAAATAAATTTAGAGTACTTGCATGTCACAGTTTTAATGTTTTGTAATAGGGTAAGATCAACTGGCAACGGGATTGCATACAAAATGTGGGACACATTAAATACTATGTTTATTACAGTGAATTGAATATATATTTATTCAAAACTAATTATTTCAATATTATGACATTGCTAGATGATTTTAGTTCTTCAAAAATCACTCAAAAAGTTCAAGACCTCTGACATGGGACAAGGCAAAATCACAATTGTTATGAGGAGAATAGTCATCTGAAATTAGATACTTTTCGTGCCAAGTTTATTATAGAATAATAGCTCATCAAACATAAGTAATAGAGCTCACATTCATGGGATTTGTGCCTTTTAATATTTCCATGCGTTTTAAATATGTGCCTTATATGTGGAATGAGCTGCAAGGTAAATCATGTGTTGTTTTGGTTTGATTTCCATGAATCTGATGTTGTTTTAAGCTAAACCAGTGTGACTGAAGAGTATCTGTTTTCAGTATTTTGTATGTAGCAGGTGGTTGTTTGGGGTGTGAGCTAGTCTTGTTGCTTTTATGATCCTGAATGACTTTTGTGAACTTTGTCCTTAACTTTTTTTTTAACTTATTTCCAGGTGTAGACTGCAGAGATGAATTACTGATGTTGTAATTCATAATATGTTTTACATGCTTTTCGCATGTTAATACTCTTAAAGATCAGTCTGTCTTTTAAAGCAAAGAGGATGTCACTTAATGCATTTGCATGTTAGGGTTTCATCCTATGAACAGATCAAGTTGGAAGGCAGACAGTTCAGCTATAAGTGACTATAAATAAATCTCTGTTTGCTAATTTTGATTTATTTATTTTATTTTTTTCTAAATTGCATGATGCATACCATCTTTATAGATGGAAAAAGGTAAAGAGCTTATTACTGTCTGATTGGGCCAAAAAATTTAAAAGTTGCTTATTAGCTTGCATATTGGCTGTTTATTAGTACTTGTAAAGCACATATTAATGCCTTATTCTGCATGACCATATTCTACATCCCTAAATCCTACCCCATACCTAAACTTAAACACTACAACAACTACCTTATTTGACTACCTTTATTGAGGCAAAAGTCATAGTTAATAGCAAATGTGTTCCCCATACCAAAGTGTTACCGTCATCTTTTATCATCCTGCTGAAAGACACAAATAGAAAGTTATGAATGTAATGCAAGAAAGTTTATTATTTTCATGTCTTTAAGTTTCATTAGTTTAAGCATTCAAGTGATTTTAAGCTATTTCAAATACGTAAACAGTTAAGAAAATATTGTATGTGTGTCAATATAACAGATCTGTGCATTAGGTCTTAAAGTGACAGCAGCCTCATATACCTTCTGTTTCCTATGTTAATAATGTTAATCAAACAACAAAAGAAAAAGAGAGAATCACTGACTACCCCTAACTAAATAACTTCTGTAGCTTTAATAGGTATCTGTGTATATTTATTTCATACAGTAATACAGTTTTCACAAGCACTGATTATATAATTTGTATTTTTATTCTCTTGTATTTATGTGTGCTATTTCTTGTAATTTGTTTATTTGTTCCTATTTTATTGTTGACTTTACTTGTCTTTAATGTTTGAACTTTATATTAGTTAGGCTAGTATTAGTTTTTGCTGTGGTCTTAAATTAGAATTGAGAATTGTGAAATGTCACTGTTATCTAAAATAATGGTATCACAAGGTTACATAGGTCATCAATAATGAAATCGTTAACTTTATTTATTTAGTCAGGGTCGGTGAATGTTTTGGCAGAGAATGTAAATAAAAATCCTTAGTGTTGAGCCCTGAGTTAATGTTGTTGTTGTTTTTTTTTTGTTTTTTTTTTTAGTTAACAGTAATACTTGTTAATAATAATGATATAATGACAATTTTCTGTTAGTCAAACAGTAGCCTGCATGTGTACTGATTTCAACTGTACTGCAGAAAGACTGCTGTCATTACATAATTTATTAAATTTTTGTATTGACTACCAATTTAAGTACTGGTAGGCTACTTTTGACTTACTATGTACGCTATGTACTATATATGCTATACAAATAAATGTGGAAAAAAAAATATCAGTGTCATATTAACAAATGTCATGAGTATTCATATGTATTTTTATGTAAAGTCTGGTTCTACCACACATACATTTACTTACGTTTCCATAGACACTGAAACTTACAATTTTGACAGCACTAAAACCTAAATTATTTACGTGTGAACAGCTTTATAGTTACAAATGTGTATGAATACTTATTTATGAATATTAAAATTGTGGCATTAATATTTTGATTCTATTATTCAATCATCATATCAATGACATTATGTTTTCAGTTCCATTTATTAAATGCAGTTTACTTATCTACTTAATACACACTGTAAAACCGAACAGTGAAATTAATTAAATGAAATGAGTTTGTTTCACTCAAATAATAATGAATTATTTGTGAATTTAAAAGTGAATTTAACTTAATGTATATGAGTTTACAGTACTCATACTTATTGGTTTTAAAACTTAAATGGTTTAAGGCAATCGATTTCCTCAAATGGCTTGAGTAACCGTAACTTATCAGGTTTTACAGTGTAAAAATGATAACATTTCGCCCTGTTCTGTGTGACTTCTGCTGCAAACTCATTTCGAAGGATTGCATAATGTTGATTACATAAGAAGATTGATGCATAGGCGTGATTTGTTTTTAACCCTATAAGCAAAGAACCATGAGTATATCGGGGCCTTAAAAATGTCAAAATCCAGTTGGTAGCCAAAGCTGCAGTAAATCATTTAGGATTAGTAGGACTGACATAGAAGGAAGTGAGCAAGAACCTCGATAATCAGTCATGCCAAGAAATATGGGTTGGCTAATAATAATAATGGTAATCCTTTTACAATGGAATGCTTGAAGCTTAATAGCCAACGGTCAGGAATTTAAACGTTTGATAAATGAATCAAACGAGAAACTGGATATACAATGTATTCGGTAAACTTGGCTGAAATCAAATCTAGAATTTGTAATGCATGGATATGCAGCAGTAAAGAAAGAGGATTGCGGGAGGAGGGGGTGCCACATCCATCAAGCATAGAATACCATATAGGTTAGATCAGGATCAGAAATTCATAGTGGTGGAGGTGTGGAAAGGGTAGGGGATAAGTATTATCAGTTATTACAACCCATGAAAAAGGTTGATGCTAGATAATTTACAGAGAATACAAGGACAAAACAGACAAAAAAGGAATTTGGTGTGCAGATTTCAACACTCGTAGCTCAATGTATAAACAGATGCAAATGGTAAGATAACTGATGGATGAAAGGGAATTGGTCAGTTTGAATGATGGTAGAGGAACTAGGATAAATTTACAAACAGGCTTTGAATCAGCATTAGACTTAACTTTAGTATCTAAAACACTGTCTGGAAATAGTAAATGGGAAGTTTGAACAGTCACTACAGTGGGGAGTGATTCATGCACAGTGAGTGGGAGACTGTGAAGTAAGTGTTAGAGGATTAGAGGCTCATAAATATCTATGGTATATTGTAACTCAAATTATTGTTACTGTACATTTTTCTGCCTGTTTATTTTATTTATTTTATTTTTTTTTTTGTTGAAAAGTGCTTAGGTTTAGGTTTGGGGACACAGTCAAGGAATCTAAAATGTATCTATAAAATGGTAAAAGAAAATGTAAGTATATAAATGTATTTATTAGATAAAGGATTTGAAAATATTTTATGTTTTTTAGTTGTAAATGCGTAATAATGTTAGAAGTATGAAACGTTCTTTTACCTGGGGATAAAAGAGTGAGGTTTAGAATGATGATGACCCGGGGTTAAAGGATTAGTCCACTTTCAAATAAAAATTTCCTGATAGTTTACTCACCCCCATGTCATCCAAGATGTCCTTCTTTCTTAAGTAGAAGGAAATTAAGGTTTTTGATGAAAACATTCTAGGGTTATTCTCCTTATAGTGGACTTCAATCGGCCCCAAACGGTTGAAGATCAAAATTACAGTTTCAGTGCAGCTTTAAAGGGCTTTAAACTATACCAGATGAGGAATAAGGGTCTTATCTAGCGAAACGATCAGTCATTTTCTAAAAAAAAAAATAAGAAAATATATATGTTTTAACCATAGACGCTCGTCTTGAACTAGCTCTCTTCTTCTTCTTCTCTATTAGAATTCAGGCAGTGTAGACGCTGCTAAGTGTATTACTGCCCTCCACAGGTCAAAGTTTGAACTTATTGTTATATACTTGCACTAGCATATTGTATATGACAATTTTGTTCACAGGTCCACAGGTCAAAGTTTTATTTGAAAGTAAACTAATCCTTTAAGCGCAGTGTGAAAAGCCCTTAAAAAAAAGTGTGCCATTTTTGTGGAATGTGCAAGGTAAATCATGTGTTGTTTTGATTTGATTTGAAGCTGATGTTGTTTTGAGCTAAACCAGGTTGACTGAAGAGTATCTGTTTTAAATATTTTGTATGTAGCAGGTGTGATGGCAAGTAGCCTATTTGACTACTAGCTATTTGAACGAGTTTTGTGAATTTTATTCTCTATGTGGAAATTTTAACTTATTTTCATGTATAAACTGTAAAGATGAATTACTGATATTGTTGATTCAAAACATTTTACAAATCTACTATCTCATTCTAATACTCTTAAAGATCCCAGTATGTCTTTTAAAGATAATATATCACAATGTACAGGTATTTGCATGTAAGGGTTTCAGGACACATCCCAGATATTAAAGTGCAAGTTTCCTCCCATGAACACATCAAGTCCATGTGTAAGTGACTATAACTAGGTCTCTTACATTTTAGATGTATTATTTATTTGTTTGTTTTTTGTTTTTGTTTTTTCTCTAAATTGTATGAAGAACTGGAAAAAAGGTAAAGAGATCAAAAAATTTCAAATGTGTGATTCTGTGTGATTTAAAATTAAATGTATTGGATACTGATTTAAACTGGTAACAGAACTGTTGAATTTTACTAATGTGTGTTATTTAAAGTAGTTTTGATCAGGTTTACTCTGTACAGTCCCAGAATGTTCTGGTGGACTAACACTTGTATCTCTCATTCATAGATCACAATGGTGTTTTTGAATGCAAACAGAGAAGAGATGAACATCTCCAGTGAGATCTCCCCCACTAATGTATCAAACTTTTCCAATGATTTATTTTACAACTACACTGAGGTGGAAAATAATTTCAGTACGATCCCAGTACTTTTCTGCAGTGGCTTATAGCAACAGGAACAGGCAATGGACTTGCGGCAGAGTTCTTCAGTCTGAACCTCGCTGTCTGTGAGATCTTCTTATGTGTGGAATCTGTCTTTATTTTTCTCTCTCGTGAATTAAAAATTCTCCAGATAGTTGTGAGTGTTTTGGATGGACTACCCAATGGTCATCCTGTGTTTCAGTGTCTGATGTGTGTTGAGCGTTACCTGGCAGTGGTTCATCCTGTAACCTTTCTGAAGTACAAACCTCTCAGATATAGAGTGATCTGCTGTGTTATTGTCTGGTTGGCAAGTTTTGGTTCCAGTGGGATCAGTATATATTTTTTTTTTAATGTCCCAGCCCATGTTGTACTTTGTTTTTTTGTTTGTACATTTCTTCCTCTTCCTCTCCATCCAGTTGTTTTGTCTTGTGGCTGTTCTCAGAGTTCTGAAGCAGTCAGGACCAGGAGAGAGAAGGAGAGAGAAAGAGGAGGAAAACCACAAGAAGAGAAGAGCGTTTTATCTCATTCTAATAACTACTGTGACCATGCTTATTTTATATGCTCCATATATAATTGTATTAACTCTTTTTAGGTTAGCAGACAGTGCTGACACAGTCTTCTCCATTATTTTCGTTTGTTTTACTTCGGCTGGTTTAGTGCAGCCTCTTCTCTTTCTTTACCGGGTGAGGAAACTCCCCTTCATTAAATATTAATTCTGATTTAATCATCATCACTATGAAGTCTCTATATAATCTATGTCATTCTGCTGAAAGACACGAATAGAAAGTTATGTAATGTTGATGTATAAAATGTTAAGATGTTATAATTAATGTTTGGTTATGGTGCTGCCATCTTGTGATCAATTTTGTCATGCCAATTTTGTTGTATCTAGGGCTTCAAAAAATATCCATATAAAGGTATAATGTATGTAATTATACTATTTTTATAATATAAAAATAATAAAACATATGGTGTGTTGTGACATTCAAACACGTATCTGAATACTGTCAATGCTTTTATAAGTAAACAGGTCTTGTCTTTAAGTATTCGTATGTAAAAATTTACAGCTACCTTTTATTACAGGTACTGCTTGCATTTTTACTGTACTACATATTTACAGCTAGGAACAACATTCCTGTCAGAAAATCTAGTTCTAACCCTGTCCCTACCCCTAAACCTAACCCTACCCATAACTTATTCCTAAAATCAGAGGGAAATTATATGTGAATAACACTGATGTAGAAGCACCTAACCCTGGTTGTAAGCCTAAACTTGACATAAACTGTAAACTTGTCCCTCAAATCATATTGGTCAATTGGAATGTTGGTCCAGGATCAACAACGATGGTGATGCAGGAACACATTGTGCTTAGTGAAATCACGTTCACCGTATATTTAGCCCTGTGTTTCTCTTGTTGCTTTATCAGTTATTTATTGAAATGGTGCTATTATTGTAACATCTCTGCCTGCCTTCTCTCTCCTTGCTCATTACAGTTACATTTTTAACATTTTATAGTTACAGGGTCCCCGCGGGTCCTTAAAAAGTCTTAAATTTACTTTTATCAAATGTAAGCCCATCTAAAATCTTAAATGATATAAGAAAAGTCTTAATTATCATTTCAAGAGGTCTTACATTTGGGGACAGAAATACAAAGTTCTGTCATGAAACTCTAGATGGCACAGGCTGATAGTCTGCTTGCAATCGCATCATTCTCTATAGGGCACAGCTGATTGGCTCCTGCTGTATCAGTAGTCAATAAGCTTGCTGCTCAACCTTAAAATACTGGTCAGCATTTGCTATAGCAGTTGCAGGACCTTCCACCTTCCCTAGCTCCACCTGTACAGATCTGCTATGGGTAATTCATATGCTATTTTGTACAGCAGCAGCATATCTTACTTGTGCAGCATGTCATGTATGTATTGGCAGTAGCAAGCCCTGTACACTGTATTCAGTTTACTAGGTAACCATTATATTTCTTTTGTTCCAAAAGTGCCATGGCACCTACTGGCAGTGAGTGAATTTGCATTTTCAGTCGACCCATATTTTTTCGAAGCGTAGTGGCAGTGTTGTTAAATGGTGGATTGAAAAAAAAAGCAAACGTGCATTCTGAAAACACACAAACACACATAACATTTTTTTTAAATAATCACCAAAAGTTATAATTAATAGCAATAATTTATTTCAAAAATGGCAAAAAGCAGTACCAGTGTACTAAAAGTGTTGCTTTCAAAGTGCTCTCTGGCAGTATAGTTTTTTTGTGAGATAGAGAGTAAAAGTTAAGTTGCAAGTCACTGAAAGTCTTAAAGGAACACTCCACTTTTTTTGAAAATAGGCTCATTTTCCAACTCCCCTAGAGTTAAACAGTTGAGTTTTACCGTTTTCGAATCCATTCAGCCGATCTCCGGGTCTGGCGGTACCACTTTTAGCATAGCTTAGCATAGTTCATTGAATCTGATTAGACCGTTAGCATCTCTCTCAAAAATGACCAAAGAGTTTCAATATTTTTCTGATTTAAAACTTGACTCTTACATCGTGTACTAAGACCGACGGAAAATGAAAAGTTGAGATTTTCTAGGCCGATATGGCTAGAAACTATACTCTCATTCCGGCGTAATAATCAAGGATTATGGCCATGGTAAGGCATGGTGCCGTACCATGGCCATAATCAAGGCCATGGTACGGCAGCAAAGTTGATTATTGATTATTGCGCTGGAATGAGAGTATAGTTCCTAGCCATATCGGCCTAGAAAATCGTAACTTTTCATTTTCCGTCGGTCTTAGTACACGATGTAACTACAGAAGAGTCAAGTTTTAAATAGGAAAAATATTGAAAATCTTTGGTCATTTTTTAAGGAGATGCTAACGGTCTAATCAGATTCAATGAACTATGCTAAGCTATGCTAAAAGTGGTACCGCCAGACCCGGAGATCGGCTGAATGGATTCAAAAACGGTAAAACTCAACTGTTTAACTCTAGGGGAGTTGGAAAATGAGCCTATTTTCAAAAAAAGTGGAGTGTTCCTTTAACTTGATCCACTCATGAAGGCTCGTATATCGCATTCAAAAGCCCACATCAACAAAAACAATTGGTGACAAGGCACGCCAAAGCCAGTGACATTATTGACGTAAAATCTTTGTTATTACTCTACTTAAGGAGGCAAATTTGGAATTTTTACGAGCACAGGATTTGTAACTATGATTACAGCCACAACTGAACATGGAGTCAAGAATGTCAAAACCTGTGAGGTGGGATTGGACATGGGATTTTATAGAGAGAATAGAAAGATACGATGTTCATAAGTACTGGATATTACTTTTATGTTAATAGTTTATCAAAACATATATCTCTCACATTAAAAAAAATTGGATTTATTTAAAAATAAGTCACAGGATACAATATTGTTTATGTTTGAAAGCACCACATGGTAAATAACATCTGTTTAGTTTGATTTCTTTGTAGCTGATGTTGTTTTTGTAAATCCATGTATGGAGTATCGGTTTTCAGTATTTTCTATGAGTTCGTTTGTAATAGCGAATTTAAAGCAGGTGGTTATTTGAGCGTGTGAGGAGATTTTTGTGACACCTTGTCATGTCACTCATCTGATTCTGAAAGAAATTTGTAAAATTTGTCTTTATTTCAATGTTGAATTTTTAAATAGTGCAGAGATAATGACACTGTTTCTTAAAGACATTTTATTGATCTGTCACCTTGTGCTAAAACTCTTACAAACCAAATACGATGTCACTTATATTTGCATATCATGGATTCAGGACTCATCCCATTTAATAAAAATACAAGCTACGTTCCCTTAACACATGAACTTGGAAGACAAACAGCCCCACTGTAAGTAAGATATAACTTAATATTCATTTATTTATTTTTTCTTTTACGAAATTGCATGAATTATATAATCTTTACAGACAACAGGATAGATGTAAAGTTGATTCATGTTGCATGTTTCTACAAAAGAATTGAATATATTCTGTGTTATTTAGAATAGCATTTTGAGCATCTGATAACTAGATGTTGATATATACTGGCAACCAAACTGTTATTTTACTAATGTGTGTTATTTAAAGTAGTTTTGATCAGGTTTATTCTAAACAGTTCAGAATGTTCTGGTGGACTAACACTTGTATCTCTCATTCATAGATCACAGTTGTGTTTTTAACTGCAAACAGAAAAGAGATGAACATCTCCAGTGAGATCTCCTCCAATGATGGATCAAACTTTTCTGACCACAATAGCACTAAGGTTCAGTTTTTTGAAATGGCCTCCTTGGTGGATATCCTTACCATTCTGCTGAGTTTTCCTACCAACTCAGGACCAGGCAATGGACTTGCGGCAGAGTTCTTCAGTCTGAACCTCGCTGTCTGTGAGATGTTCTTTTGTGTGGAATCCGTCTTATCTCTTCTCATGTATATTTTTCAAATTCTCTGGATAGCTGTGGAGTTTTTAGATGGACTAGCAATCACTGGCCGTCCTCTGTTTCAGTGTCTGATCTGTTTTGAGCGTTACCTGGCAGTGGTTCATCCTGTAACCTTTTTAAAGTTCAAACTTCTCAGATACAAAGTGATTTGTTCAGTTTTTGCCTGGGTGGCAGGTTTTGTCTCTTGTGGGGTCAATATTATGAGTTTATTGTTGTTCCTTACTAAGTTGTACTTTGGTTTTTTCTTTGCACAAGTCTTCCTCTTCCTCTCCATTCAGTTGTTCTGCTGTTTGGCTGTTCTCAGAGCTCTGAAGCAGTCAGGACCAGGAGAGAGAGGGAGAGAGAGAGAGGAGGAAAACCACATGAAGAGAAGAGCATTTTATCTCATTCTAATAACTACTGTGACTATGGTTATCCTATATGCTCCTTATTTTATTTTTATAGCTCCGAAGTGGATTTCAGGAAATATTCCTAATACACTCTCCTCTGTTGCTTATGTTTCTTTTACTTTGATGAGTTTAGTGCAGCCAATTCTCTTTCTCTATCGAGTTGGGAAATTGACATTCATCAAATGTGAATAATTCTGTTAATTCTGTTCAATAATCATATATATGTGTGTGTGTGTGTGTGTGTGTGTGTGTGTGTGTGTGTGTATACAGCAGAAAATTGTAATTGTACTAGCGAGCCTAGGATTATATTTACTTAAAATGCATAATATATTTTAGTTCTGAAAAGCTACATTAAAAATTTTACCTTAACCTTAAAAAGCACTTTTTTTTCTAAAGTTTGAGTTTGTGCAATGAGAACCTACATGTTCCATATAAGTTCAAAGATGTTTTTTTATTCATTTTATCATACAATAACTTGAGTAATGGTGTAGAAGGTTAAGCTTAATGAATGTAGTCAACCCTATGATTATATGGTAAAAATTCAAGAAAAAAAAAGAATGGGATTTGTGCCTCTAATGTGTTATTAGAGTGTACCATATTTGTGGAATGTCATGCAGGTAAATCATGCACATCTGTTGTTTTACTGATTTCCTTGATGCTGATGTTGTTTTTGATCTAATCCAGTGTGACAGCAGAGTATCTGTTTTCAGTATTTTGAATGAGTTAGTTTGTAATTAGGTGGTATTAAAAGCAGGTGGTTATTTGGGGTGTGATGGCATGTTTTTGACAATTAGTGGCCGTTTACATGACACCGTTTTCAAACAAAAAATGGAAAACCTTTTAGGCGTTTTTGCTATTTATTTACACGACAATGGATCCATATGAACGGGGATCATTTTGACAATATTGTCATCTGTACGTGAAAAATGCAAAGGAAAAACTTTTCCATTTTTAGTACATCGTTGTCATGTAAACATACCCATATAAACGTCTTGTTGCTTTCTTGTCACTCAGATGATCCAAAATGACTTTTGTGGATATTATCCCCTACTTGATTTGAGAATTGTCATGTGTAGAGATTAGTTACTGATATTGATGATTCAAAACACATTCTACAGATCTACTACCTCATTGTAATGCTCTTAAAGATCTAAAATCTTTTAAAGATACAAAGTTAGTGCATGTCAGGGTTTTAGGACACATCCCAGATAATATCTGCAACATCTGAGGACAAGATTAAACTTTTCATATTTATTTATTTATGTTATTGTTAGTCTTTGGTTTAGGGTTAGAATGCATTTTTGTTTTGTAAAAGCCATGTTTAGGGGTGGGGTTAGGAGCTCAAAAATCCATAATGTCACAAATATTATAATATTAAACATTTTGTAATATAAAAACAATAAAACATATGGTGGTTAAACACACTTCTGTGTTTGTTATTCAAACACGATAATATCTGAAGATTGCAGTGAGTTTTATAAGTAAATATTGTAGCTTCTTTTAGTTGCTTACTCATTGAAACTCTTGCTTTGTGATATTAAGTGTTTTAAAGGTTTATTTGTTTTAAAGCTGCAGGAGACAAAGAAAACATGCCCAAATTGATTCACATCTGTTGTTTTGAGTTGCTGTAGCTGATGTTGTTTTTAATGTAAACCCATGTGCTTCGAATATCTGTTTTCAGTATTTTGCCTGAGTTAGTTTGTACAGATTGATGGTGGTTATTGAAAGCAGGTTGTTATTATTTTGGGGTGTGCTATGATTCTTATGACAGCAGTCCTGTTGTTTTCACAGCTGACCCTGAAGGAAATATTTGCATGCAGTAGACATATGCCAAAGATACTTATTTATTTTGTTGTGTTCCCAACTCAAACCCATGACATTGGTGTTCGTAGAGATGAAACTACTTATACTGTATTTTTTTTTTTTTTTTTCAGGTTCTGTAAACGAGAACACAGTCTGTCCAAATATGATGTCACAATAACACATTTGCATATCAGAACTCCAGAATCCATCCTATCCACCCCATGTACAAGCAAGTCATGTTACATTAACTGAGAAGCCAGACAATTCAGCTGATGTTTAAATAATTAATTTAATTATTTTAGAAGTGTAATTTGTAGACTACAGGACTAAGGTAATGACCTGATTATAGCTGCTTCTTTTGTCATTGTTCTTGTTTGATAGAAATAAAAAGCTAGCATTGGACGTATGCATTTTTTCATGCAGTTCACATTGCATTTTATAGTCATAATATGCATGAATCCATTGCCATATTTAAGTTTGCTTTATGTTAAACTATTTTTTTTAGTTGATTTGTGATGCCGCTCTGATAAAAGCTTTATTTTCACAGATTCTGAGTTTCTTTGTTTTGTTTTGTGGTTCTACAATCCTCCTAAATGTAAATATATTTAAATATAAGTATATGATAGCATTTAAAATATTTAATTCAATTGTAATGTTATAATTTTAGACCTTACAATACAATTAGGCAATGCATATCACTTGAACATCTATTTCATTGCACAGTTGCACAGATCATCAGCAAAAATGTGACAATGGTTTTTCTGTGAAACATGAGTTACATCTATATCCCTCTGTTTCTGACTGCACACAGTGAAGAGATGAACATCTCCAGTGAGATCTTCACCACTGATGGAACAAACTCTTCCAGTACCTCAACTGCTGCTGAGGGCCCTGGATTAAAACACTGGTTTTTATATTCAGTAATATGTGCTGCAAGTGTGCTGTTGGGTTTTCCTACCAACTCCTATGTGATATGGCTTATAGTGACAGGAACAGGCAACGGACTTGCAGCAGAGTTCTTCAGTCTGAACCTCTCCATCTTTGAGATAATCTACAGTCTAAACTCTCTCTTTGAACTTCTCAGATATTCTTTTTCTGTTCTCTCAAATGCGGTGAATTTTTTTCAAGGAATAGCCACCACTGGTCGTCCTCTGTTTCAGTGTCTGATGTGTGTTGAGCGTTACCTGGCAGTGGTTCATCCTGTAACCTTTCTGAAGTACAAACCTCTCAGATATAGAGTGATCTGCTCTGTTATTGTCTGGGTGGCAAGTTTGTCCGGCTATGGGCTGCTTACTACAATGTCAACGATCAGTGTCAAGTATCTTTCTATAGGATTCATATTGCCACAGCTCATCTTCTTCCTCTCCATCCAGTTGTTTTGTCTTGTGGCTGTTCTCAGAGCTCTGAAGCAGTCAGGACCAGGAGAGAGAGGGAGAGAGAGAGAGGAGGAAAACCACATGAAGAGAAGAGCGTTTATTATCATCCGAATAATTACTGTGACCATGGTCATCATATATGTTCCATTTATTATTTCACTTCTCCTTTCTTTAAGTTCATCAGACGTTTCAGAGGTCATCTCAAGTATCAGTTTCGCTTGTTTTGGTTTGGCTGGTTTAATGCTGCCTTTTCTCTTTCTTCACCGGGTAGGGAAACTGCCCTTTGTTAAATGGCAAATCCAATAATTTTACATAACGAATGGCCTCTCATTGTTTAAGAACACTCAGTGTAAAATAATTCCACCTATTTCAACTTAAAAACTTAAGTTCAGTAATCAAATTGGCTGTACAAGTCATTTCAATTTCAATTATATTAACGGTGACTTAAAAATTAAGTTAAATCTCATATAACTACTTTAAAAAGTTGAAATTAGTTCGATCAGATAAAGCACTTCACTAAAAATGAACAAAAATCTGCATTTTTGTAAAATTCTCCCTCTTTTATGGGATTATTGTGTAATTAGTTTACTAATTAGGTCAGGTGTGATGGAACATACTGATATAAATTGTATCTTCCTGTGCTTGTGGTTTGCTTGACGAAGACCTTTTGGGACTAAACGTTTATTTTAATAAATTGATCTTTGGGAGCAAGAATGGCGGTGTGCTGATTTTTGTTTATTTTTTAAAAAAGTAATATAAAAACATAAGTTACCAAGATTTACTGAACATACTGATCATGGACTCTCATTGCTTTAGTACTCCCTCTTCTTTCATGCAACTATAATGTGCATTTTTGTATTCTATTAATGTTTATTCTATTCATTTATTGATTAAAAAAAACTAAAGAACTATGAGTGATATAATAGATTGTGTTTTTATTTAAACTCATGACAAATAAAAACTGTGCTTTTGCTAAACAACTAACCTTGAAGCCAGATCATTTTATTTTTTATAGTAACTTTCAGACCTATAGTGCTCAATCCTACAGTATACTGACAATGATGAAGTCATCCTGTTCCTATTCTTATATATGTCTTGCATTTATTTGCATACTGATATGATACTGGTTCTGTCTAACACACGTTTAACCATTTGGCCACATTTACATTGCAACAATGGTGTCACGTTATGTGTTCAGTCTAGTGCATATAGCCAACTGAAAATAAGACGTGTCAAGTATCAGCAAAGCAACTTTCGTTCACAACAGCAAGTATTTTATGTTATACTTAAAGGTACAACTTTTGACACTCTAGCGACTAATAAATAAATTTGTAGTAAATTGTCTCTCTGTTTATGTCTATGATGAGTCACACGGGTACTGGGCTACTCTGCAGTGGTTGTCGTCCTGCTCGGTCTAAAATAGTCCAAATATAAACATTTATTTTAGGTGTACAGTAGTGATTCAGGATAACTTCTTTTTCTTCTTAACTAATCTTGACTTATACTTTCTCAATGAACTTTACCTTTATCTCTACATATGTTGCCTTGTGTTCTAAACTAAAGACTACAAAACAAATTTATCACATTTAGAAGTAAAATATATGAAATATGGAGAATAATTATATCTAAAGAATCCACTCCACATAAATGCTTATTCACTGTTGGGAAAAAGAGATTTGTTTTACAAATTGTGTCTAATCTGTTTATAGAATTTCTTTTTTTACTAAAGCATAATCCCTGAATAACCATTTCACATCCCTGACTTGTGTATAGCCTACTGATTAACTTCTGTATTGTTGTTGCATTAATACTCTTGTCTCATCTTGTGTAGGTAACACTGTCTTTAATAAGCAAATATGATGCACGAATTTGAATTCAGGGCTCCGGGTGAAAATATGTTCCCCTTGTGAAACAAATCGACTGGGAAGGCAAATATATAACCCCCACAGATCATTTATTTCTGATTTCATTTTTAATCACTCTAGACAACAGGACACAGGTAAAAGGCTGATTTATACTGCTTGACAACAATACAGTGCATTGCATTTCAGAGTCATTTAATATCCAGTGTAGCATTTTGAATGTTTCTGCTACTGAAAACTGAACATGTGTCTATTGAAAATGTGAATTTTTAGAGTAAATTTAATTTTAGTCCCAGAATGTTCTGGTGGTCTAACACTTGTGTCTCTCCTTCATAGATCACAGTTGTGTAACACAGTGAAGAGATGGACGTCCCCAGTGAGATCTTCCCCGCTGATGGATCAAACTTCTCTGATCACTTCTTTTTCAATGATACTGGAGTGGAAATTGGTGTTGAAATGATTGTAAATATCATCACCGTTGTGTTAAGTCTTCCTACCAACTCCTATGTGATATGGTTTATAGTAACAGGATTAGGGAATGGACTTTCGGCAGAGTTCTTCAGTCTCAATCTTTCTGTCTGTGAGATCTTTCTCTGTCTGATCAATGTCTTCTCTTTTTTCTCCCGTTCGTTAGTACTGTCCCTTGTTGTTTTTTTTGGACAAGGAATACCCATCACTGGTCGTCCTCTGTTTCAGTGTCTGATCTGTGTTGAGCGTTACCTGGCAGTGGTTCATCCTGTAACCTTTCTGAAGTACAAACCTCTCAGATATAGAGTGATCTGCTCTGTTTTTGCCTGGACTGCAATTTTTGCTTCATGTGGGCTCAATGTTTTGGTTATGTTTTTTGTGCTCTTCAATTTTTTACTTAGTTTTATGCAGGCACAGTTCCTCCTCTTCCTCTCCATTCAGTTGTTCTGCTGTGTGGCTGTTCTCAGAGCTCTGAAGCAGTCAGGACCAGGTGAGAGAGGGAGAGAGAGAGAGGAGGAAAACCACATGAAGAGAAGAGCGTTTCATGTCATTCTAATAACTACTGTGGCCATGGTTATCATATATGCTCCAAGTATTATTGTAGGGCTAATTTTCTTGAGTTCAGATTGTGATCGTGATATAATCGCATCTATCTCAGAATCTAGCTTTTTATTGGGTGGTTTGGTGCAGCCTTTTCTCTTTGTCCATCGGGTGGGAAAACTGCCCTTCCAGCTGCGTTAGATTTTATGGGAACAGCCAGGCAAAATATTGTTTCTGTGTTTGATAGTACTCTGATTGGGCCTACATAAAAAATTGTAAAAGTTACCTACATGACATAAAATGTAAAAATACAAATAATAAAAGTGTGATAAAACAGTGATAAACAGCTATTTTTATTTATATATATATTAGACATGCTCCATCATTTTGAGTCGTTCTGACCCAGAAACACATTATTATGAGATTTATTCAAACATTCATTAAAACAATTAAGAAATGAATGAAGAAAAAGACATAGGCTATATAGGCTGATCCATTATAGGCTATAGTGCATTTATTTAATAATATATTTATGATTTTAAGTTATTTTTGTAGTGAACTAACAAGCTGAATGACTTCCAACATCACGTGACATGTTTTTTGCACTCTTTTATTAATGTCTTTTTTTGCAATTGAAATGATTATTGTGCGACTGTATGAGTGATCATGCATTTCATTAAGTTGTATTATAGCTATCTATCAAATGCTCATTCATGTTTATGAATAGGTTAATTAGTAGGAAAGCGGAAGCAATGATCACTCGCGCTCCATGCTGTTGTTTGAAAGAAGGCAGATGAGCCATTCACTCCACATTAAGCAGCATCAAAACATTTATGGTTCACATTTTGTTATACAATTTAAATAATTTGAAAGCTGAGTCTTTGTACACGGCAAAATCCCCAGAGTTAAATCAACTCTGCTCAGAGAACATTTGGTCCCTCTCTAAATAGTGTTAAAATAACACTGAAGCAGAGTTAAAGTTAATGAAATAATTAAGCAATTAATTAAGTGATGATTGAGCAATAATGATAAACACCTGCTGTTAACAAGCAGAATCACTGAAGAAAAGAGAAACACAAGAACTACAACTGACTTCAGTCACAGCCTTAGATAAGCCTTGGATAAAAACTGAAGATAAAATCATTAAATCTCTGTAGATCTGATTAAACAACTCCACAAACAGCATTACCAGCTTCACATATTACTAACCAAATTGACTTTATTTTCTCATATCTACAGAATTGAGAATCAACAGAGGTTTATTGGTCAAGAAAAGAAAAGAAAAGAAAAGAAAAGAAAAGAAAAGAAAAGAAAAGAAAAAAGACGCCACCATCAAGGAGATCAGCGTTTGCTTAAGTTGGGCTCTTGACCCTTGACTTTCTATGTTAGATTTTTCTCTCCAACAATGCGTATGTTGTTGGAAAGCAGTGAAGTCAGTGCTTCACAGTGAGCAAATATTAGCTGCTTTTATATGATATGTTTTGAAGAGAGAGTGCTGCAGTAAACAGATATATTGAGTATTTTTAAAATGCAGTGCATAAAATTTGAACTACAACTTCACTTAGACACACAGAGACATCAAGAATCAGCATATGAATCTCAACAATGGTGATTTAAAAAAAAAAAAAAAAAAGCTTCATGCTGCAATGCATGCTGGGTATCACCATAGGACAAAACTCCCATCATGCACTGCAGTATGAATAATTATTGTCACCACCATTGAGGATTGTATGCTATGTTTTCATGTATAAGCCCGAGCAGTAATAGTTGTTCATTTTTTAGCACAGAAGCATTATGGTGGCATTTGTTTAATGGAATTTTTTTTTTTTTTTTTTGCAATTTTGTAATAGCTGTCAAGAAACCAAAGAGAAAGATACCGCTTTGTGATGCTATTTCAAAATGGCTCTCAAGCAGGAAATTCAAGCTGATCTGCTCCTTTAGTCTTTTGATTCAGTAATGTACAAGTGTTTGTTATGAAACACTATTGCAATTGCTCAAACACAAATTATTTTAAAAACATAAAAGGGTCAAGAGCCCAACTAAAACAAACCCTGACCACTACGAATGGTGGCATACATTGTCTTACTATACAAAAGTTAAGTTATAATGTTGGTTTTAGTTACTCCACAAAACTGTTTTAAATGGATGTGATTGTGTAAAGTACCTTAACATAGCGGACGCCATACCACAACCCATTTTTCAAGTCATTGTATGCATAGGGGAATATTGGCTGTATTCCTGTACTGAGTGTGCTCAGTATTGCACACTATTCATCATTATCAAGCACCTATCATGTTGCTCAATAAACCAATAACAATTGACAGTGCCCACAACAATGCAGGTTTCATATTAGCTTTTTATGTAAATAAAAATAATAATGCTGTGTTGTTTTAAACCAATTTACCTGTATATGTAATCGAGAGGGATCATATCTTGATTTTATTTGCATGTTCTCAAGTCTCAGAGATTCACATGCCATTTAAATTATATCCACAATTGTTCCATGCAAAGCACCTCAGAGGATACATAGAAGTTGTTACATAATTGAAACACAAAAACAGGACAGAGATTAAGGCTGCTCTTTTATGGGGCTTTGAGGTATACATTCATACAAATGAATACATTTTGTCATTGTGAGTGTGTAAATACATTTATGCTGTCTCTATACTGCATTTAAAAGTATGCAACTCTGCATCTTTTTATTATTATCTAATTATCTATTATCTAATGGAAGTCAAATTCATTTTTATTTTGTTGCAAAATGTAACCATATTATTGCCTAGCTCTTTATATAAAGTTGGATATATAAGTAGGCAGTGGCTATTAGCACTACGTGCAAATAGTAGTGTAAATAGCAACTAAATTTTCCAACTTGATGGGAAAAGGGAGCAGAGATATTCCGGCAAAGGCAGATTCGTACTCGGGTCGATTTGCATCAAAACTTTCTGCCACACACCTTACCCCTGCACTATTGCTATTGTGAACAATTAAGCATCTTCCGTAATTTTACAGTGGGCGGAGTTGGTGTAAATAGCCTCTGCCAACAAGGTGGGCTATTTGCACTTAGTGTAAATAGACACTCTGATATACACGTCTAAAGTACAAAGTATAGTTTTTTTTACACGTACGCAAGCGTATACATACAGTCAAACTCGTAGCTTTTTTTAAAGGAGGCCTTTATTTGATAGTGTGCGCAAACACAGGCAGTCGACACATGAGCTCTAGAACTAGTGGAACTCGGTGTCTGAGGCACATGTACAAACACGCCGTACAATGGGTGACGTCGCAAGGTGCGCACCAGTGTATAAGAAGGGCACCAGAGAACACGTTATCAGATTTGTATTTTCTGAAGGAAGACGAGCAGGCATGGCTGCACGACGCAGTGTCTCGTTCCCTTTCTCAGGGAACCAAGGTTACATATGTAACCCTAGATGTTCCCTTTTGAGGGAACTTCTATGCTGTATCAGCTGCTGATGCTATGGGGATGCCATACCAACTATGCTATGCTGACCAATGCCTGATTGTTGTTCTCAAATTAACATTCTAAGCACTAAAGCTGAGCAGTCTGCGGGCAAACTGGCCTTGCAACCAAAACAGCCTACTTCTCAGGCTACAGTAAGCATTATAGCTCACTCTTGGGATGAGGAGTGGGTTCAACCTCAGTTTAGACCGCCCCAGTCCTGCTAATAGCCACAAGAGACAGGCTCCCAACCCCTAATTCAAATTCCCTCTAAAAACACTCTTGTACCCCAAGACCCTCCTCAGAGGGGGAGGGAGGGAATGGGGGAGACTAGCAACAGATCTTGTAAAGAGAGCTAGCAAGGAAGGGAGTTTTCTCAGTGAGAAATAATTACAATGAATGCATCCTGCCCCCTTGAGGGCTCTTCTCCCAGACAAACAACACACATCTCATGACCATCGCCAGGCGTTAAGAAACGCGGGCACGGAGGAACACAGCGCTTGAATTTCCTGCTCGCCATTATTCTGCTTATCTCCTTTCTTCACACACTGCTATCTTCACACAGAACTCAAACAAGCAGCTTCCTGAAGACAAAGAAGGTGATGACGTGTTCTTAAGTGCCCTACTTCTACACTGCAAAAAAGAATTGTTGGTTTAACTTAAAAAAGTGTAAAGTTACCTGGTTGCCTTAAAATTTTGAGTTCAATGAAATTAAAAATGAATACAATTAAGTTAATACAATGAAAGCAATTCTATTTAATCAAAAGAAACTCAAAATATTATGTTATCTGAACCACATTAATTATCTAAATTGATTTGACAAAAGAAAAAATGTTGTGATAAATCATGATTTTTTACGCTTATCTCACTGCGTCGGCCATCGTATGGCATTTGTACACGTGCTTCAGACACCGGGTTTTGCGAGGGCGTGTCCCCATAGCGTCAGCAGCTGACGCAGCATAGAAGTTCCCTCGAAAGGGACTTTATTTTTTTTAAAATTTATCCGCATACATACACCCGTGCTGTGCTATATTTACTGTATAGCTTATATTAAATAAATTTCTTGTATCTTAGCAAAATGTATCACCCCAATCTTATCTGCTAAATACAACTATAAGTCCAGAACATTAAACATTAGCATCATCATTTTCTGTAAGTCTGCTATAAAACAATGTTTTGCAAAAAGCACTATACAAATAAATTTTCTTTTAAAATGTCCATTTCAATTAGTTAGATTAAAAATTCCGCAATTTCTCTACATCATCAATCACCTTTGAGTGATGTAGACATGAGTGTTATTTTCATACATAATATTTTATGTATATGTATCAAGTGCAAAGCATATTTAGTCTGTATAAATGTTATTTGTGTACATAAAATAGTTTCCATTAGTACCAGGTGCATTTTCATTTCTCTGTATTTGCATGTGATTCATTTACTGTGACATTCCTTTAGTTCATTCATTTAAATTGAGACTCATGTTGTCCATCTGGTCACTGGAATATCACATCTCATTTTATGATTTCTCTATTCATTCTTATTTCAAATATATACAGTCAGATTATGTCATTCTTTGTAGGTGTTCAGTCTGGTAAGCATCAGGCCACATGTCTGACGATAGAGCTGTTTAGGATCAACTAAGAAAAAAGATTATTCCCTTAAGGTAAACAGGTTTTCCTTCTGATTTCTTAGTATTACATTGCCATCGTGGGTCTAAAAATAGAAACCCAGAACAATCTGTCTTGGTTCTGCTCATTGTAAGATATTTGTTAATTATTGACAAAAATATATTAGTATGCTTTCTGCTTGTCAGATGTTAGTGGAATGTAGTAATGTGATGAACTACACTTGTGGTTACCACTTTATATTAAATATTGCTTTGTGACATAACAAGCTATGGCAGGCTATCCAGTTTTGAAGATTATTAATCTGGTACAAGGACATTTAAAGATGTACTCAGTTGCAAATCTTTTAAAGTGACTCCAAAATTGTGGTGACACTTTGCAATAAGTTTCCATCAGTTAACTACATGAATTAACATGAACTAACAACAGAAAGCATTTTTTTAATCTTAGGTCATATTAATTTCATCATTTAATCATACATTAGATAACAAGAACTAACAACTATTAAGTAATGTTAACAAAATAGCTAATATACTCTGACACTTAATGTGAAACATTTTACATTTAACATTGTTACTGGTAATTTTTCTGATATAAACAAAATACACTTTTAAAATTAAAGGTTCCAAAAGGGGGGTTTCATAGTGATTCAATGAAGAACCGTTTTTGGGTTCCCAAAAGAACCTTCCAATGAATAGTTCTTAAAAGAACCACTTTCTTTTAGTGTTAAGAACATTTAAATCGTCGAAAGAACACTTTTCCACTATAAAGTATCTTTTGTGTAATTGAAAGTTTCCATGGATGTTAATGTTCTTCATGGAACCATAGATGCCAATAAAGAACCTTTATTTTTAGGAGTGTACTATAAGATTTATTGACATATTCTGTTATTTTATTCTGGACAACAGGTAAAAAGAGAGAGAAAATGTCCAAAATATATTCTTCCAGCAACAACACAACAAATGACACAAACAATACTGCGTCACCCTTCGATTTTAACACTGCCGGATGGATCTTCAACCTCATTGCTGTGCTTCCTGAAAACTCCTATGTGATCTGGCTCATCGTCACAGGAGCAGGAAATGGAGTCGCATCAGAGTTCTTCAGCCTCAATCTGTCTTTTTGTGAGATTTTGTTCTCTCTGCAGTCTTTTTTGTCTCTACTGAGCAGCACTTTTCCAAGTGTCGATTTTTTTGTGAAATTTCTGACAGGTGCTTCCTTGACTGGTCGTCCTCTGTTTCAGTGTCTGATCTGTTTTGAGTGCTACTTGGCAGTGATTCATCCCTTCACCTTTCTGAAGTTCAAAGCTCTCAAATATAGACTGATTTGCTCCAGTGTTGTCTGGCTGGTAATTGTTATTGCCTGTATGTTTGCCGGTGTTAATGTAATTCCAAATCAGTTCTATTTCTTCATGTGCTTTTCCTTGTCTCAGGCTCTTCTTGCTTGGTCTGTTAAATTATTCTGCTGTTTAGCTGTTCTCAGAGCTCTCAAGCAGTCAGGACCTGGAGAGAAAGGGAGAGATAAAGTAAAGGAAAACCTCATAAAGAGAAGAGCATTTCATATCATTGTTATGATTATAATGGCAACGGTAGTCACGTATGCCGCGTATTTGGTGGCAGCACTCGTCTATGTTCTGACATATGAGTTTATTTCAATGCTCTGGACTGCTGGTCATGTCTGTTTTGTTCTGGGTGGTTTGCTTCAGCCTCTTCTCTATCTCCACAGGACTGGAAAACTTTCTTTCTGTAAAGTTCCATAGTCCTGTTAACACTTTACTCTTAATTTAGTTCTAGCCTATTTATTCACATATTAATCACTTTCTCATTCATTCAGAGGTAAAGTGTACTGATATTAATGCCTGTTCAATGAGAAAAATATACTCAAGTTTAGTTGCTCCATTTGCTTCTTGAGTAAATAAACCACAATGAAACCACTTATTGCTCTGTATTGTTTTATAAAACATGGACATTTTTTGTGGTCACATATTTAGAAGTGAATCAGTTGAATACTTCTGTGTCTGTAGTGTTTCTACACTTGAAGTGCTTTTTTACATTTTCAACTTTCTTTAGTGTGTAATGTTGCTGTTTGAGCATGAAAAGGTCTGCAAAATTACAAAGCAAAGTCAGTCCAAAGGGAGTTATTCTCTATATCAGTGCGCACTGTTTCTGAACTCCCTGAAAGCCTCGATTGTAGTTTTGAGTTTCTTCTGGGAACGAACACAAGACAATATTCCTCATTTAAATAATTCCTGCTCACGGCATACACAAATAAAGGGGTGAGATCTGGTTGAGTTGTGTTAGTAGTGTGTTGAAACTTGCGGTTATGGTAAGGGGTGTGACATTCTGAAACACTCTTGAAGCGGCTGACCAATCACAACACACTGGTCCTGCCAACCAATCAGAGCACATTGCGCTTTTCAAAAGGAGGGGCTTCATAGAGACTATTTTGATAACACTTAACATTTATATAGACATTTGAGTGGCTGGGGTGACTGAGAATGAATAGGCCCCATTTCTGAGGAAAATCATCAGTATACACTTTCTGGCATAAACTTACCATCCAGTATATAAAGACAAAATGGCAGTATGCCATGAGAATAAGGCATTTGACTTCACTGTAAATAATAATGACCAATGTTCCTATATTTACTTGAGAGATACAAACTGTAAAGGCAGTTTTGCATATGACTGACATTTTGAATTCACAACAGTGAATTTCAGTACTGATAATATTTTACCTATAAACACTGTGGAACTTAAATATATAAAAGTTAAAATCTTTCTTTCTATAAATTAGTTTTTTTTTTTTTTTAATGTCCATTTCAATTAATTAGATCAATCACCTTTGAGTGATGTAAACACCTTTTATATATATGCAATCACCTTTCAGCAATGATGTAGGTATGAGTGTTATTTTCATACATTCTATTTTATGTATATGTATCATATGCAAAGCATATGTAGTCTGTATGAGTGTTACATAAAATAGTTTCCATTAGTACCAGGTGCATTTTCATTTCTCTGCATTTGCATGTGATTCATTTACTGTGACATTCCTTTAGTTCATTCATTTAAATCGAGACTCATGTTGTCCATCTGGTCACTGGAATATCACATCTCGTGTTATGATTTCTCTATAGGTGTTCAGTCTGGTGACATCAACACTATACAGACAGCATCAAGCCACATGTCTGACGATAGAGCTGTTTAGGATCAACTAGGAAAACAGGTTATTCCCTTAAGGTAAACAGGTTTTCCTTCTGATTTTTTAGTATTTACATTGTCATTGTGGATCTAAAAATACAAACCCAGAACAATCTGTCTTGGTTCTGCTAATTTAAAAATCCCAAACAAAAGATGTTTGTTAATTATTAACCATAAGCTATACTGTCAAAATTATGTATAATATTTGGATACTTTCTAGTTGTCAAAAGTTAATGGAATGTAGTAATGTGATGAACTACACTTGTGGTTACCACTTTATATTAAATATTGCTTTGTGATAAGATATGTGGCAGGTCTATCCATCTTTTTATCCAGATTATTAATCTGGAACAAGGACATTTAAATATGTACTCAATTGCAAATCTTTTAAAATGACTCTGAAATTGCGGTTCCATTTGTTAACATTAGTTACCATGAACTAACAATGAAAATTATTTTTAAAGCATTTATTAATCTTAATTCATCTAACATTTATTACAGTATTTATTCATGTTTGTTAACATTAGTTAATAGTTGTTAGTTCTAATGTATTAATAAATTATGAAATTAAAATTTATTAATACATTAGAACTAACAACTATTAACTAATGTTAACAAACATGAATAAATACTATAATAAATGTTAGATAAAACATTAATGCATTATTGTAAAGTGCACCCTTATTGTAAAGTGTTACAGAAATAGCTAATATACTTTGACACTTAATATGCAACATGCTTATATTATACTTTTAACATTGTTACTCGTATTTTTTTCTGATATAAACAAAAATACCCCTGTGGGACCTTTAAAAACAAAGAACCTTTCAGTGAACAGTTCTTTCTCTTATAATGTTAAGAAATTTAAAATCATCTAAAGAACTTTTTTCCACTATAAAGTACCTTTTGTGTATTTGAAAGTTTCCATGGATGTTAATGTTCTTCATGGAACCATAGATGCCAATAAACAACCTTTATTTTTAGGAGTGTACTATAAGATTTATTGACATATTCTGTTATCTTATTCTGGACAACAGGTAAAAAGAGAGCGAAAACAAATGGATATTTCTGCAATATCAAAAAGATATACTTCCAGCAACAACACATCAAATGACACAAACAATACTGAATCACCCTTCGATTTTAACACTGCCGGATGGATCCTCAACCTCATAGTTGTGCTTCCCGAAAACTCCTATGTGATCTGGCTCATTGTCACAGGAGCAGGAAATGGAGTCGCATCAGAGTTCTTCAGCCTCAATCTGTCCATTTGTGAGATTTTGTTCTCTCTGCAGTCTTTTTTGTCTCTACTGAGCAGCACTTTTCCAAGTGTCGATTTTTTTGCGAAATTTCTGACAGGTGCTTCCTTGACTGGTCGTCCTCTGTTTCAGTGTCTGATCTGTTTTGAGTGCTACTTGGCAGTGATTCATCCCTTCACCTTTCTGAAGTTCAAAGCTCTCAAATATAAAGTGATTTGCTCCAGTGTTGTCTGGCTGGTAATTGTTATTGCCTGTGTGTTTGCCAGTGTTTGCCAGTTCTATTTCTTCATGTGCTTTTCCTTGTCCCAGGCTCTTCTTTCTTTGTCTGTTAAATTATTCTGCTGTTTAGCTGTTCTCAGAGCTCTCAAGCAGTCAGGACCTGGAGAGAAAGGGAGAGATAAAGCGAAGGAAAACCTCATAAAGAGAAGAGCATTTCATACTATTGTTATGATTATAATGGCAACGATAGTCACGTATGCTGCATATTTGGTGGCAGCACTCGTCTATGTTCTGACACATGAGTTTATTTCAATGCTCTGGACTGCTGGTCATGTCTGTTTTGTTCTGTGTGGTTTGCTTCAACCTCTTCTCTATCTCCACAGGACTGGAAAACTTTCTTTCTGTAAAGTTCCATAGTCCTGTTAACACTTTACTCTTAAAGGATTAGTTCACTTCAGAATTAAACTTTCCTGATAATTTACTCACCCCCATGTCATCCAAGATGTTCATGTCTTTCTTTCTTCAGTCGAAAAGAAATTAAGGTTTTTGAGGACAACTTTCCAGGATTTTTCTCCATATAGTGGACTTCACTGGGGTTCACCGGGTTGAAGGTCCAAATTGCAGTTTCATTGCAGGCTCTACGCGATCCCAGATGAGGGATATGGGTCTTATCTAGCGAAACGATCAGTCATTTAAAAAAAAAAAAAGAAAGACAAGAACATCTTGGATGACATGGGGGTGAGTAAATTATCAGAGAATTTTCATTCAGAAGTGAACTAAACTAATTCTATTTATTCACATATTAATCACTTTCTCATTCATTCAGAGGTAAAGTGTACTGGTATTAATGTCTGTTCAATGAGAAAAATATACTCGAGTTTAGTTCCTCCATTTGCTTGTTGAGTAAATAAACCACTTATTGCTCTGTATTAGTTTTATAAAACATGGAAATTTTTTTGTGGTCATATATTTATATAATATGTTCAGTTGAATACTTCTGTGTCTGTAGTGTTTCTACACTTAAAGGGTTAGTTCACCCAAAAATGAAAACACTTTAAAGAAGTGAAGAAGTTTACATTTTCAACTTTTTTTCAACTAAAATGTGAGAAAAAAAACATGTTTTTTGAATATTCGAGCATGAAAACCTATTCTAGCAGAGCCTGACGTACAACCTGGAAGCGCTGAACGTAAACAACGTAAGAGAATGACACAGAAGAGAGGATATTGTTGAATAAAATCTTTATTTTTGTTTTGTTTTTGCGCACAAAATGTTTCTCGTCGCTTCATAACATTAAGGTTGAACCACTGCAGTCACGTGGACTATTTTAACAATGTCTTTAGTACCTTTCTGGACCTTAAAAAGTGGTGGTTAAATTGCTGTCTACGGACAAGTCGGATCCTATCTATCTATCTATCTATCTAACCTCAACTCACCTTTCAGTGACTACATGGAAAGACACGGGTATCAAATCATTCTGACAGATGATTCCATAAGCACTTTTTATGCATCAGGATTATGTGTGAGAAGTCTGAATGAAATTTGAATCAGATTTGACCTGTTTTTTTCTAACTGACATGGTTAGACGCGACCTTTTTATTCTTAATGAACTGCTACCAGCTCTCAGGATATCTAAACTATTTAAGAGTTAACAAACTAGTCCAACCAGGTCTGACCCTTAAAATTACTTTCACTGATAACCTAATGATGATTCAGTCATATTTTTGCCAAGAATAAGAATTTATATGTTACCACATGAAGTTTATTTTAGTTCACCAGATATTGTCAGTGTGCATTTAAGTAAAGATATTATACAGACTCAGAAACATACAATGATGTTGTTTCTATAAATATATTCGAAACCATAAAAATATTGTAAGATTAATGTTTTATTTATAAAATTACATTCTTTCACAGAGACACTTTTGTAGTACACATTAACTTTCAGTTAAATAAATAAATTGTTAAAATGTGAACATGTATATATTCCAATGCATTAATAGGACTACAGAGCTTTACAAAACGGTAGTTTCCCAGTCCTGTGAAGATAGAGAAGAGGCTGAACCAAACCACCCAACAAAAAACAAATCTGACCAGCAGACCAGAGCTCTGGAATGTACTGTTGTGTCAGAACATAGACGAGTCCTGCCATCAAATATGCGGCATATATGAGAAGAATTGCCATCGTAATCTGTACAATGGTATTAAATGCTCGTCTCTTCATGTGGTTTTCCTTTTCTCTCTCTCTCCCTCTCTCTCCTGGTCCTGACTGCTTCAGAGCTCTGAGAACAGCCAAACAGCAGAATAATTTAACAGACAAAGTGAGCAGAGCCTGACACAAGTAATAACATATGAAAACATACATATGTAATGTAGTGGTAAACACACAGACGATAACAATCATTATCCAGACCACTGTGGAGCAGATCACTCTATATCTGAGAGGTTTGTACTTCAGAAAGGTTACAGGATGAACCACTGCCAGGTAACGCTCGACACAGATCAGACACTGAAACAGAGGACGACCAGTGAAGGGAATGCCTTGTAGGAATACCGTAACAAGCCAGACTCTTGGAAAAGTGTGGCAAAACAGAGACAAAAAAGACCACAAACAGAAGAAAAGCTCACAAACAGACAGACTAAGGCTGAAGAACTCTGAAGCGACTCCATTTCCCGCTCCTGTGACGATGAGCCAGATCACATAAGAGTTTTCAGGTAGCGCAACCATGAGGTTGAGAAATAATCCAATGTAAAATTCGATGGATAACTCGGTCTTGTTGTTGATGTTGCTTTCTGAAATATTAAAAGCATCCATTGCTTTCTCTTTTACCTGACTTCCAAACACAGATAAACAGAATAAGTTAGTTAGCCTTAGTACAATCTTAGAAGAAAAATGTATATATAGAACCTTAAAGGTTTTCAGCCAGATGCTTCATATATACAAACTTTTAGGGGTTCCCACCATGGGATCATTTTATGGATTTAGTTTTAGCTAAAGATTATGCATTAGATAAGTACAAGATATAAATCCAGCGATTATCTGCGATATCCTGCTCGATTTGTAGACCCATATGATTGTATTTTAGACATTTGTAATTATATTAAACAATAAGAGAGTTCTGTTTACCTTAGGGTGGTGAACTGATGCTGTCTGTACAGTTTTGATGTCAGCAGACTGAACACCTGCAAAGAATGACATGTTCTGACTGTATTTAGATGAAATAAGAATGAATAGAGAAAGCATTACCTGAGGCCAGAATGACACTGCAGAGTTCAACACTTTACAATGAAGGATGAACAGAATGTCACAGTAAACGAATCACATGCAAATGGAGAGAAATGAAAACACACCTGCTGCTAAAGAACACTATTTTATGTAAGCAAATATCACATATGGAGACATTAAGAAAGAATTTTAAGAAATGTTGAGACTTTTTAAAGCACGTACACAAATTCTGCAACAATGAAGATAATAATACATAAACAAATATATACTGTAAGTAACAATTTATATAACACATTTATGTAGCAATATTTATTATTACATACTTTTAGGTGATATTACAATTTTTAAATTCAAAAGTTTGGTGTCAGTAAGATTTTTTTGAAAGAAGTTAATACTTTAATTCAGCAAGAACGCATTAAAATGATCAAAAGTGACAGTAAAAAGTTAGAATCTCAAGCTGAATTTTATCACATTTAATTTTAAGACTGAATCAATTTATATCAACAATATGTGTACCTATTGATCTGCGGGGTTAAAATTATAAAACAGCTTTACACAATTTTATGATGTATGTTGTTGACACAAATATATATCACATGACATTTTCACCTGTTTTATGATTCATAATATTTGCATCCAGTTGTGTGCAACAACTAATAAATCCAACATTGTAGATTCTGTGAGCTGCATTGATCGCCATATGAGACAGAGCTTCAAGTTTGATATTTGAAATTATTTGAAATTCATTTTTCAGGTAACCAACATTTAATTTTTTTGAACCTAATGTCAAGCTTTGGAATGATCAAATGTTTAGTGTGCTGCCAAATATAGATGTTTACTTGATCACTATAGCTCAAAAAATGGCAAAATACATTTTCATGTTTTCCATAAACAATGTGATTATTTATCCAGTACATAGATATTCCAGATATTTAGATATTTATTCAATTACAGATCTGTTGACTCAGCAAAGATAATTTATACTTTAAATACTTGTAGCGTATTTATTTACAGTATATTTGAAAGTTGATCTTTTTGTTTGTTTGTTTTGTTTTTTTGGAAGTCAGGTGAAAGCAGAGTGAAAATGGATATTTTCTCCATGCTAAACAACATGACAACAAGCAACGGCGATTTATTCCTGAACTTTTACACCACTGGATGGATCTTCAGCCTCATTGCTGTGCTTCCTGGAAACTCCTATGTGATCTGGCTCATCATCACAGGAGCGGGAAATGGAGTCACATCAGAGTTCTTCAGCCTCAATCTGTCCATTTGTGAGATTGTGCTCTGTCTGCAGTCTTTTTTGTCGCTAGTGACCAGAGCTTTTCAAGAAATCTGGTTTGTTGTGGGATTTCTAGCAGGCATTCCCATCACTGGTCGTCCTCTGTTTCAGTGTCTGATCTGTGGATTTACTTATTGTAGAATTAACAAAAGTTATAATAATCATTGTAATGTTTAAAGCGGATGTCATAATAAATGTCAGTAGACTGGGAAGATTTCAAAATGAGCGGTTCATTCGTCCATAAGATCTTCCTTTCCTGCTGCTGTGGAAAAACAAACCGGAAGACAGAACACAATGAGCGCAGTGCTGAAAAGGGGCAGGGCTACATAAGGTCTACCCTGCTATATATAATAAACCAATAAGAGCCATTGTAGCAAATTAGCTCAAAAGGGAAATATGAACAATTAATCATAACTCGTTATAATTAATTATAAATATTTGAATCAGTTAATCGAATTAACTTGATGCAGCTGAATTAATATTACAATCAATTAATCTGTTTGGCCAGCAAACACTCAGTATTGATCATCTATCAACTCTTCAGAAAGGATATTTTCTGTGGCCACAGAAAAATAACACTTTCTTAGCATGTGGCTGTGATCATAATAGTTATCATTGACATTGGTTCATAAGCAGATCAGAATCAACTCTCAAGAATTGCACAAAAATTGTATTTAACTAAATCACAAACACATAGCTAGACTAAACACACAGAGACATACAAAACATGCATACATAGGAAATGAGAGAGTGAAAATGCATTAAACCGTAGCATAACAGGGGAATGGAGCTATGAAAAGAGTCATTTAATGAACTGGAAGAACCATCGGCTTCTCACTATAAAGCACCTTTGTTTAAACAAAGGGGTTCACAACTTAATGCTAAATCGCCGTTCAGTGTTCAAATGTACAATACTTGCAAATGCCTTAGCTGTTGAGGAGCGTACGAATATGCAGTCTCAGGAGAAATTCTCGATGGTTCAGTCCGGTGGTGCTAAAGTTGTAATCAATATCTTCTGCGTTGAATGAAGAAATGACGACGAAATTGCACTGTTAATTTGACCCTGTTATCAAGGAAGCTGCGCATGGCTTCAAGTGGATGAGCCCCACCAGCCCGGCTCGGGGGCCGGGTGGGGTCTCACATGACAGCAATCAGTAGTATCAGCAAGAACAAGAAGAGCCTAAAACTGGGGAGGGAACTTTCTGTTGGCTTTTTAACTTCCACAGAAGTCACATTTTTTAGTTTTGGCTTGATCAATGAGAAAGGTGCAGTTTCCAAGCAGGAAAGTTCCTTTGTTTGAAAGTGGACTCATTTGCATGAGGGGAGTAAGCTGGTAGTTTGTGTCCATTTATACTCTGATAAAGATAACAAACATACAATGCATTCTATGAGATGGTGATGTACACCAAAGTGTAAGTCATTAAACAAGGAGTATTTTGCTATGAAACACCAACTAGATGGGCTACATTATCTAGTAGTTCTATTATCAGACATACATAACATTATACAATATACAAAAGAACAATATACACACAGTAATAATACACAAAATGTACTGGGGAAATGCATGTTCATTCATTTAGACAGATCTGTCAATGAATTAGTGGCAAGGGTTCCATTTCTATGGACTGAAGGTCTGAATCTTGTGGCCTGTACTTTTCTGAGCAGGCCCTATCTCCCAAGTGTCTTTGAAATGTATGTGGGGAGCAAATGGTGATAGTCCTCAGTGGGGGAGCCAGACGTTACGAAGTCTGCACGGGTGAGAGGAACTGTGAAGATTAACTTTACAATTGTGTGTTTGATCGATCCAGTTGTTACACCATTGTGACAGATGTTATTAATTTTTGTTTATTCTTTGTGTGTGTGTGTGTGTGTGTGTGTGTGTGGTTTCACACATTTAGAGATGTCATGTAAATGTACTTCTGAGGCCCTAGAATTTCTTCACCTAAATATTTTTGGTAATGCAGGAACTGAGCTTGAGTCTTTGTTATATGCAAGGTTCAAATCCTTTGTCCACCAAAACCTTTTTATTTTATGTGTGTAATTCATTTGCAGTGAAAAACTATATATTAACATGATGTTTTAAATGTGTACATAATATATATAAAGTGGGTGAAGATCGGCTGCGGGTTGTGATGTAAAAACCTCTCAGATGATTCCTGTCAACGT